>JADRCH010000029.1:17335300-17597701 GCA_019843965.1 Rhynchomys soricoides
ACACACACACACACACACACACACACACACACACACACACACACACATTTTGCCATGAACATGAAAGAAAACTCAAATTTCAAAAGAGCAATGCAGGCTGGGTATAGTGCTAATGCCTTTAGTCACACCCAGCACTAGGGAGGCAGAAGCAGGGGACTCTGTTGATTTTGAGGCTAACCTGGTCTACATACTGAGTTCCAGAAAACTATGAACCTCTGTTGGGGCAGTGGGAGGAGCCAGGCAGTGTGACTGTGGCTCATGACTATACTCACATTACTCTGAAGACTAAGACAGGAGCCTGAGCCTGAAACCAGCCTGAGCTACATATACAGTGAGTCCAGGTTAACCTAGGCTTCCAAGTAAGGGCCCTAACTCAGGGGAAAAAAAAACAAACAAACCCCAAATGGAACAAGACTTTCCTGTTACGACCTGGGATATGAAAGGGAACAAGATGATCTATATGCATACTTGAACTTTGAATCACTGGTATCCAAGCCCTGCAATTTACAAGAAAGATACTGGTTCCCACTGGAGAGTTTGTCGGGGTGATAAAGTTTACTGCAGTCCTCCTGCCTCCCAGTCTACATGTCTCAAGTGTGGAATGTAAGAAAGAGCACAAAATTGGTCAGATGTCCAGGTTCCATCCATCTAGTGTTTCAAAGTTTGTTAAGTGGACTGTTGAGTTTCTAAGAGAAATTGCAGCCCAAGTTCCAGACTAGGACCCAAAAGCCACCACTGGACTTGAACAGCCCTAATTCCACTACAGTCACACTTTTACACAACAACATTTTATGAGGAAATATGCACAGACGCTAAGCTCTGTCCAGACGCTAGGCACCACCTCTATACCCTAATGGCCCTGGTCTCCTAAAAAGGGCTTCCCCTCCTCCAACCAGACAAACGGGATGGTGTTGGTGGCATGGGATCACAGGGAGTCCAGATTAGGGAAAATGGGGTCACTATCTATGACAGTCAGCAATCACTGAATTCACATGTGATTCAGAGGCTAACTGTGCTGGCGAGTCTTATGCTTATGTCAACTTAACACACAAACTAGAGTTATCTGAAAGGAGGGACTCTCAGTTGAGAAGATCCCTCCATAAAATCCAGGTATAAGGCATTTTCTTAATTAGTGGTTGATGGGGATGGTGGATGGGGGAGCAGCCCATTGTGAGTAGCTTCACTCCTGGGCTGGTGGTCTTTGGTTCTATAAGAAAGCAGACTAAGTACTCCAGGGGTAATAAGCCAGTAAAGCAGCACCCCTCCATGGCCTCTATATCAGCTTCTGCCTCCAGGTTCCTGCCCTGTTTGAGTTCCAGTCCTGACTTCCTTCCATGATGAACAGCAATGTGGAAGTGTAAGCCAAATAAACCCTAGGACCCTAACGGTGGAAATCATTCCCACTGTGGCTGTGTGAATTCCTGGCCCCTCTACACATTCCACTGACAGTTCTGAGTTCTGTGAGGGCTTATGTATACACCAGTCAACTATCCAAACAGACACTATTCCACACATGAAAAATGCTTCATGTGATATGATATTTTACATATTCTATACCACTAAAATCTTATAATCCAACCTCTACTGACAACTTATCATCAGCCATGAATTTGAGTCATATAATAAGCTATTTTATCAAGGCTATGAATAAGAAAATGATCAGCAGGGTGGCCAACATTTATTAGTATATCAGATAAAAGGAAACCCAAGCTATGAAAGGAAAAAAGAAAAGTAATTACCCAGTAACTATATGAAGCAGTTCTATGTGTGATGGAGGAGTACCTTTATATAACACCCCAACTTACTGCAACAGAGCCCCCAAAGATTAAGATAATTCCACTGAATTATTAAGTAGCAATGTGAGAAGCACTTCAGTACCGAGAGACTATCCCATCCATAAGCTGGAGGTCTTGGCACCTTTGGGCCTGATCCCCTTACTTGGATTCTCACTCCTGGCATAAAGATGATCAGCAGACAGCTAGCAGCACATCAGCACATCACTTCTGGCCACTACATGAAGCTTGAGATCCATGTGCCTAAGAGTTTTACCTTTCTCTTGAACAACTATCTGCGGTTAAAGTTTGGCCATGAAACAGTTACTTAACTCTCCAAACACATCTTGTACACTGGTGCTCTGTTTCACTGCAGAAAGGTACTACAGCTTAATTTACATATGGAGGAAGGAATTAGCCCCAGAAAGCTGAAGGCAACTTTCAAAGTGACATACAACTGCACGGATGTTTATGCTCTAGAGCAACCCTACAACAATTAAACTTGAAAGTTGTTTTCCATTTTAGACTTAAGCAAGGAGTTACTTTCCAAAGTAAATTAGAAACAGTAGAATATAGACCATTCTCAAAATATCTTCATTTTGAAAGGAGTCAGGTAAGGGACATAATTTGGCAGGTGGCTGGCATCAAGCTGGCTACGAAAATCTATTTAAATAGATCTCTTGATAATAACACAGTGGGAAAAAAAACTTTCAGTTTAAAAGATGACAACAACTAGACTTTTTAAAAATCAACTTAAGTAGTTTAAAATTTTTAAATTTGTTTTGTCAATTTGTATAGAGAAGAAATAAAATTGCAGTTATGATTTAATGCAAACTTAATCTAAATACTCAAGGCTATATGATTACCCAGTTTTTTTTTTTATTACACTGAAATTGGTAGTGGGTTCTTTAAAGTTATGTTATGTCAGATACATGTACAGGATTATCTTGGTTTATGCAGCCTGTAAATGCAGCGACCGTGTGTATGACTTTCTCTCTGGCTCAATAGCAACTGCTTCCTCGTTCTAAGCTTGCCAACAATTTCCCTGCAACTCTATCTCCATCCAAAAACAGAGGTAAGAATCAGCAGAACACTTAATCCCGCCCAATTCACAGTCTTCCATACGGCATGCACAAGCCAAAAGCAGCACCCTCTCCTTATATAATAAAAGGAGACAAAGAGGACCTTCACTTTGGTCAAAACAGTTCGATAGTCACAACGGTTATAGATTATGAGCCTTCTCTCTTTAAGCCTCACTAACAAACAGGATCTATTTCCAACTGAATGCCTGCTTTTACCTCAAGCAGCTGAGACTTATCTGCTCAATCAATCATGCTCATGTGCACTCTGTATATTTGAACAAAAATTTTCCTTCCTGATGCATCAGAAAAACTAAATTCCCATTTTACATTTTGGGGAGCAAGAACAGGGAATGGGCTTGGGACCTCAGGCACGCTAGGTAAGCCTCGAGCCTGAGCTGCAGAACCTTCGTCCCCCTTCTACGTAACTTTCTAATCTTCAGGTTAGATTAAACAACCAAGAGTTAAACTGTTACAATGTATCATTACATAATAAAAGTTTCCTGTAGCCATTTACAAACTCCCCAAATCCTCTGCATTGTTACTGTAGGCGAATTAAACCTCTAAATTAGAAGGTTCACTGATTACAGACATACCTGAAAAACAATGTAGCAACCAGAAGACACAACCTATCATTTTTTCTCCCTTGGGTCTTAACTAAAATGTCTGCAGACTTTTCAATGCCCTTGATGCATGCAAAGTAGGGGTCAGAAGACAGGTGACTGGTTGAACAATTGGCTTCTTATTTTACTGAACCGGATAGAAAATAACCAAATGCAGAAGGTTTTCTAGTGCCCGAAACCTTCAAGGCAGACAGTGTGGAATGGAAGTACACACCGTATGCTTTGAAACAGCCAGAAACACTTCCTCCAGACATTGTTCTTGCTTTCACGTTGCCATTTTCCACAACTGTTTCTCAGGTATCAGAAATGATGACACTTCCATGCGATATACTCCATTTAAAGAGACAAATTCTACTTTCTCAAAAGCAAAAACCTAACCCGGTTCTGAGATAACATCTGTCAAAATTTTGCTTTTCTGTATTAAGTGAGAAAAAAAGAAAGGAAATGTATACTAATCATTAACAATTTTATAGGTATTTACCAATCTTTAAAAGTTGTAGGACTGTGCTTTTTATTCCGTTAAACTCAGTGACAAAGAGAGAAATGGCGCTTTCCACTAATAAATTACATCTTGAAATATACATGACTGTGGTGTCCCCGGGTTACTTGCAGTGGTAACTTACACGCCCCGAATTTAACTGTACCAGACAGTTCTATCTGTCCCATCGCTGGCCAAACACTGCTGCTCTGTTTCTATTCATTATGTATTATACGAGGCCTAAAACACAGCCCAGTGTGACGATGGGAAATATTCCGATCCTATGACAGCAGTGATGCATTCAAGATCTCTCGCAAAACAGCCAGGACCTGGAACACTAAAAGACATTTTCTGATACAGCAACAATATGTTGGCTGCAAGATTTCAGCCCTGTCTCTGCGGATATTCAGAAAACCCTAGTTTAAAAAACATGCACTGTCCAAACCTTGCAAAAGCAAACTTGCCAAGAGCCTTGTGCAACGATCAATAACCTTGGGTACACTGACACCTACATTCACGGTCCTGGAGATCAATGCAGCAAAAACCCCAGAACCATAGACAGGAGCCCCAAGAAAACTACTGAGCTTCCCTCTCCTCCGTCCCCAGCCGCAGGGAGAGAAGCGGAGGCAGAAGAGTGAACGAGACTTACCAGCTCTGAAGATGCGCTGTGACCTCTGGCTACGCGGCTAGAGCAGGGCCGGGAAGGCGCTAGTGCGGCCGCGGCCCGTGCGGACTCTGTCCCTGGTGCATTCCTAGCATTCCAGCACAATCTGTCGCCAGCCTACAAGCTGGCAGCGCGGGTCGCCCGTTGGACACACACACCTGCCTATCGCGGCGCCCCGAGCAACCGCGGCGCCGCCGCTGCCCGCGCTCGCCGGGTGTCGCACTCAGTCACCACGCCGCCAAATCCCGGCCCCGCTGCTCCTCCTCTCGTTTCCCAAGGAGTAAGAGGGGACAGGGACCCACGATCTTCCGATGGGTGCAGCTGCTGCTCGCTCTAACTCCTGTCAGCCCGAGGAGGCAGGGCGGCGCGGGAGGGCAGCCCGGAGCCTTAAGGCTGGGGCGCCCGCGAGGGAGGAGCGTGCGGTTTGCAGTCGCGAGCTGGGAGCCCTGGACCCTCCGGGCGGTCTCCACGCGCACCAGTGGGGCTCTGGGGATCAGGGCGACACGCCGGGCGAGCGTGGGAGGCACGGTAGGCGGTTGCCTCGGTGGAGCGAGGAACGGACCTACAGACGGCCAGCCCTGGGCACGACGGCGCGCGGGAGCCTCGGGGCTCAAGTTCGAGAAGCGGTGGCGCGGTGCGGGAGGAAAAGCGGCCGCGCCGGGCTGTGTAGGGCAAAGTTGTGCGCCGCCGTGGGGAGGGGAGAGGCGGGCGGGATGGCGGAGCACGCGGCGGGGACCGAAGAGATTGAAGCCAGGGAGCCACGGGGGGCGCCCGGCCGCCGCCAGGTCCCCGCTCGACGCGCTCTGGGTAGCTAGCACCCCAAAGCCCTGTGCCCTCCCGCCAGCCCCGCGCACTTACTTTCCAGCTCAGGCAGAGGCCGTCGTCGCTCCAGGAACTAGGGGCATCCGCGCCGAAGGGTCGCCGCTGCGGCACCCGAGCAAACTGGCCGAAGTGTGGCAGCCTCGCCGCTGCCCTCCCCTCCCTCCCCACCCGCCCCCTCCCCCGAAGAGGCTCTCCCACCACCCCGGTGGCGGCGGCAGCTCGCCTCTACCCCGTGCCCATAGTGCCGCCGCCGCGGCAGGCGTCCACGCGCACTCAGCCCCGGAGCCCTCTAGACTGCTCGGAGGCCGCCGCCCCGCCGCCAGCCCGCCCGCCCGCCCGCCCGGCCAGTCCCGGCACCCGGGAACGTCAGCACGCTGCCGTCCCCAGACGGACTCCGCGCCCGCCCCATTGGGCGGAAGAAGACGGCCGGCCCTCTCCATTGGCCCGGCCTTCATATTGAACAAGCCAATGGGAGCTGCGGTCTCAGGTCGCCATGGAGACCGATGCTGTTAAGAGCGAGAGGGCCAGGAGAAGGTGGGGAGTGAAGATGAAGGTGTCTGTAGCCTCCGGCGCGGGAGGGGTTGGGGGGAAGGAGTATTAGGGGATTCCCGGGCGAGGGCTCTGAAATCGGGCGGGTCTTGCTTTTGAGTATTGCCAAGACTCTGCATGGTAGGGCTTGTCCCCAGAGTCAAAGGCAGAAACAACTGAGCTCCTGGACTTCTGCTTTACATTGAGAGCCCAGGAGTGGGCGTTTCATTTTTCCTGCATCTGGGGAGCCTGCAAGGCTATGCATTTTGACCTTTGAGATCTGTGCAGCCCGGTGAGTTTCCACTCCATTCTTTAAATCTCTGCTTCTTGCTGGCGTCACAGGGTCACTTCAATTCTTCCTCCAACCACTCCCCCTTCCCTGAGTCGACATTTCCTCAGATTTTTGGCTCTTCGAGCCTATAACCCCTCCCAACGAAAACAGGATTTCTTGCACGTGGTATTTTGGTAAGGAAACTGAATGGGCTTGTGTTAAAGGATCAACCCACAACAGAATGAGTTCTATGCTTCCCAAAGCAGCAAGTCCGATCTCCCCTCTTGTACTGTGTGCTTTCTGTGCTGAGGTTGGCAGGTGCATGCTCTTCCCAGTTTGTCTCGGGCTGGAGAAGTGCCAGAATCCATCCCAATGATTTCGCAAAAAGAAAAATAGATTACAAATGATGGATTTTTGCCTTCTGACTGTTTTCCAGATTATTTCTAAAATTGATAAAGAAATGATGAATTGGGACAGGGAATCATACTCACCCAAATCTTGACCTTTAATAATGAGTGCTCTACTTTCATTTAAATCATTTTGTGCTAGTTTGCATGTGCTAATTATTTTTGATGAGTGATGTTCATAATTAGACGGTAGCTATTAATCTAGAACTTTTACACATGATATTGCTTCATAACATGTTTTAAAAATAGTTAAAACGTTATTAACTATACTATCACGTTAGTATTTAGCCACAGATATATTCATATTTCTTTTAGTGGCTCTGTTATTTTCTCTTTTTTTCTTTTTTTTGGGGGGGGGGCGTGGGGTGGGTGTTTGAGACAGGGTTTCTCTGTATAGCCCTGGCTGTCCTGGAACTCACTCTGTAGACCAGGCTGGCCTCGAACTCAGAAATCCGCTTGCCTCTGCCTCCCGAGTGCTGGGATTAAAGGTGTGCGCCACCACTGCCTGGCAGGTGTTTGTTATTTTCATAAAAAAAAAAAAAAATCTTTATACTACTTCCCCTCAAAATAAGGGATCATATTAATTTTCCTTGTCATATTTTGTGGGAAAAGCTGGTAGGAATTTTGACATTATAAATATTTTGGTGTGAAAAGCAGATTATTGTGTGTGCAAGCTCTATATATCTAACTTACATTCTGAATTTTAATTGGATTGTATGTCTTGGCTTTTGCACTATAAAATGTAGCCTAAGAAATGTTATGGCAACTTGCTTGGGAAAAAAAAAATTCTCCTTGGTACTTATTGTAAACTTGAGTTCAATTGACAGTCCCTTGCAGGATTGGACTGTGGAACAAAATGGATAAACATGTGAATGTATCCCTTCAATATTTTAGAATTAGGGTGGAGTCAGCAGGCAAGTAAGGTTGGAGGGAAAGATATCTCATGGCTTGTCATTAGGAAAATTGCCTGCTTTTGAGTTTTTCTTGGGTTTGTGTTGTTTGTGTTTGTTTATAGAATGAAAAAAGTTAAAATGCGAAGATAAGTAAGACATTTTAAATGTATAGTCAAGATACCAATAATTTGTTTGTTTTTAATTTAAGTAATACTAAATGAATGTAATATTTGCCTACTCGAAGAAAAAAACGGGTCTCTTCTTTCCTCTTTCATAGAAAGAAGGGGAAAAAAAACAATTTTGGTTTTACTCTAAAAATTATTTTCCTTTGTATATTTCTCAAAACATATCTGTCAAATATTTTTATATTGTTTTTATATGTGCAACCTACATGTCATTTCCACTGTCAGTAATTAAAATGTTGCTGAAGCCCAGCAGGAATAATGGATGGCCCCTAAGTCATTTGTCATTCAATATTACTTTTTCCCCCTTAATTACATTTAGTGGAAAGATTTTTTTCTTAACCCCTCTCACATCTGCCTCATTTCTGATGCAAGTTTTCGTTGACCTGAGGATCCCTTCACTTTGCAAGAGATTCTGAGATTCTGGGAATCTCGCAAGAGGCCCTTCAAGTAATGCCTAGTCTCAGATTCTACACGTCTGCCTCCATCTGCCCTTATTGAGGAGGTCCCTGACTCTCTTCTCTGCTCAACTCCAACTGTGCTGCCAAGTGCACAGTACTCTTCCCAAAAGGACTTTTCTCTGTTGCTTATTCTTTCTCTGGTTGTCTCCTCCCAAGCTTCTCCCTTAGGCTCCTAAACAGCTGGTCTTTTATGGACCAGTTCTCTGCTTAGTCTCTCTCTGTATATGCTGGCCTTTCCTCCCCCAGAAGCAGTATGCAGGAAGAACTCAGCTCTTTCATGCCAGTGGCTTTGACCCTAAGTACAACTGAAATTGTTCCAAAGGTCACACCCTCTGTCCACAAAATCTCAGCTGGTTTTACCGACCAAGTTCTCTCATCTAACAATGTCCTTTGGACCAGGAGTAGGGTACAGGCCTTAACTGCAGCACTTGGGGGGCCTAGGCAGTAGGTAGTTCAGAAGTTCATCCTCATTCCTGTCTACATAGCAAGTTTCAGGACAGCTTTGGCTCCGTGAAACCCTGTCTCAAACAAACAAATGGAAACCAATTTTTAAACTTGGCAGGATTTGGAATCACTTAGGAAGGTAGGTTTTTTTTGTTTTTGTTTTTTTTAAATGTATATAAACAGAAGAGGTTATTTAAATATGAATAAACGTACTCACTGTCTTATCACATTTAAAATGAGACTTATGAGTCAAGGAGAGCTAAAACAAACTCACCAGTGTTACATCATCAATAAGCAAGAAGTCATAGCCACCTATGACATGCTTATTATAGGACTTAGTTCTTTTTTAACGGTTTATTATTTATTTATAAATAATTTAATCTTATTAATGATATTTTATATCCATTTTTATACATCATAAATAACACATATAAAATATATGTAAATATATTATCTATTAAAATATATAATAAAATAAATTGAATAATTTAATCATTAAATTTAAATATATTTTCATCATGTTCTTTCCCTCCTTCAAGGGATCCCAGATCTTCTCTCCCTCCATACTCATCCAACTTTAACTTCTTTCTCAAACAGAAACAGAAACTCAATACAGGACTCTCCCAAACAAAGAAAATGAACTCCCCTCCCCCCAAAAAGAAACCCCCACAACACCAAAACTCTAATTAAATAAAAACATTCAATAAAAAAAAGAAGAAAGAAGAAAGAAAAGAAAAAAGGAAAAAGGAAAAATAACTGTGGAGTTCATTATATATTAGTCAACTACTGCTGAACATGAGATCTTCCTTGGCATGGTTGACACTTTAATGGAGTGTCATTCCATTGGAGAATGCTGCTTTTCTTTCTCCCAGAAGGTACAAATGACAGCTCAGTTGTTAACTTTTACTCTATTGGCTAGGTTTTCATTCTTCATTCATTCTTTTTTTAATATAACAGAATTAAACATAACAGGATGAAAACTATCACATTGAAGTTGGCAAACCAACAAATGAAAAGAGCCCTAGAGAAGGCACAAGAACCAAAGACCCACTTGTTTGCATGCTCAGGAATCCCATAAAACCATAGTTGTCATAGTCAGGTTTGTCACAGTTGTCACAGTTGTCATTCCTGTAAGGACATGGTAAGACCTACCTTGAAGGTAGGCCTACCATCTTTGGGGCTGGGCCCTGCACTAAATGAAGGAGGTGTCAGTGACAAGCTCTGCTCCTTGATTGGATGTCCTGTCTGCTCTCTGGAGCACCTGCTTCTGTCACTTCCAGTATTTGGACTATAACCTGAAACCATGAGTGAGAACACCCCCTTTCCTCTTAGTTGCTTTCGTTAGGGTATTTTATAACAGCAATAGGAAAGAAGCTGAGACACCCCCAATCACATGCTCTCCTAGAGGATGCAAACCTTTGTCAGCCAACCAGAGGAACTATTGAAAAGCAAACGGCCTACTTGAGCAGAGAGCTTGTGAACTTTCTTTCTAGATCTAGCTGCTGGGGAGCAGTGGCAGAAAGAGGGGCATCTATTTAGGCTGATAGCTGACAAGATTGAAAAAGAATGAAGACTTTGGGCAACTTGACCTCAGGATCAGAAGAAAACAGCAGAACTCCAAGGAACTTTCCAATACCATTGGTGAAAAGAAGTTGACCCAAACCTTTCAAGGACTAGTGAGACTTTTACGGTGTTCACTGTTTTCCTATTAGCTCTTGACAGTTAGTGAAAAAATTCCTTTTTGAAACGTATCCTAGAAAGGAAGCAATAGAGGATATTGCTATTTGATATCTCTATAGTAGGTTGGTAGGATGCCACTACAGTAGGCAGTGATGGCAAAACCTCTGAGAATACACCAGTGCTTTTATTATCGAAGAGGGATGTTTAAACAAGCAGACAGGTCTGGAATGAGGTAACAGCAGCAGAAGCTGAGCCTGGGGACCATGACCAGGGCTCAAAAATAGTTCAGTTCCATCGTATCGATGCACCATATTTTCTTTATCCATTCTTCAGTTGAGGGATATCTGGGCTGTTTCCAGTTTCTGACTATTATGAATAAAGCTGCTATGAACATAGTTGAGCAAGTGTCCTTGTGGCATTTTTTGGGTATATGCCCAGGAGTGGTATAGCTGGGTTTTGAGGTAGCATTATTTCCAGTTGTCTGAGAAACCACCAAACTGATTTCCAAAGTGGTTGTGCAAATTTGCACTCCCATCAGCATTGAAGGAGTGTTCTGCTTGCTCCACATCCTCACCAGCATGTGCTATCTCTTGAGTTTTTTATCTAAGCCATTCTGATAGAAGTAAGATGGAGCCTCAGAGTTATGATTTACATTTCCCTGATGACTAAGGACTTTGAACATTTCTCTGTTTCTCTACCAGTCGAAATTCCTCTGTTGAGAATTCTCTGTTTAGCTCTGTACCCCATTTTTTAATTGGGTTATTTAGGTTGTTGGTGACTAACTACTTGAGTTCCTTGTAAATTTTGGATATTAGCCCTCTGTCACATGTAGGGATAGTAAAGATCCTTACCCAATCTCTAGGCTGCTATTTTGTCCTATTGACAATCTCCTTTGCCTTACAGAAGTTTTGAAGTTTCATAAGGTCCCATTTATCAATTGTTGATCTTAGAGCCTGAGCCATTGGTGTTTTGTTCAGGAAATTGCCTCCTATACCGCTGTGTTCAAGGGTATTTCCCCACTTTCTCTTCTATGAGATTTAGTATATCCTGTTTTATGTTGATGTCCTTGATCCCCTTGGACTTGACTTTTGTGCAGGGTGATAAATATGGATCTATTTTCATTCTACATGTAGATATCCAGTTAGACCAGCACCATTTGTGGAAGATGCTTTCTTTTTTCCATTGTGTGGTTTTAGCTTCTTTATCAAAGATCAAGTGTCCATCGGTGTGTGGGTTTATTTCTGGGTTTTCGATTCAATTCCATTGATCAACATATCTGTTTCTGTACCAATACCATGCGACTATTAAAAACAAAGACACCATGAATTTTCCAGGCAAATGGATGGAATTGGAGAATATTATCCTGAGTGAGATAACCAAGTCCCAAAAGGATATGCATGACAGGAGCCTTGCATGGCTGTCCTTTGAGAGGCTCCACTCAGCAACTGACTCAGACAGATGCAGACATCCACACCCAAACAGTGGATGAGCTTGGGGACTCTTACGGAAGAATTGGAGGATTTCAGGCCCAGAGGGGATAGGAACTCCACAGGAAGACCAAGAGAGTCAACTAACCTGGACGCTTGGGGCTCTCAGAGTCTGAACCACCGACCAAAGAACACACATGGGCTAGATCTAGGCCTCCCTGAATATTTGTAGCAGATGTGTAGCTTCGTCTTCATGTGGGTCCTGAAAACTGGAGTAGGGGCTATCTCAAAAAGCGGGGTATGTTCTTCTAGCTGAGCTGCCTTGTCTGACCTCAGTGGGAGGGAAGAGCCTAGCCTCGCAGAGACTTGAAGTGCCAGGGTGACAGGGATACCCAGAGTATCCCCCACCCACTCAGAGGAGAAGGGAGAGGGATGGGGGAAGGATTATAGTAGGGAATGACCAGATGGAGGGCAGTGAGCAGGATGTAAAGTGAATAAGTAAAAAAAAAATGAAATTAAAAATAAAATAATTCAGCTCAGGTGATCACAAGATCACTGCCCCACGGTCAGCCATATTATCTAAATATACAAATCCTTCATCACCCTAAAGACCCTACTGGGTTGTCCCCACCCTCCACGAATCTCAGGCTGACTTCTGCCTTGGTATATTATTGTGGCACCTGACATTTTACCCCCTGGTGTAGTTGTTCCTGTGTGAACATTCTCCCCAAGAGGATGCATTCTCTGGCACATCCATGACTGTCCCTTGGAGTGTTTGGTGCCCCTGAAGTATTCCCCATGGTGATCATTGATCACCGTAGGCCTGACTTCCAACTATGACAAATAGGAATCAGTAATGTCAGGAGGTAATTAGAAAAAGATGAAATTAAATATTCAATGTGGAAATGAGGATCTAGGCAGAGTAGAGATTTGTTCCCTCCATAGTCTTCAACAAGAAAACACAAGTGGACACATGCCTGAAAAGAAGTGGATTCGTGTGGCGCCTTGTTCACAGTTCAGACTGTAAAACTCTGTTTATTAGGGAAAGCGACTGAAACTCAGTTTTGCCAACATAAGGGTCACTTGACTTTTGTCTTCATGTCAAGCCCCAAAATTTCACTAACTTTCAAAACTAGGTAAGTTCCTTAGAATTTAAAATTTTCACAAAATCAGAACGCCATCAAACATTTGGTATATAACAATCTGTTATGTGCAATCAATCAGGCTTCCTAGACCTCTCCCCACAGCCTTTGAAGGAGACAGCACTGTGTGACTCATGATCTTTTGTATTCCTCACAGCAACAACCTTATGGGGGCCTAATCTAATGTAGCCAAGCCACTGGCTGTTACCTGTGACTTTAATGGCATCAGCCAGTATCTTCTGGCAATGCAGAACCTAGAGAGCTGCCTTGGCCCTGATGTTGCCTCAGCTGCTCTTGAAGGAGACCCCTGTTTGTTATCTCAAAATCCTGCTTAGGGGCTGGAGAGCTAACTCAGTGGTTATGAACTCTTACTGCTCTTGCAGAAGACCTGAGTTCAGTTCCCAGCACCCATGTTTAGCAGCTAATGACAATTAGTAACCTCAGCTCCAAGAGATCATACACCTCTGGTCCCTGCAAGTACTAGAACTCACATGCACATTCCAGCCCTACCCCTGTACCCCTGACACACACAGAGAATTAAAAATTATATATATATATGTGTGTGTGTGTGTATGTGTGTGTGTGTGTATGTATGTATGTATATATATATATATATATATATCACTAGAACATGAGCCTTTGTTCTAACTTCTGGTTCTGTGAGCAATGGTGGGGAGACGCAGCTCAACTTAGCCACTAGCACTTCAGGGTCCTCCTTGCCCCCTTAGAGATCTTCATGTAAGCCCTTGAACAAAAACGAGCATGCCAAGCTTCTGAGAATGTCCAGTGGGTAGGGTGCCTGCTGCCAAGTCTGATGGCCCTGGTCCAATCCCAGGAACTCATGGTGAGAAGAGAGAACCAATCCCTGGAAGGTGTCTTCTGACCTCTCAACTAGTGCCATGACATGCAGAATAATAATAAATAGGACATATATTTTTAAATGCTCATAGAAAAAGGTGGGAAGCAGAGATGCTGTGTCTAGTGAAACTGTCCTTCAAAACTGACTGTAACAACCATAGATGGACCTATGTTGAGAATACAGCCCACAGAGCCACCAGCCCTCAGTAACACAGAAAGGACATTCAGACAAGGGCAGAAAAACACTCAACAACCTCCCTTTGGAAAGCAGAATGCTATAATTTTGATCTGGACCATTTCCCCAAAGGCCCCTCTGCTAAGGCCTGTTCC
The DNA here is from genome assembly GCA_019843965.1 of Rhynchomys soricoides. Lineage (NCBI taxonomy): Eukaryota > Metazoa > Chordata > Mammalia > Rodentia > Muridae > Rhynchomys > Rhynchomys soricoides. The sequence goes on from JADRCH010000029.1 coordinate 17,349,362, forward strand.
CCAGAGTGCCACTGATGCCTTTGAAGGGGATTGTAGAGATGTTGGATTCCAGTCCTCCAACTCTCTTAGCTTCCTGGCCTCCTCCTGTGTTCCCTACTATGACACCAGCACAGGTCCCAAGGCATTGGGGCCAGACCACTATAAATTAAAAACATGGGCCAAAAGAAATGATTCCTCTTTAGAAGCTGATGATGTTAAATATTCATTGTTGCAACGGAAAGCTGATTTAACATGTAGCTCTTTCCTCTGTGCCATCCTGGGATATCAAATGATCATCAAACATGAAGAGATTACAGATGACTACTATGAATCTGCTATTACAAAGGGCTCTTTCAAGTTTTTCCCAAAGTAAATAATCAGAAAGTAAGACCCCTCATTCTTACCTCCAGAGCTCTCTCTGTTTGGTAGTTATCAGAGAGGGGAGGAATCAGCCCATGCAAGCGCTCTCTCCACACAGTCCTCTCACATGAGACCTGGCTCTTATTCTCTCCCTGGACCTCCATTTCCTCTGTAGACTTGTTCTCCTGACTTTGCCCTCATGGGGTTCCCTGGTAACTTGTTACAGATTTGCACCCCTGTGAAGTTGGACTGGGAGACGAGTGACCAGCACTTGCTAGTCACTGACCTGCCATAAACCATGACTCCAAAGCTGCCCTGTTTTTATAGTTTGGTAGTTATTCTAAATAAACTGGGCGAATGAATGGGTGCAGAAAAAGTCATTGATAAGAAAAAAAACACCAATTTATAATAAAATGCTCATTAAGTTAGCAGTAAAAGGGAACACCTTCCATATATAAGTAACACGTGTGAAAGCCCAGAGTCACGGCTGTGTTTATCATGGAAAGACTGACTTAATTCCACCAAGGCTGAGAATAGAGTCTATAGCACTGTGCATGCACCTCATCTTGAAAGCAAAGGAAAGAAAGACTTAGTAACTGAATCGGAGAGCCGAATGAGGTCATCCACACACATCCCTACTGTTCTGCACTATAGTGACCATCCTAGCCTGTGTAATAAGGAAGAAATAACAAAATCTAACAGCATAGAGATCGGGAAGGAAAAGAAACTAAAGCTACCTACCTTTGTTCACAGATGCCAGGATCCTGCCCATAGAAGATTGTAATAAAATACATGTATGCGCCAAACTAACTGATGAACTTCGTGAAGTCACAAAATATATAATCATTCTATAAAACCAGGTACATTTCCTATGGTTGGGACTAGCAGTCTGAACATCAACAGTAACAAAATCCACTCACATTAGTATTCAACAGCAATAGAAACCACAATATTTATGCATTCATTTAAAAAGTAAAGCATAATACCTTTGATCTATAGACTCAATGTGATCCCTGTCAAAATTCCAGCAAGCATTGTTGTAGCAATTGATCATCTTGAAGTGGAAATGCAGAGAAACAAGACTATCAAAACCAACCAATTTTTTTGCAGAAAGAGCAAAGAGTAATTACAATGCTTAATTGTAAAACTTACTATAAAGCCACGACAACAAATACAATATTGGCATGATAGCCCCGTGGATCAATGAGAAAGCAGATCCAAAAATTAGCCCTTACATTGCAGTCAGCGCCTTTCAACAAAGATTCCAAGGCAGGATCAATGGGGAGAGTCTTTTCCAGAGACACTACCAGGATGATGACATTGAATAATCTACACGCACCGCGACGGACCCAAACTCTTAGCTCACACCACATAAGAAAAACGTCTATGCAATATCCATCACTGACCTAGGTATGAGAGATGGGAATTATAAGACTTTGGATAGGAAAGGAAAAAATCTTTGTGTCCTTGCTCTTGGCAAAGGTTTCCTAGTTACACCTTCAAAAGCATGAACTATAAAAGACATAAATTGGATAGGTTTCCTAGATACATCTCCAAAAGCATGAATGTAGAAGGAGAAATTAATAAATTAGATTTTATCGAAAAGGCAGCACTTTCCAAACCAGTAGGAAAATGTAAATGTAAATGCAGGAATGTAGGAGGGGTGGGCACACCAAAATTTAGCCAAGGAACTCAATTGAAGACTGGGGCAAATGGGCTGGAGAGATGGGGCGGTGGTTAAGAGCACTTGCTGCTCTTATAGAAAGTCATTCCTCTCCAGCACTTGGATCTGGTGGCTCACCACGGTCTTGAACTGTCTTGACTTCCAGTTCCAGCTGGCATGACACATCTGGCTCCGAGGGCACAAGTGATAGGACACAATGCAGAGACAAACGCACACTTATACACATAATTAAAACTAAAATAAATAAATAAATAAAAATAAATAAAAATAAATCATTTTACCTGGAAAATATTTTAATAAGCACATCACTAGTGTGGTACTCAAGTACTCAAGCACATGAAGATATTCTCAACACCAATCATTAGGAATATCATCATTAAAACCGTGATAGGGTTTCAGAAAATGTTTATAAACTTCTGACTGGAAAGGAAAATGGTATAACAAGGGGCTGGAGAGATGGCTCAGCAGATAAGAGCACTGAAGCACTGAGTGTTCTTCCAGAGGTCCTGAGTTCAATTCCTAGCAACCGCATGGTGGCTCACAACACTCTGTAATGGGATCTGATGCCCTCTATTGGTCCGTCTTAAGACAGTTACAGTGTACTCATATACATAAAATAAATAACTCTTAAAAGAAAAGAAAATGCTATAACTATTTTGAAAAAATAGTTTCTAGAAAAAACATAAATGTAGGCTTATCATATGAGTTTTCAATTTTACTTCAAGGAAATGTATGTTCTATAGACTTGTACATGAAAAGTGATAGAATTTACTCTCGTGAAAACCTAGGAATAACTCAAGTGTCCCTTAACTGCTGTTAACCCTGAGTAGAATACTATTCTGCTATAAAAAGTTTGAGCTATAGATACATGTTAGATGGATAAACCTCTAAATCATGTTAAGAGAAAACAAAGCCAGGTACAAAGGACATGTGCAGTATGACATCCTTTGTATAAAACTTCTACAAACTTTAAAATACGGCACTGGTGATTACCCTTGGCCCAGGAAGGAAGGACTTAGCAGGAGTCATGAATGACAGTTTTCTAGGGAAAGAAATGTCCTCAAACTGGGGGGTGGTGATGTCAGTACAAAATATTTTTTATTAAAAATAACTGTATCACTATAATGCATGCATTTCTGTTGAATAAAATTATGCTTCAATAAAGCCTTAATAAATAAAACCTTTTAATAATGACAAACACATCTTTAAAACTCTGGTATATGAACACAGTAAATCTGGAAGTAATTTTGTCGTGATTGAAAAGTCTCCAAATGATGCTTCATGGGATTTAGGCCTCATTTATTAAACATTAAAAAAATACCAGAGAAAACTGGTTCACATCAGGAAATCCAGGAATTTATTAGAGAAAAATATTAAACTACAACCATTGTATAATCGGTGAATATAACTTAAATTTGAGTGTCTTAATTGGAAGTATGAAGCCAGTCCATGTCTGTTTCTATTTATATTCATTAAAGCAACTGTGGGGGGAGAGGCTGACCCTGGGTTAGAACCCTCCTATGACCTGGTATCCTACCAAGATTTACAAGACAACAAACAGTATTTATCACGTAAGTCTCCTTAAAATTGTATGGGAATTGTCAACATTATTATACTTATCAATAAATGTACCTTCCTATGTGTATATTTTTATATTTGCTTTTTACAATTTACATAATATCAGAATGACATTAGATTTAAAGTAAGTACTTTGGAAACCGTTGTTTGTTTAATAATGGGCTGGTGGGGTGGGGTATGTTTGGTGTCCTAACTTGCTTTAGTTGCTGTGATTAAAAACCCTGACCAAAATCAACTCTGTGAGGAAAGAGTTTATTTTGTCTTAAGAGTTACAGTCTAGTATCCAGGGAGACCAAGGCAAGAACTCAAGGAAGGTGCTGGAAGCGGAAAGCTGCTTGCTGGCTTGATCATTCTAGCTTGCTCAGCTACCTCTTAAAGGCCCAGACTCTCTCCCCTAGGGATGGCACTGGCCACAGTTTTCTATACCCTCCTACAGTCCTTACCAAACAAAGAAAACGCCTCTCGGACGTGGGCAGCAGTCAGTCTGATCTAGGCATTTCTTCATTTTAGGTTCCGTCTTCCTAGGTGTCTATGGGTTGTACCGAGTTGAGAGCTAAAAGTAATTAACTAGGACATCTAGATGTCTCAGCTTTTTTGGAATAGCTGTAGATAAACTTTTATTTGTTTTGTTTTGGGTTTGGGTTTGGGTTTATTGTTGTTGTTATTGTTTTCCTTTGTGAATCCCAGAAACTTGAAAGAAGTCTCTGGTAAACTATATTCTGATCTTATTCTGTGCTTTCTGTTTGTCTTGATGAACACTTCTATCGCTCACCCCCATTACGTCACACGTGCATCTCCGACACACCTGTCATGACCATGACTGTGCGTTCCCACCTGAGGACAGTCAGGTGTCTGCAGTGCGCTGCTGGCGACAGTGGTCGTCTTTGGACACATCCTCACGTTGTGATTGTGAAAGAGAAACAATAAACCCATGCGATAAAGCAAGCCAGAACATTTCTGTACAGAAGAGAGATGAGAAAAGGGAAACGTTGACCCCACGCAAAATTAGTGCATTTATGGCCAAATAGGAATTCTGATGTTAGGAATTTTCCCAGTAGCCCTTGGGCTTCTTCTTCCTGTAAGCGGCCTGAGGGGACCTCTGAAAATGGTTGGCTATTCTGTTGACCCAGAAAACCATACAAAAGCATGCAGATCAAGAGGTTCAAATCTTCAAGTTCACTTTAAGAACACCCGTGAAAGCTGCAGAGGCCATCAAGGGTATACACATCCGGAAAGCCACCAAGTATCTGAAAGATGGTACTCACTTTAAAGAAGCCATGCATGAGGTTCCGGCGGTATAATGGTGGTGTTCGTAGGTGCGCCAGGCCAAATGGTGGGGCTGAACACCGAGTCAGGGGCCAAAAAAAGAGTGCTGAATTTTTGTTGCGCGTGCTCAAAAATGCAGAGAATAACGCTGAACGTATAGGTTTAGATGCAGATTCTCTACTCATTGAACATGTCCAGTGAAGAAAGTGCCTAAGATTCGTGAGGACCTTACAAAGTTCATGGCCAAACTAGCCTCTACAGGAGTTCCCCTGCCACATCGAGATGATCCTCATTGAAAAGGAAAAAATTGTCCCAAAGCTAGAAGAGGAGGTTGCACAGAAGAAAAGGATATTTCAAAAGAAACTGAAGAAACAAAAACTCGTGGCATGGGAATAAGTTCAACATAAAATAAATGTAGGTTTTTGGTTTTTTTTTTTAAATCCTGCTTTCAGTGACTTAATGTATAGCTTTGGAAAAATCACCTATCGTTTCCCAGCCCCTGCCACATGTCCATGGCTCTCCACTTCTTCTGAGCATTTGTTACTAACGTCAAAACCGCTGTATAACTTCCCAACTTGGGCGCAAGGATGTTACCGTACCTGAGGGGTAAGGCTGGGGTTCCCAGTTCGCACCGGCCTGTGTTCCCTCTCCCCTCACTTGGTTTGCCTTAGGCTTGACAATAGCTCATCCCTGGTTTGAAAGGACACAATCACTTTCATCAGCTTAAGCAGCTTCTCCTGAGTCTCATTTTTGAGTTAAGCAGGGCCTGCCTTGTCAGAACCTTACTGTAGGAAAGTGCCATGGTTGTGTTGGTCAAATATGAATATTCTCCACTGAATATTCTAATTTAATATTATTCAGTTACTTGGCTTTTAAAATTGTATATCTTCGGGGCAAGGAAGAAAGTTGGAGATTATAAATGAGTATTAAAACTGGCCAAATAATTTGCACCTCAGACTTTGGCCCAATCTTTTAATTCCCTGATGGAAGAAATAAATAATATTAGTGATGTCCCTGTTTGCTATGGGTATATAAATGTCTGTTTATGTTTTCTAAGACTAAGATAATATAAAATCTGAATTTTGTAAGAATTAAATTATCAGAGATGGCACATTCTTGTAATCCCAGCACTCTGGGATGGTGACTCAGGTGGCAAGTTTGAAGCCAGACTAGGCTACATAGATAGATGTTGTCTCAAAAGGTGGGGCCATGAAGAACCACACTGGAAGACAATCATGCAGCGATACTAAGAACTCTTGGTGTATAACTAAATGACTACTCGTGCACACTTCTGCACAGTACTGTTTGGCTCTCGGGAAGAAGGTAGATGGAGGTACTTTGTAGTTGGTCTTCAGCTTGGGTGCACTGTGATTATTTTTGTGTTCTGAAAACTGAGTTGTAACCTACAGAGGACTTGTGTGCTTAGGGCTGCTAAATTACATTTTACAAAGCTGGTGGAAGAGTGATGAACTCCAAGCCGGGCAGCCTGGGTGGGTCCCAGCCTGAGCATCGTCCTCACTTTCTGGGATCCTTGACAAAGCATTTAATCTTTCTGACCCTGTATTTACTGATCTTTAAATGGATTGGTCAGACTAAAGCCGTTTCTGGACCCAGGTTAATTAGTGTGTGAGGTGAGATACTGCATGACCTTACTCTAAATGTGGGGTTTTGGTTCCATACCAAGCATGCTGATCACATTACTCTAAGCCTGTTTTCACCATCTCTACTTCCCATTTCCTGCATAAGCTGTCTTTGGGTAAAGAGCCCTTCCTTTACTCTTTCTTTGTTCAAGATAGGCCTTCCACTATGCCTGTATCTTGGCTTTCTTTCTGTAACTCTAGGACCTTACCCTTTCTGTTTACTTAAAACAAAATGGGCTGGAGAGATAGCTCAGTGGTCAAGGGCACTTTGCTGCTCTTGCAGAGGACACAAGTTTTCTTCCAAGAGCGTATCTCAGCCCCAGAACTGTGTAGAGCTCCAGCTTCAAGGGGTCTTCTGGCCACTATGGGCACATGCATATGTATAAAGTACCTATATATACATAAATGAAAACAATATAGACAAAGAACTTCAGGCAACTAAAGACTGCTGAGAGAGGGAGAAAGAGCCTTCCCCAGGGATAACTCCCCTAAGTGATTATCCAAGACAAAGTAGCTCTGAAACATGTATTTGAATTTGTATATTTTTGTACACACACACACTCACAAACACATATACTATCGTTATGTAAATACATGTAATGATAATAAAGAAAAAGGGATTATCAATTTGACTATCGATGGGGACATGGGAGGGATCAGGAGAGGACTTGAGAGAGGAAAGGAGCAAAATAAAAACAGAAAATCAAAAACAAAAGGAAAACCTGTTATAACTCAATTTTAGTTAAAAACATAAAACAATTTTTAACTAGTAAGTAATAATAACAAATCTTTAGTTAAACAAAACTGAACTAAAAATTGTGAGCGAAGTTGGACAAGCCTATAATTCCCAACACTTGTAGAGGCTGAGGCAAGACACACCTAAGTTTGAAGCCAGTGTGTATGTACTACATAGTCATGCTATAGTGAGTTATGGACAGCCTACAACACTCAGAGAGACTCCTCCTCCATCTCAAAAAAAAAAAAAGCAAAACAAAAACACATGAACTACTAAGGGTTAACAGGGAAAGTGCCCTGCCTGTTTGCTGATCAGGCTCCACCTGAGAAGCTTTCCTTCCCTGAGCAGGCATAATGTGAGGCTGGGTGTGTGCGCTCTGGAGCAGGCAGCCTGGGTTTGTTTGCCTCTTGGTCCTTTCAGCAGCTGTATCAACCTGGATGTTTCCTCACCTGCAAAGTAGAAGCAAGAATGTTTATCCTAGCATCAACGGGCAGCTCAAGCGAGGCTCGCCTACATCCTCACAGGACAGTGACAGCCTCTGTGCAGGTGAAGAAGATGGAGCTGGAGCAAGGGAGCAGCAGCCTTGGGCAGAGCAGGATGTGCTAGTTCTGGGGCCTCTGAAACAACACCCAGTGCCCTGCTTTCTGCTGTTTCTTGGCATATTCTTACCATGAGGTGTACATATGGGGCCAAAAGATTGACATTAACATGATTGGTGGATGATATTCTTTTCATTTGATTTGAAGCTACCTACAGCAAAATTTTCTCCCAAGCAAAATTTCTGTCTGAAATATTTTGTTGTTGTTTATTTATTAGTTTGTTTCAGTTAGTTCTGTTTTCTGCCACGCTTCCCAACTGGCGTGCTGTAATTATTATGCTCTAAGACAGTAAAGGGACCTGGAACAGTCCTTCGGACAGCCATTCTATATAGCATTCCATTTGAAAGGCGGCGCACACAAAAAACGGTTCTTCGCGAATGTTAATTGATGAAAACATTTCTGCGCTAACATCCGAGGCCAGCACCATGTTCTTAGCTTTTCCAAACCACAGAATAGTCTAGCCTCTCACGAACAAGCCAGTTAGTTATTTTCTTTACAACCTTAAAAAGTCTTTGTTCTTTGACACCAAGGCTCTTTTATTCTCGATCAAAGCAAGTTTTAAAAGATATACACGCCCTCCCCCCATCCTGCTTGTTTTGTTTTTGTTTTTAAACAAGAGAAAGCCAGTGAATTCTTTAGTGAGGTTCTAAGTGGGCACGAAGCCTACTTTCCACTTCAATGTTTGAATATGTGGTGGGGAGGGTTAAGAGGAGCATTTACACACTTCCTCCAGTGCACCACTATTCCTAATACACTAAAGATTAAGCAAAACAAACCTCATACACACCTGGCAGACGAAAAGATTTTTACTGATATACCAAAATGCTTTAGTATTTACAGAGTCATGATGTTGCATAAACCTACAACATGGAAAATACTAAGTCTGGATGAATCAATGACTAGTTTACTTTCATCAAACTCTCCCAGATGGAAACAAACAAACAAACAAAATACTACACATTATTGATAAAGGGTAAGTCTGAACATGGACTTTATCAGATTTTAAATATTCTCTTGAAACTGTAAAAATAAACCCTACATCTCAACAAATGTAGAAATGAAAATTCCCAGGCTCTAAGATGCCATATTGCAAAGAGTTTTGTCTTAGAAAAAAAACTAGATCTGCATATTTTTATTCAAATATAAACATAAGGGGAAATATACATTTCATAATAGTAAAAATAAGACTTCACAGAGGCAGCTTACTGTAACTCGTTGCTCAATCTTTTTTTTTTTTTTTAAAAATCACTTCAGTCAAACCACACTAAAAAAAGCATGATGCTCTCTTCCAATATGCTTCTAAACTGTAAATCATTTGAATGTAAGATTAACAAAGTGGTACATTTCCAGGAATCATCATCTCTAGTCACAACCAAATTCTCTGTCACATGCACAAGGCATTTTTTTTTTTAAAAAAAAAAACAAAACTTAGAGATGCATCTTAATTTTATTTATTTATGTATGGATTTATCTATCTTTGGTGGGGTTTGTTTGAGACAGGGTTCCTCTGCATGGACCTGGCTGTCCTGGAACTAGCTCTGTAGACCAGGCTGGCCTCCAGTTCACGGAGATCTGCCTGCCTGTGCCTCCAACGTGCTGGGATGAGAGATGTGGATCGCTATGCCTAAGCAATGAGACTGCCCAGCAATCATTTCTATTTAAAGGTTTGCTGTGATCCTCAGTTAAGAAATGAGATTGCAGCCAGTTCTGGGGCTCTAAATGCTTGTTGTTGTTGTTGTTGTTTTAAAATTCTGTTAGCAGTTTAGATTTTCCGTCTTTTTTTCTCTTCCATGTTGGTGCATTGCTCTAGGAATAAAAACTCCACTTCCAAAACCCCAGAGGAGCCATGCTGCAATCTCCCTGATGTGTTCAAACACTGGCCTTTATGCGATCTACTCACTGGAACTACACGAATTGCTCAAGATTTTATTTTGGAGGAGACTGGGATAAGGGGCTAAGGAGCTGTATAATCAAAGAACATTTGGTGTTAGGAATTCCAAATGAAACCCATTATTGTGCACACAATTAATGTATACAATTTTAAAAACACTTTGCTTGAGGTCTCTATGAAATCAGTGGACTTCCCGTTCACACAGCCTAGATGGGGAGATCTCATCAGATGTGTTATACTTCTAAGATCCTTTATTCCTCAGAAGACTGATAGAACTAACTCATGCAACTATTTGGCTCTGAAATGTCTTCTTTGAACTTCTAAATAATTGAATAATTAATTGAACAGATATAAGGCTAGCCGGATTTTCTATTCTTCCTGAGCCCCTTTTGGTTATTTGTGTCATTTAGGCTTTTGAACATTCCATTCATGTTTCCAAACCTCTTGACATGAGCTGTTTATATTTGTATTTGTATGGTTACCTTGAGTCATTTTGTATTTTCAGTTGATATTTGTACTTATATTAACGTGAGCTTTCATAGCTAGCTCATGGTTGGTCTTGCTTATATACAGTTTTGCAGTCTCTACCTTTTATAGTATTTATATATTTCATACTCTTTTTTATTGTATATTTAATTTATTTACATTTCAAATGTTATCCCCTTTCCCCCTATCCCATCTCCCCTTCCCCTGCTTCCATGAGGGTGCTTGCCCTTCTGCCCTGGCATTCCCCTACACTGGAGCATCAAGCCTTCACAGGACTAAGGGCCTCTCCTCCCATTGATGCCCAACAAGGCCATCCTCTGTTACATATGAGGCTGGAGTCATGGGTCACTCCATGTGTACTTTTTGATTGGTGGTTTAGTCCCTGGGTGCTGGGGGGGGGGGTCCTGGTTGGTTGAAATTGTTGTTCTTCCTATGGGGTTGCAATCCCCCTCAGTCTGTTTCATACTCTTCAATGTATTTATCAAGATTGTTGCTATTAATCATATATCTTACTTTTTTTAAAAAGCTCATATCACCTGTTGCCTGCTCTTTGCTTTTCACTGCTCTTTTGAATTGGGCACATTTTAAAAAAAATTTATTTTTTTTGCTCTACTTTAGGAGATTTATAATTATACTCTTGGTGGTTCCTCCATAATTTATAGTTTAATTCATCTCAGTCTATAATAATATTTACTATACCTATTTTTACCTATATATGATGTATCAATATATAATTTTCTCTGTATTATTCTTTCCTCTTGAATAATTTTTTAAAAACATTTTCTATGGTATAGGTTTTCTGTAGCCATTCATTTCATCTTTTTAACATTTTTATTATCTTAAATCGTGTGTGTGTGTATGCATATGAATATGTGCATGATGAATGTAGATGCTCAAGGAAGCTGGAGACTTCCTATGCTCTTAGAGGTGGAGTTACAGGTGTAGGCTTAGATTTTTTAAAACCTACTGTAATAAGGGTTCTCAAATGCTTCCACCCCCATTTCTAGCCCACTGTCTAAAGGTATGGGAGAAAAGCTGGTAAATAGGACAAGGGGATGTGGATGAACCTGTTAGAAGAAGTTCTTTGGGATGATTCCAGTCTCCCAATCTCCATTGTTAAGATACCAGCAGTTCAGTTCAGTAGCTTCAGGATACTAACAGGTCAAAATGTGTCACCAAACATGAATCAGCAGCCTCTGCACGATCCAGTAGAAACAGCTAGGCCTCCACCAAATTGGCACAAGTCAGCAGGAGTGACCAGAACCAGCCAGAAAGCCAGGAGAAGTTCGCTGCTGTTCTTCTCTCAACAAAGTGAAGATCAGCAAAGATGTGCGACCAACAAAGTGCTGCACATCTGACTATGCAAGCGGCCCTCACTGTCTGTTGGGTCTTACTTATACTCTCTCCAAACTTACATTTCCTAATCTCATGGGTCTTGCTTCAGCAAAACATTACACGAGTCTGCAACACATGACACAACCAGAAATTTCTACTCATACAGGTGATTGTGAAGGTAGTAGGTACCTGACCAGGTACTGGGAAGAGAACTTGGATTCTGTGCAAGAGCTGCATACTCTTAACCACTGAGCATCTCTCTAGCTCCCATGTAACAATTTCTTGGGTTCAGTTTACATCTTTTAGCTTTCACTACTTTTTTGGGGGGGGGGGTAGTATTTAATCTTCCATTAATCTCATCTAATGAAATTCCCACTTCACAAACTATCATGGACTTTTTTATCTTTAATTATTCTTTAATCTTTCTTTCCTCATTATGTTTATATTTTTGAAACCTTGGAAAATAAGAATGTTTTTCAGGTCCTCTACTCCTAATCTTAATGCTTTTTCTATTTTCTGATTTTTATCCAGTATATTGCCCAATATTTTATAATTCTAGGCATTTTGAATGCTTCTTTTAATTCATAAAAGATAACCTAAATGTTATAGTTTTTGAATGTCTGGATTTTTATTCTTTTTTTTCCATGTATGTCTATGTATATGTGTATGCCTGGTGCCTGCAGAGGTCAGAAGAGGGTGTTGGATCCTCCAGAAGTGGATTTAGATGATTGTGAACGACCTTATAGGAACTGGGAAATTAATCCTGATCCTCCAAAAGACTACTTAGCGTTCTTAACTGCTCAGCCATCTTTCCAGCCCTCTCTGTACTCTTCCTAATTAATTAATTGGGTCTGGTTTTAATCAGAGTTTAAAACTTATAGATAAAATTGTGGTTTTCCTTTAAGATTTCATAGGATGGCTGCCTGAGTTGTTTCTATTTTGCTGAACTCTAGCTTTCTGGGTAAGGTATAAGCTTCTGGGGTTTCTGCCAATTGGATGTAGTGAAAACATGACAGGTGAAAAAGTCACCGTGCAGACTAGTAAGAAATCAAATATTTCCATCCCTGTGTAACCTCGAATAACTGCCCAGCAGAAACAAGGGGCACGCACTATTTTCTTTACACACACAACTCCCAGTACTCAGCAAAGGCTCGTGAAGAACCATATGTAGGCAGTGAACACGATCAAAGAACATGCACATGTGGCTGCCATAGTGAGAAGGGAAAAGGGAGCAGAAGTAGAAGATGGGGTGGGAGAGAGAGAAAGGAGGAAGGAACTTCCATACGCCAAGTCCCACAGCTGACTTTCTGCCTTGCCCCCCACTATTTCAAACTTTGCCTCACAAATTCTGGCCTCAACTGTCCAAACTGTTCATCGCTGCCTCCCCAAGTCTACTGTCCTTGTTGCAGGGTCTAGAGCAGCTCACTGCAGAAACTCATGAGAGTTTGCAGAGACCCATGGTATCATGAGTCTCACTCAGCTTGTTTCTTTCTCTTCAATGATCAGACATGTTCTCTCAGGTTACCAGTGTGTGAAAGTATGGTGTGTGTGTGTGTGTGTGTGTGTGTGTACGCGCGTGTGCACTTGGAGCTTTCTAGGTCTTTGCAATGGAAGGATTAGATTTGCTCTTGATGTTCTGTTGCATCTAGAGTCAGAAACCTGGCTTAAATTTTAATAGTGTCATTACCACTGCCATCTGTCAGAAAACTGTTCTAGCACTTACAGTTGTTTGGACACATGTGCAGAGACACTCCTGGTGCATGCCTTTAATTCCAGCACTTGAGAGGCAGAGGCAGGCGGATTTCTGAGTTCAAGGCCAGCCTGGTCTACAGAGTGAGTTCCAGGACAGCCAGGGCTACACAGAGAAACCCTGTCTCGAAAAACCAAAAACAGAAAGTTAAAAAAAAAAAAAAAAAGATTCTTCTCTTCCACTGGTTTCTAGAATAGCGTAGAAATCCAATCTCTACTCTTTCTCTTCTGCCATTTTTTAAAAAATTCTTTTCAGCTCACCATCCTTTATCCAGGAGTCATATCTTGGACTTTTTCAAGGCTTAGCTGTAAGTAATCTCTAAGTACAATTTCTTTTTGTTTCATAGTCCCTCTTAAGAAACGCTACCTATAAAACGTTAATACCATCAAGGACCAGCAAACCTCTGTCCTCTCCTGCCTCAGCACAAGTCTCTAAGGAGACTCAGAGCCAATGTAATGAAATAACTGGGATCTTCTCTGCTTCTCTGACACCTGCTTCCAAACTTCAACCTCCTCTAGGGCTTTGTTTCAGTACAGTTATGCGTTAATGGCTGGTGCTTGTATGACTTGTATCTTGGAACTCTGACCCAAGGAGGTAAGGGAATGAAGAAATGACAGACATGCAGAATGCTGGAATTGGGTAACCTGGGCTCTCTAATAGAGAAGTGAGGGCACCCCAGAAGTTCACCATGTTTATTAAATACCATTGAACAGGGAGGCAGTGTTATTGCTTATAGCTGAACAAGGAGGTGTGGTTAATACATACAGATAAACAAAGAGGCAGAGTTATTACATACAAATGAATAAGAAGACAGGTTGAGCTAATCTAGGTGGGAGCAGTCTCTGTAGGGGGACAGACTTCAGACTATGAACATCTGGAGCAGTTCTCAACCTGTGGGTGATCTCTCCTTTGTGTGTGAGGGTGTTGAACTACCCTTTCATAGAGTCACCTAAGACCATCGAAAACCACAGATATTTACATTATGATTCATAATGCAAAGTTACAGTTATGAAGTAGCATCAAAAGTAATTTTATGGCTGGGAGTCACCACAACATGAGGAACTGTATTAAAGGGTCACAGCCTTAGAAAGGTTGAGAACCACATCTCTGGAGAAAGTGGTGGGTATTTTCTGTATCCTCTATCAACATTCCCACTTGAATCCATGGAAGGATTTGCCATTCCTCCAAGCCTTACCCAAGGAAGGCTTGCCAATCCTGTGGGTCTGAGGCATTGGTCCTTGACATGGTGGTGCCCCTGTCAATACAGGTTCACTGAGGACTTCACTGGCTTCCTACATCTCCCCCTTTTTATATCTTAGATGTTCAGGATGGATCCTCATGCTGACCAGGTAGTTTACCGCAATGCTGCACACTGGACTGTAGAATGATAGGAGGGAAGATCCTAGCAGCCACTGTGCCCAACTGAAGCACAAGGCACATTTAGCAAGTTTAATGGATCGATGGCTCAGGAAGGATGAACATGCAGGATTAGCAAGAGAGATGAATCTGAGCATAAGCCTTCTGCTCTTCTAGGATATGCAGAATTGGACACATCCACGTGATCGTTATCGTGGGTCCAAAGACCTAGGGGGTGGGTCCAAACCAGTTTCTCTAGTGTCCTGTCTAGGTTGCAGGGCTGTAGCCCCTCTGGAATAATTGAACAGAGGCCACTAAGACTCCAGAAAGTTAGAGAAAACCACCCCAGCCCACCACCAAGGAAAAGTAAGAGGCTCAGTATAAACAGGTTTAGAAGAATGTGACCAAACCACTAGGTGAGAAAAAACGTAGGCAAGGAGACAGCATTCTGGGTTATTCACCTTGGATGCTTTAAAAACAGCTAACAGTTAAAGCTACCAAGATTTCCGTTGGCCCTGGGCCTCTTCCAGCCAAAAATTCCACTCTGCACCTATTGGCCATTTTCTTGCCCTCAATGCAACAAAGCCGCTCTGGCATCCGGGTTTCCATTGTTTTTGGGCTTTCCGACCTGGGCTCTGGCCAGGCAGGCTAGCAGTGCAGGCTGCTGGACAGGGTCACCTTGCCCAGCATCTGCTCTGGCACACACAGCTGGCCAGGCAGCCAGGTAGGCCTTCAGCCCACCCTGGGCTTCACCACTGCACATTCCTCAACTGCATGCTGCTTGTTTTCTGCCAAATGTAACATGGAAACAGTTAAACTGAAAGCAAAATTGGCAACCTCCTCAGGTCCCTTGGCCATGCATCTCCCCCTTGATTCTTCCTTCCTTCCTTCCTTCCTTCCTTCCTTCCTTCCTTCCTTCCCTTCTTCTCTTTTCTTCCTCCCTCCCTCCATTCCTTTCCCTTTTCTCAAGTAGCCAAATTCATTGCCCTGTTCCCTGGAAAGCAAGGACATGTCCTGCTAACACAGGCCAATAACTGTTAAGGCAGCAATGTCTCTGCCCACTTCGGTGGTTTTTCCTTAGACTTCCCCAAAGCACTTCTCCTTGTCCCATATTTTACAGATGGCACTTTGAATTTCACCTCGTCCTTTGTCTTGACATTTATCCTTATCATCATCTGTTTGCTTCTCTCAGGAGCCTCTCTCAGCTGAGTAATGTGGGGTTCCCTGTCATCAGGTATTCACTGTCCCCATCCCTTTTTGGATGCCACCTTGCCATATCCTGAATGACTTCGGGTATTGACCTAACAGATTTTGAAGGAATGACAGACTCATGGACATACATACTGAAAAGGTGGGATCAGGTGGTCTAGGATCTCTGATGGAGAAGCCGAAGCATCTCAGAAGTTCAGTGCGCTTACTATATACAACTGAACTGAGCAGAGGGATCATTACATACAGCTGAACAAGAAGACAGGTTTAGCTAATCCCAGTATTAGGTGCAGCATCTGTAAGGGAACGGACTTTAGACTGTCAACATTTGGGGAGAAGAAATCTATGGGTGTTTTCTGCACATACTGTCCACATATCTGCACTTGGATCCAAGGAAGGCTTTGCCATTCCTCTGAGCCTTACCTGGGGAAGACTTTGCCCCTCCCAAGCAGACAGTACATTGGTCCTCGATTATGGCTGTACTCTGTCAACAAAACACATTCACTCAGGACTCCACCTGCTCCCGACATGTTAGCTATCTAGTTGTACTCTAAGAAGCTGTGAGGGGATCTGGGATACTGTCTCCTTATGCATCTGCAACCTCTGCCCATACCCGTAGGGAGAGTGAGTAATGTAGTTTTCCCTCTTTAAAACCTTTGACATTCTCCATTTCTCACCACTGTTGATAAAATGCATTCTCTCATGTATCCCACCAAATAACAGCCAGATATGTTCTTCCCAAAGCAAAGATGTGCACAGGCCACTTTCTCCCGTAAATCTGCCTGATGGGACCTCCTGGTCTTAGGATAGCCTCTATCCGAAGGCCTGAAGGACTCCATGAATTTTGGCCTTGATTACCTCATTCTGCTCCAGTCACCGCAGTGTCTCCGACCCTTCCTCCAAGCCTGTTGGTGTCCCTTCAGTTCAGTCTCAGATTCCAGTTTCTGCTTGCATGTGGATCTCTGAACATGCAGTTTTGTTAATTTGGAATGGTGCTTTTTTATTCAAACCAACCACACCATTTCCAAGTTATAGACACCAACTTGTCTCACCTCTTCAAGAAGCCTCTTTCCCTTTAAAAATAATCCTGGTATACAACTGTGTACCATTGTCAATGCTACTTTGTTCTCCAGTAAAACTCAGGCTTGTGTCCTTAGCACTAGGCACTATTAATGAACTAGTAATATTGTTGAATGCACGAGTGAGTAAAATATGCTATGCTTACCTTAAAAATGCAGAATCAGGAGCATAATAGACTTAAATGAAAATATTTGACTACTTTATTAATGACCTAATGTGTATAATCACTTCATATATTGTGAATGACAGTTTTTTATGCTCTCATTGTGAGAGAAAATTACTGTTTACTTTGAAAATCACAAGTAAAATATTCACCTTATGGTTTCTGTTTATAATTTTTCTTTTAGGTGAAAAAAGACTACTTTCAAAATATTTTGGCTTTAAACCATATACATATGTGATTTCACAAAGAGTAAAATAGCAAACACTGTCTAACAAGGGAAGGAGTTTGTAAAGATAGTTGTAACCACTTTCCCCTGTTATGAGCGCACTCCTGCTATCTCTTGGTAGAATGGTATTGGCTAGGCTTTGTGTCGTTTGTCATTGCGCATGCTCCAAGTACTGTGCTCAGAGCTTTCAAGTATCACAGATATATAAGACAATATTTGGGCTTTACCAACTCTATTCTACAAATGTGAAACTCCGAGACTGTAATTCTCTATAAATACTCAAACAATAGAGATAAAAATCAATTATCATTTCTTACTATATTGCAATAAAAGTAGAAACCCCTAAGAAAACGTTGAAAATGATACAACTTGATGAAAACTGAAGAGTATGCTCTGAGCAAATAGTATAAAAGTGTAGAGGTTATGAAGAAAAGTTTTAAATCTTCTAAAAGTTAATGAAAATGGCTGGGCAGTGGTGGCGCACGTCTTTAATCCCAGCACTCAGGGGCATAGGCAGGCGGATCTCTGAGTTCAAGGCCAGTCTGGGCTACAGAATGACTTCTGGAACAGCGAGGGCTACACAGAGAAACTGTCTCAAAAGTACAAAGAAGGATTAATGAAAATGGAAGCATACCCAACCTCTGGGGCAAGTCAAAAACAACAGTGGGAGAGATGCATACAGCAACAAATATTTACACCACCAGAGCAGAATATCAAATATATTATGTATGAACTGTCAACTCCCTCATGTAACTAGAACTATAGAAATCAAACCCAGAATGATGGTGGGTGGGGGGATACAGATCAGAGCACAAACAGAGGCTTTTAAAAGTATAAATGAGCAATGAAAGGAAGAGTTTGCTTTTGTGAGAATATACAATTGACAAATCCTTAGCTAAAATAACAATAAAATTAACTGACTTAATTAAAATGAGACACAAAAATGGAATTGGTATAACTAGCACTGAAGAAATTCAAAAGATTATAAAAGATTAGCACGAACAACTAACTGCACACCAGAATTTGAGGACATAAAATAAACAAACTCTTGACACATTAACCTTTAGCAAGATTGAACTTTGGACATAGAGACTGGGAACAATAGTGAACAAGGAGCCAGAACCAGCAATGAGGAGCCCTCGCTACATAAAAGCCTAGTTACAATACATTGTGTAGACTCGTGAGATTCCTAAACAAATAAACTCCTAAAATAGCTTCACCTTGAAGTTATGTCAGAGATTCTAAAAGAGTTTAGACAGATTTACAGGAGAGAAGATTTTGGAATTCATTCCAAAAAGCCAGTATTAGGCAGACACCAAATGCAGAACGACACACAGAGAAAAAAAAAGAAAACAACATACCGACATCACTGATGAACCTAGAGGCAAACATGCTAGCAAATGCAGCTGGAGAGATGGCTCATGGTGAAGAACACTCACTACCCAGGTTTGCTTCCCGGAACTCTCTTGCAGCTCACAACCACCTGTCCCTCCCATCCCAGGGAACCATCTCCACCTTCTGACCCCTGTAGGCACCAAGCATGCATGTAGTACACATACATACAAGTGGACAAAGTACTCAAATACATAAAATGTAATGCATTCTTTAAGAAAATACTAGCAACATGAATACAACAGAATGTTAGAAAGAACATTATATCATATCCAAGCTAGGAATGCAAGGATAGCCCAGCATATAAAACTGATAAACATGGTATGTTTCACCTAAAGAATGTTTCTGAGATAGGGAATGAAGAAAAAGGTGCCCATTTCACCCCAAAGCCAATGCCGGAACAGTCAGGCAAAAGAAAGCGAGTAGTCAAGTTTTTCCAGCTTGTAAAGGAGACATTCAAGTTGTCGGTTTGCAGATCACATGATTGTATGTAGAGAGAATCCAAAAGCTCCCCCAAAAGTCTCCGGGAATGATAGTGAACATAGTAAAGTGACAGGAAAGAAATGTACAGGAAAATCATCAGCATTCATTTCCATCATTTAGTAATAATTATCCAGAAAAAAATACAAAATAATTTTATTTACAATAATTACAAAATGATAAGAATATCACATAGGAATACTTTTAGAAGGTTCCATAGTGAAAATACAAAACATTTATTCTAAAGTATTAGAGGAAATATCCTCAAAAAAGAAATAATGTTTCATGTTCATAGGCCAGAATAAATACCATTAAAGTAGTACTATACCCAAGGTGATTTACAGATTGAAGGCAGCTCCACCAAAATACTGAACAAAAAACTTCCACAAAACCATGGGGGGAAAAACCTAGAATTTGTTCTAACACTAAAGAGATAAAGCAATCTTGAGACAACACATCAAACAACAGAAGCAAGGTACTACAAACTTGGTGATTTAAAAACGGTGACATTGGCAGAGAACCGGCCTCACAGAGGAAGAGAACATGGAACCCAGATGCGACTCCACATACCTACAGCTGCCTGGTCTTCCGCAAAGGTGTCCAGGACACACACTGGGGAAGGATAGCCTCTGAGAAATGGTGCTGGGGAAACTGGATATGTAGATGCAGAAGATGGAGACCACATCCCATCCCTACCTGTCACCACAGAAAGAACCAAACGGACATTGTCTTAAGTATTCAACTGGAACCTAGAACAATGGGAGGAAGTGCTGAAGTTTTTGTAGGTAAGACCCAAGCACAGCCAACCAAGGAGAAGCTGGTAATTGAGAGGCCATCATCACCTACAAACCTGCAGCCGAACTAGCTAGGTATTGTGTAGACGGTAAGAGCTCAGGTAACTCCAGAATAAATCAACAGCAGTAACAGCAATAAAACCCAACCAAATAACCAGATTGAAAACAGGCACTTGACCTAAACAGATACACAGTGGGTACGTGGAAGTGTTCAACATCTCAAATCATGGAAACCCAAGTCAAAACCACAATGAGACATCACCTCATGCCATTCAAATGATGGCTCTCCAGGCAAGGGCTAACTGTTTTGTTGCTGCAGATGCAGAGAGAGGCAACTATTCACATATCAGGTGGGTACAAAAATAGTGCCGCCATTATGGGAAACAGAAGAGCTTGGGGAAATTTCTCACAAGCTAAAAATAAATCTACTGCACCATCCAGCAGCCTTACTAGTGGATAGATGGCCCAATGAAAATGAAGTCAGCTTGGCCATCAGCTTGACCAAAGAGGCTTCTGTGACTTCCATATTGACTGTGGCACAGTTCTCTATAGCCAAGCACAAACAAGCAAACGACCATCAACTAATGAACAGCCTGAAAATATGTCATATATCCATGGTGGAATTCTACTCAGCTATGAAAAGTATGAAGCACTGTCATTTATGACAGAACAGAGGTAGAAGTTGTTCAGTAAAATAAGTACAGAAAGAGACCACCACATGACCTCTCATACATGGAATCTTAAAAATGATATTTCCACAGATGTCAAGAGTAGAATCGTAGTTACCGGAATGGAGAGTTAAACAGGAGAAAGACATAGTGAAATGCTTGTTAGTGGGCACTATGATATAGGAAAGAGAAATAATGTTTTTGTGTTATATAAGAACATTATGCTGATATATATGTTTAAAAGTGAGAATTATTTTTGCATGTTTTATTAGGAAAATTTATTAGGAAAATACTTGAGAATATATATGAATACATTTATATGCAGATTTGGACATTAAGTAATGTGTACATGCATCAGATTTAACATAGTTCTCTGTAAATATATGAACTATTCTTATGCCAATTAATAAAGGAAAAGAGTCAGGGAGATGGCTCAAATGGTAAAGTGCTTGCCCTTTAGGTTTGGCATTGAAATTTAATGTTCCATGTTTAAAAGAAAATCCAGGAATGGTGACATGTGCTTGTGATCAGTATGCTGAGGAGGCTGGGGGAGGCAGATGTGTGAGGTCTGTTTGCCAGCCAGCGTAGCCAAACTGGTGAGCAGCCTGATGCCAGTGAGACACTTGCCTCACAAAACAAGGTGGGGCTCCGAAGGAATAACACGGTTGACCCCTGCAGGATCTTCACATACATGTGCACAAATTTACACACACACACACACATTACAAAATGTGATGTATGTACACAATGAAGCCATGAAGAAGAGTGAAATCCTGGCTGTTGCAGGAACATTGATAGAACTGGAAATCTGTGTGGAAACCGAAACAGGGCCATTTCAGAAAGACAAGCACCACTATGTCCACATACCCAGAACATCAATTTCAAATTGTATGAGTCATGAAACTAGACAGGAGACAGCAAGAGTCAAGAAAGAGATCCTGAGGGAGGTGGGAAGTCGATGTCCAAGGGCAGTGGGGAGGGACACTAACTGGGGGAGAAAGGGAGCTAGCTGTCGGGGGTGGGGTGGGATGGACAGAAGAGAGTTGTCAGGGCAAGAACGAGTACAGAAACCATGGAGAAAGACTGCCTACTGGCTCATCCTTTCATACTCTACTCAGTCTCCCTTCATAGAGCACCCAGCACCACCAGCACAAGGGCACATGAGCTGAGCCCTCTCCCATCTCAGTCAGAAAACTGAAAAAAAAAAAAAAAAAAGCCCTAGAGAATCACCTACAGGCCAAACCTCTGTAGCTACTTTCTCAATTAAGATTCCTTCTTCCCAGATTATTAAATTGACATTGATGTAAAACTAGCCAGCATAGTATGCTAGCCTAAAAATTCTAATCACATTAAGATGTTGAGTGCCTTAGTAATCAAGTAACATGTCAGGATCTAGGAGATTTCAAAGCCTGCATGCTTTCTGGTCATCTTCAGGAGCGAATCCTTCATTTTGTGCTAGAAAAGTGAAAGCTGACTGTCTGTTTGTCTTTCCTTTGTACCGTGTGACATCACACTCAATTTCAGTGTGTTAGTACATCTGCAGCTGCAACCAGCGTGTGGCATCAAATTCAAGTGCTGGGTATTGCCTTTAAAAAAAGCTTTCTCTTAAACATCAATGACCCATTCTTAATATATAGCCTTTCCATAGTAATTAAATTTTCATAGAGCTGTTCAATGACTTTATTATTAGTTCTTTGGAAATCAATAGAATTATTTTGGTTCTTGCTTATTTCAAAATATTAAAACCTAAGCATTTTAGCCTGTTAGCTCAACTGGAATGTAGCACTGGTGTCAATCACCATGCGATTCTAGTGATTCTAGTCACTGCTTGTAGGAAATCTCTGGCCAAAGCCTTGCCTGGTTCTTCTCCTCACTCACATTTGGGTTGCTTCTCAAGTTGTGTCAAGCAATACGCAAGAAGAGTTTTCATTGTGCACATATAATACTTCCTTAGTATAAGAAGAAAATGAACATAACTCTTTTCCATTTAACCTTCCTTGAGTGTGTGAGTCCTTGACTGTGTGTGTGTGTGTGTTTATAAGCTCAGGTACTCAGTGGAGGTCAAAGGACTACCTTTGAACTTGGTCCTCACTTTCTCCCTTGTGGTGGTGTTTTGTGGCTGCTTACATCAGGCTTGCTGACCTGCCAGCTTCTGACAAGTCTCCACCTTCTATGCCCTTACATACTGGCGTTGCAGGCACATACCACACTACCTCACTTGGCATAATGTGGGTTCTAGAAGCCAAACTGAGGTCCTCTTGCTTGTGTGGCAACTGCTTTACTCATTGGGCCCTCCCTGGGTCCCCTTTAATTTTCTAACAGTTAAAAATGTGGGGTTCTCCCACCCCTTAGCATGCTTGTATGCATTCGCTTAGTTGTTCATTAGTAAGCACTTATTATATACTTCCTACATGCAAGTCTTTGGGATATAAAGAATAAACTAGACAGAATATTAGGTAACTTCTATTGTAGTGGGGGAAAAGAGACAGCAAACCATTAGAACACTGAGAAATGCTGATTAAAGGGTAAGAGCTGTGTCCAATAAACAGTTTGGGGACAGATAATGATACTATTACTTCTTTGGGCAGGATTGTTACATAAAGTCTTTTAAACCAGGACTACGCAAGAGTCATCAGCCATTTGAAAGCTGCTTTCTATAGACACCTGCACCAGACATAGGGGCAGAAATGAATTTGGGAGTTCCTGAGAAGAATGAAGGCAAGGAACAAAAGGGTTGGTGGTGGTGACAAGACACGGAAGATTCCGGACAAACTGGATGTCACCATCACTTTCTTTGAAATACCATCACTGACATTACAGTTGCCTTAGAGTTAATTGTAGCTTGCTGATGCTATTTGGCCTGACAGAGAAGCCATGCATTATCATGAAATTGTAGAATGGAGAGATTCCTTGGAAATTACTGAGCCCAACCCTTTAATTTTAGAGTCAAAATGAGAATTTGAGTCTAGAATGGTCAAGTGGCCTGTAGGAAGTTACTCAGTAGGGTAGAAGGACAGAGCAGCCATGGTTTAAGCTTGGGCTTTAATATTGCAGAGTCCAGTGTTCTTCCTAGAAAACCCATTTTTAAGAAGTCATTTCTATTTTCTTTTTTAAAGTTACAGTATTTGTATGACATGCCTGATTCCCATTTGATTTGAAAAAAACAAAGAAACATATATAATTTATCCAATATTTAAATAGAACTGTTTCTGATTTGGATCATGTATGGCCTTTAGTTTTGTTTTATTTTTTTATTTACTTTTCTTTTCCTGTGGTCATGGAAATCATCCCGAAGGCTGTACAGTTGGTGAATACAAGTAAATGAAGTAGAAAGCACGGACCACAGGAGGGCGTGAAGGTTCAAGCTTTGGTCATCCACGCTGTAGAATCCCTCTTTTAACACACTTGAAAAATAGTGGAAAAGTTGTGTCTGCATCATCAGATTTCAGATGATTGGGAGTTTTCTTACTCTTTATACATGTTTCCAATTTTGAAAAAAGACTTTACCTTATCTATCTATTTATCTATCTATCTATCAGTCATCTATCTTCACCTATTTATTTTTTATTTAGTTTTGGTTTTTCAAGACAGGGCTTCTCTGTGTAGCCCTGGCTGTCGGGAACTTTCTCTGTAGACCAGGCTGGCCTTGGACTCAGAGATCCGCCCACCTCTGCCTCTAAGTGCTGCGATTAAAGGCATGCATTGCTGCTGCTACCTCCACCACCACCCGGCTCACCACCTTATTTATATCATGACATATTTTAGATGTTATTCCTAATTCATTAACTTGTTTATTTTCCTCAAAGTAGGTGGAACTTTAACAGTGTGTTTTGTGAGAATGAATTGTTTTGCATACAATATCATCCTTGTCACTGTTACTGCACAATGTTCTAGAAGTTTCCAGGCTTCTTCTATGGAACTTTACCTGTATCAAGGCATTACTTCCTGTCCAAGTCATACTGTCTGTCTTAGTCAGGGTTTCTTTCTATTCCTGCACAAACATCATGACCAAGATGCAAATTGGGGAGGAAAGGGTTTATTCAGCTTACACTTCCATGCTGCTGTTCATCATGAAAGGAAGTCAGGACTGGAACTCAAGCAGGTCAAGGAGCAGAAGCTGATTCAGAGGCCATGGAGGATGCTACTTACTGGCTTGCTTCCCCTGGCTTGCTCAGCCTGCTTTCTTATAGAACCCAAGACTACCCGCCCAGGGATGGCACCACCCACAAGGGGCCCTCCCCCTTGATCATTAATTGAGAAAATGCCTTACAGCTGGATCTCATGGAGGTGTTTTCTCAACTGAAACTCCTTTCTCTGTGATAACTCCAGCTTGTGTCAAGTTGACACAAAACCAGCCAGTACACTGTCTCTGCCCCTTTAACAACCTTGTTTTCCTCAGTCTGTTGTTTCACAATCTTTTGAAATTTCCTACCTGTTTGTTATACCTTCTCTTCACTAAGAATGAAGCGAACATTTTGAGTAAGCCATGAAACAGAGATATTTCACAAAGCAGACCCGCACTACAGGGGCATACCACAGCCCAAAGACCAAATCTGGACAGCAGTCTGTTCTTGTAAATAGATGTCACTGGCACTCTGCTTTGGACCACATATCATCTGGAACTACTTTGTTTTGAGTCATGATCTCAAGGTGTAGTCCTAGCTATCCTGAAACTTGCTTTGTAGATAAAGTTGGCTTAGAACTTACAGAAAATCCTCTGCTTCTGTCTCCTGAGTCTTGGGATTAAAGGTATGTTCTACTACACCCTACCTGTAGCTACTTTCATGCTATATGACAGGTAACAACCAAGACTGAATGGCTAGCAAAGAATAAGATATTTATTTTCAGGCCCTTTATAGGAATGTTTGCAAACACCTGACCCCCCCCCCCACAAACACACACACACACACACACACACACACAGGCACATGTACGAGGAAAGAAATATCTAGGGTAGGATACTGTCTTAGGTAGGGTCTTACTGCTGTGAAGAGACACCATGACCAAGGCAACTCTTATAAGGACAACATTTAATTGGGGTTGGCTTACAGATTCAGAGGTTCAGTTCAATAAGGCAGGAAGCACGGCAGCATCCAGGCAGGCTGGAGAAGGAGCTGAGAGCTCTACTTCTTGTTCCAAAGGCATCATTGTTTAAATACTGAAAATTAAGAAGAAATTTCTTCCCAGTATGTTTTTACTCAAGTGGCCCTATGAATAAACTCTTTGGGCAGCCCATTAAGTGACCAGCACAAATAATCTCCCTAGGGTGATTTGTAACACATTAGAAAAACATCCCTCTTATGTAAAAACGATGAGCTCAATAGGATAATGTGTCTGAAAAAGACTATTTGATCCCCCCCAGCTGCCTTTTTAATGCCCTTTCTTTTTATGGGAAGGTCCCTTTAACAATTTCTTGACACTCTAGGCAAGATAGCTCATTAAATTCCTAGTCTAAATTCATTTTCCACAAATATGTTCAGTAAATGTATTCTAGTACCTAGCTTGGAAAGACTATTTGTGCAATAAAATCTTGGAATCTGGCATCTGAAATACAAGTTAACCTTAGTAGTTGTTGTACTGCTAAACAGATAAAGCTGTTTTAGGCATTGTATTTCCTCAGTTACTTTTATTACCAAAAATTTCATAAAGAGAGAAATCCAACTTTAGGTACATGACAGCCAGGTTAAAATTAGGACAGGCATTTCTCCTTTTTAAAGAATTACTCTTGTCATTTTTTTATTGTGTGTATCTGTGGTTAAGCACTTACATTTCAGTTGTCTGTGAAGGCCAGAGGCATTGGATCCCCTAGAGCTCGAGTTACAAGCAGTTGTGAGCCACTTAGTGTAGGCTCTGGGAACTGAACTCAGATTCTCAGTGAGAGTAATATGTACTCTTAACTGCTGAGCCATCTCTTCTGCTCCAGGTATTTCTAATTTCCTCCCTTCCTTTCTCTCTCCCTCCTTTCCTTCTTCCTTCCCTCCCTCCCTCCCTCCCTTTCTTCCTTTTCCTCCTCCTGCCACTCCTGCCACTCCTCCTCCTCCTTCTTTTCCATTCCCTATGCAGCATAGGCTAATCTCAAATGTACTGTATAGCCCAGGCTGACCTTGGATTCATAGCCTTTTTGCCATAGCCACTCAAGGTGTGCACCGTCAGGCTCAGGCCCATGCTTTCCTTAAAAAAATAAAAGCAAAATCCCAATATCTATCTATCTATCTATCTACCTATCTAGGCTTGTGCGTGTGTGTGTGTGTGTGTGTGTGTGTGCGCGCGCGCGTGCCTTTGCCTGCTGAGATGTTTCTCTATTCTTCCCTTTATAAGTTTTAAGTTTGTGTGTTTGTTGAGTACATCAATGAATAACAACAGCTTTGAAAATGTCAGAAACGTGCTTTCTCTTAATAAGAATACCCCGAGACACTTCTTAAATAAATTCCTAGCATTTTCATTTCAAAATTCTGATTGTGTACTTTGAGGTGAAGTATTGGAATTTTTTTTTAAAATAATATCTCTAAATGCTGATTACTCTTGTCGGATCATCATGTATTACAAGCACATATCAAATTGTCACATAGTAACAAATGAATATGTATAATCAAACTATTGATGAAAAAGGCAAATTAAATATAAAATTCCAACATGTCAAGTGGTTTATATCATAAGAAAAATGTGCCATCTCTGGGGAGACAGAAGTCTCTAGGTTTTGCTGGCCAGCTAGTCTAGCTGAATGGGTGAACTCCAGTTCAGTGAGAGACCCTATCTCAGAAAAATAGAGTGAAAAGTGATTAAGGACAATGCCAGATGTTGATCTCT
Source organism: Rhynchomys soricoides (assembly GCA_019843965.1). Taxonomy (NCBI): domain Eukaryota; kingdom Metazoa; phylum Chordata; class Mammalia; order Rodentia; family Muridae; genus Rhynchomys; species Rhynchomys soricoides. The sequence goes on from JADRCH010000029.1 coordinate 17,376,841, forward strand.
GGCCTCAACATGTATGTGTGCACACATGTACACATCTATAACCAATTACAACCAAGCAGAATAATGCGAAATAATTGCCGTCAAGACCTCACAGACATTTAAGTGAACAGAGACAAAAAGAAGAAAATAAAATCATAAAAACAATAAAGGGACAAAGAGAATTCACCAAGAGGTAGAAACCATAAAGAAGAATCAACTTACTGAGCTAAAGATTGCACTGAGTGAAAAAATAAAATGAAAAAAAGTATCAACAGACATCCAACCAATAGGAAAGAGGAGTCAAGAAAGTAAATCTTAGAGCCAGTAAAAATAACCAAATAAAGGCTGGAGGACTTATGAGATATTTTCAAATGAATCAGTGTGATATGTTAATTGTCATACTGATTGACTCTAAGAGCTCTTGGTAGATGGGCCTCTTGTCGTGCCTGTGGGAGACTCCCTTGGCTGTATTAACTGAGCCTGCAGTGGCACTGTTTTCTGGCTGGGATCTTGGATTGTTTAAGAGGAGAAAGGGAGCTGAGCAGTAGCAGGTATCTGTTGATCTCTATTTCCTGATTGGGGATGTCATGTGACCAGCTGTTTCCAGCTCCTGCCTTGACCTCTCCACTAGGATGGACTGTCCCCTTGAAGTGTGAGCCAGAATACTTTCTCCTTAAGTTGCTTTTGTTGGGGTATTCTGTTATAATGGGAGGAAAAGGAACCATTGGTCAAACCAATAAGTGAACTGTGAGACTGACCCAAGGAGAAAGGAGACATGCAAAAACAAAATAAAACAACAAAATGAACAAACACAAACCCTATTTAAGGAAATAGGAAATAATAATGAAAACCTCCCCAATCTGGGAGAAACTAATAGGTTGAACATAAAGCAATCTACACACAAACTTATACTTTGTTAAAATTCAGTTTTTGAGGGCAAAAAGAAAAGCCAGTCACACTTTCAGGGAATTCCACTGGGCTACCACTGGATTTCTCCCCAGAAGCCTTGCAATTCTGATCCATATGATATATGTAGAAAACTCTAAAGTTTCAAGAATAACAACAAAGAACATGTTAGAACTGATAGTGAATTCAATGACAACATGGAGTACTTAAATCACTGAGTGATGGTTTTATATATAAGTCAAAAAGGAAATTAGAAAAACAATCCCATTGTCTAGTTAGGGTTTTCATTGCTGTGAAAAGACACCATAATAAAAGTAACACTTATAAAGGACAGCATTTAATTAGGGCTGGCTTACAGTTTTAGAGGTTCAGTCCATTATCATCATAGTGGGAAGCACGGCAGCATGCAGGCAAACATCATGCTGGAGGAACTGAGAGTTCTACATCTTGGTCTAAAGGCAGCCTGAAGAAGATTGTCTCTTTTGCACTGGACGAGGTTTGAGCACCAGGAGGCTTCAAAGCCCACCCTCACAGTGACACACTTTTTCCAAGAAGGCCACACCCATTTGAACAAGAACATACCTCCTAATAGGGTCATTCCCTGTGGGCCAAGCATTCAAACAAATGATTCTATGGGACCAAATATATCCAAACTACCACACCCACTTACAATAGCAACAAAATAATACAATGCTTAGGAATAGGCATAGGAATAGGAATAGAAGATACGGAAAACTCATGCCAAACATTGCAAACTACTGATGAAGAAAATTAAAAGTCTCAGGAAAGTATGAAAGACATTGTGTATTTTGGAGTTTGAGCAATAAATAACATTTAGTGACCACACTTCCAACAGAGATTTAAATATTCAGTATAATTGGTATAAGTCTCTGGTCTTTTAAGTAACAGAAATAGAAATTTTTTAAATCTTTTATAAAATTATAAGAATATACTAGTCAAAGAGATCGAAGAGGGACAATAAAGTTAGAGGTATTACAATTCTTGATTTAAAAATATGTTACCAATCTATAGTACCCATAACAGTATAGTGTTATAACTCAAACAAAGAGAGGCCAATGGACTGGTGGGAAAGCCCAGAAATAAATTCATATCAATGGCTGGAGTACCTGATGGGGAAAATACATCCAGTGGGGAAATGATAATCTCTTCAGTAAATCGTTCAGGGTAAACTGGATATCCATCCATATAAGACTAACTCTGGCTCCTTAGCCTATACTATATACAAAACTCACCATGGACTGGATTAAAGACTGTAAGAGCTGAGACTGTAAAGCTAACGGGAAAACAGGAAAGAAGCTTCTTCATGTTGTTCTGTATTGCTAGATATGACACCAAACAGCAGAGGAAACCATTTACACACACACAGCCCACATATACAGGACACCCCCCCACACACACACAATACACAACACACACACCCCACATATACACGACACACACACACCCCACACACACAATACACAACACACACCCCCCACATATACACCACACACACAACACACTCACCACACACACAACACACACACACATATACATGACATACACACACACAACCACGTATACACGACACACACTCACCACACACACACACACAACACACTCACCACACATACAACACATACACACATACACCACACACACACACACCACACACATACACACCACACACACACACTCTCTCCATTCATCCTTTATGTCTGATAAGGAGATGTATGTGTGTGGAAGGGTATAGCCCAAGAGCCAACAAGAAATGTAGTTTAGAAATTTGCAAAGGACCTCACAGACTTTTCTGTGAAGAAGACACAGAATTGCTGCCAAGTCTGTGGGAAAATGCTCTACCCGATTTATTAGCAGAAAAATGAGACTCAAATGACAAGGAAAGTCATATGTGATCGATCAACTGTAATAAAAAAAGCCAAAAGAGTAGTGTTGGTCATGATGTGAAAAAGAAACCCTTGCAACCCAGATGACATGAATGTAAATTGTAAAGCTCTGGTAGAAAATTAAAAATGAAACTACCTGATGACCAGTCATATGTCATTGTTTACAACAGAAACATAATGCAAGCAAGCAAGTCACGTTCCAAACAGTGGATGAAAAAGAAGGCAAATGTGCTATCTTCCTATACTGCAGCACTCTCTGCTTAAGGAGGAAGGACATTCTGTTATTTGTTGATAACATAGAGAAGCCTGGAGGACAGTATAGTAACCAACCTTAGCCAGGCACAGAAAGACAAATTCTAGAGAGCACATTTTTGTGTGGATCTGAAATTGTCAAACCCATGAGTGCAGAATAGAGTGGTGGTTGCCAGGAGACAGAGGACAAAACAGAAAGATCCTGATCAACGGGTACCAAGCTTCAGGGATGTGTGATGGATAATTCTGGAGATCTAATGTACAATTTGACTAAAGTTAGCAATGCTGCCTAGCACATTTGAAAAACTACACATAGATATCTTAAGCTTGATCATCATAAAAATGGGCAGACAGTTATATGAGGCATAGACATATTAATTAATTGGGTTGTGGTGATTCCATATTATATACCAATAAAATATTCCATTGTGCATATTTAACATTTGCAGATTTTTTTGTCAATTGTATTTCAATAAAGCTATAAAGATACTGTCATGTTTCTGAGTCTCATTGGAAGTTGTCTGAATGGGGACAGAATACATTGGTTCAGCCCATAATGTTTCTGTTCCTCCCAGTAAGTCAACTACTTGAAGTGAGGATTTTTCATTTTTGATATTTTAGTCAATGTTTCCTTTTCTGTGCCTTAGGTTTATTTGGGTCAGAGATTCCCTCTGAGAAGTTGATGAAATCTGTGTAATCTCTCCCCAGGAAAAGTAACTAAAAAAATTGTTGCATATAATTACAAGGCTCCGAAAACCTCGACAGATGACGATGGACTCCAGCCATGGACCAGTTTAAGATCTATTCTTCAATTATGGCCTACTTATTTTTTAATATTGTTCTATATGTAGGCATCTTACCTTACTCTAACTTTTTATCTATCAGACACTCTCCTGCCCAAAACTTAGTGACTTCTGCACTGTCTGACTCTATGTATCTCTCTTTCCAGTGAACTGAGCCATATATTTCCAGTTTACTTAATATATATTAAAATTAAAAAAAAACAACTTCTCTTGTATTTTTGACACAATACTAGTTTTAAGGGATGATAACAATAGAAAAAAAAAAAGACAGATTTTTTTTTTTGTCTGGAATATCGGAGGGACAGAGAGTCCTTACACAGGTTAGTCTCCCCTTAGACACGTAATCTAAGAAAGAAGGCCCCTGGGGGAGAGGGCAAGGTGATGAGAGCCAGCATCGAAATACTGAGGACCGGAGTCAAGTGGATAAGTTCAGAAAAAGCTGCCTGCATCGCCATAACCCTTCCTTCCCTTGTTTTAGAAATGAGAATTCAAGGAGGCTTGGGAACAGCGTGGGTGGCAGATGGCAGCAGAGAGAGCCATTCCAACCCAAATTTGAGGATTCTATCAAAATCCTATGCAGAAAGGATCTTGTTTTCTTCAAGGTCTTAGGTGAGGTCAGAGGCAGCGAAGTAGAAATACTAAGAGGCCCAGAGAGGGATGTATTAGGGGAAAAGTTAGAGAGGGTGTATGGGGGAGGGGTGTCGAGAAAGGGAGGGCGGAGACAGAGGTTCAGGAGATCAGTCACTCTTACCCCATTGACAATGTAGACTGCCTACCTGCTGACTTTCTCAACGATGCACACCTTTGATGATTTTTGTCTTTTGCTTTGTTCTATTGTTGTTTTGTTAGTTGCTTTTAGAAAGGTTATCGTCTGAGTTTGGTCTGACCCAGAACTCTCTATCTGGACCAAGCTGACCTCAATTCAGCTGTCGTTCTCCTGCCTCAGTCTCCTAAAAGGCTGGAATTTCAGGCGTGTGCCAGCATGTCTGGCTACCGTGACTTTCTAAATGTTCAGACAGTTAACAGTGCAGGGGTTTGGGATGTATTAGAGAAAATAAATGGGCTAATTTTTAACCTGTATGTCTCACCCTCCCTCAATCTCACACTGGCCCACAGGGCACGTCTGTTGGCATTCGAAGCAGAAAGGTCATGCCCACACCACAGCATGTGGCCTAGTGATACAGCATAGGTGACCTTTCAGCACCCGCGTCTGACCACCATCCCTGTGTTAGTCCTTGCTTTAGTTGGACAAACGTCCCGCAGAGGTCTCTGTGTTAAAGATTTGGTCTCCAAGGTGATGCTGGTCTTGGAAGCACGGTGGCCTTTTAACAGGTGGGGCCTTATGGAGGTCTTCAGTGTGTTGACAGCTTGACTTTTACAGGGACTGTGACAAATGGTCTTGTTCTCTCTTCTTCCTGGCTCAGATGTGAATAGTTTGCTCCACCATGTAGGCCTCCTACAACATTGTGGTTTGAGTCTGGGATTCAGGTTAGCCAAGTAAATGGGAATTTGAGTAAGGAGTTGATGATGCAGGTATGTTTGGGAAATATGCATGTAGAAAGATCAAAGATGCCGGTCCAACTGGCCACATCACATAGAATCACCCTGCCGGTCATTAAGGAGGTATATGTTTTGGGAAACTGATCTCATACTCAAATACTAGTTTCTGTTTATTTCACACAAAAAGGTAAAAATAGTTTCAGAAATCATATTGTGCACATGATTCACATTCCCATTTCATATATTTATGAATCCTAGCCTTAAAGTATAGCCTAGACCTACTTTAAATAGTATATCCAATCAATATATTTGTCCATTAAATACAATTAATGTAAACAATTAAATTTGATGGTTTCTACTATAATCAAATATCAAATTCATAAATGAGATAAGTCATTTGCTTTTGGGGAATTTTCAAACCATGATCCAATTTGTTAAACTGTTTTTTCATTTTGTTTTGTGTTTTAAGATTTAAGACTAAATAGCCAACCCTATAATACATTTTATTCACTTGAGTAATTAAACTGAAAATATCTCACATATTTTTGATATTTCCAACTTTTGTTCGGTTGGCTTTGGGAAACTGAGTGAAAACCTGGGCAAGAGGACCTTGCTGATCCATTGTGAGCTGTGGGGTCTTTGTTTCAGGGAAAATTGTCTTTAGGTCTGGCCTATTCCCTCACTTAGACAGACTGGACATTTTACCATCATAACTAATGAAGTTTACAGCTATGAAAAGTATAGAGATGGGGACTTTTCCCTATGTTTAAAATTTCTTGTTTATAGATTCAAGGTGGTGTGAAAGGCTTCTTTATTTTCTAAAAGATGGGCAATTTAAAAATTCTTGACATTTTTAAAGATTTGCTTATGTTATTTTATGTGTATGGGTGTTTCCTCTGCCTTCGTGTGCAACACTTACATGCCTGGGCCCTCCGAGGCCAGACGAGGGAGTTATTTTCCTGGAAACTGCAGTCACAGCTGGTTGTGAGCCACCACGTGGGGGCCAGGAACTGAACCTGGGTCCTTTACAAGGGCAGCAAGTGCTCTTAACCACTGAGCATCTCTCCAGCCCCAAAAGGCTTCAATTTTAAATTATATAATATGATCTGATATTATATAAACAAGTCTCACGATCATACAGCCCTCGTGTTTCTGTCAGATTCACAGCAATCATGTTTAGTAGTGTCTTCTTTATCTTTCCAGGATCTGCTAATGAAAATAAAATGTAAATATATCTATTCTCACTTCTCTTTTTTCCTTTACAAAGCAGGCAAAATTTAAAAATTTTTCCCAGAGTTCTCCTTTTACTTTGACTTTTTTCCTACTTGGTAATTCTTTGCACAGAGAATTTGTTAAATGACCTACACAGACACAAGATCTCCTTAAAGTAGTTGAAATTAATAATATGCTTTTTTCATGTAAATTTATGTTTCACCGTTACATAAAAGCAACAATGTTATTTATTAATAGGGTGCCATGCGATGTTTCAATATACATAAATATTGTATGATGTTTATGCATCAAGATAAATATGCTTATCTCCTCAAGCATTTATCAGTTCCTTGTGGTGAAACATTCACGACCTTTTTTTTTTTTTTTTTTTTTTTGCTGGCTTTTGAAATACAGTAGCACACTAGAACTGTTTGTTTTGAAATACAGTAGCACACTAGAACTGTTTGTTTTGAAACAGTCACATTATGTAGCCCAGGCTGGTCTGGAACTCACCATCCTTCTACCTCAGCCTCTGAGTGCTGGGGTTGCATGGGCTGCCATGACTGCATGCCACAATTTCTTAGTCCAATCCAGCTTTTCCTTGTCCCACTTCCTCACCTGCATGTAATTACCCTTCTATGCCACACATCTATCTATCTATTTATTTATTTATTTATTTATTTATTTATTTATTTATTTATAGATAGAATCTCTCTGTGGAGTCCTGGCTAGCATGGAATTTACTATATAGACCTAGCAGGCCTGGAACTCAGAGTTCCTCCTGCTTCAGTCTCCTGAGTGCTGGGATTAAAGGAGCCATACCTTGTCCTTGATTTAGCGGGGTTTTTTTGTTTTTTGTTTTTGTTTTTGTTTTTGTATTCCATGTATAAGTGACCTCAGGTGGTACTTATTGTCTTCCTGTGTCTGGCTTAGTTCACTTGACATGATGAATTCCAGTTCTGTCTGCTGTTGAAGATGGCAGTCATTACATTTTATGGCTGACTAGTATTTTAATTAGATATATAGCACAGCAATGCGTTTAAAAGCTAATATTAGTTGACCACACTCTTACGACACTTCAGAATAGACTCGCTAATTTTCTGAAACACAGTGCCTGAGCTTAGGCCATCAGCCTCATCTTCTGAGGTAACTAGAATGTTCTGGTGCGTTAACCACGAAGCTGTGCCTACCTAGTTTGATGATAGGGTTCCTTCCTGTGTCTTATTTGTTTCCTAATTTTCAGATTAATTTTTTTTCCACATAAAAATCACACTAGGAATTTGTGAACTGACTCAAGAGATAAGAATGATTTATGCTTAATGCAGATTTGAAAACTTTTCCTTCCAGAGTCTTAAAGTGGTATTGCATGAGTTTGTGCTGTTTGAATTTACCATGCTAAATCAGACTGACACTAATGCCCATCTCTAGTACGGGCATATGATCAGCTGACTATGAAGCTGAATTTTTTGAGCTGCTTGAGCCCTTTCTGCCCTTCATTGCTTTTATTTCTCTCTGCTTATGACGATATTCTACCCCTGCCACTAATTACTGTGAGAGCAACCTCGAAAATGCCCAAGATTATACGATAGACATGCAGTAAGTCTTTAATGGGATTCTTCAGGGATAAGGAGGATCTTACCTTGTCGGCCTTGTGGTCTGCACCATGCACTGTGCTCTGCTCCTTGTATATGCAGCCTACTTTATTCCTTATGTCTAGCATGACTTCCAGGAGGCAGCCAGCATTCTGATACCACATTGTCAAAAGCAAGCGAAACTCAGAAAGGTTGTTCTTCCGAAGGCACACTTCTAGAAACTAGGAAACCGTCCCTTGAAGTCAAGCTTTTTGGATCCACACAGTAACTACTCTTCATTTGCTGTGTCATGGGGACCAATCTGCAGCACTGATGTCCAGGTTAGGCTGACAACATCTTGGTGAATCTCTACCACTGAGTTCCTTTGGATTTTTTTTTCAGTCTATTCATCTACTAGACACATTATTTTATTTTTTAAAATAAATACTAAGATAAAACAGTGTTTTGTGTGTGTGTGTGTGTTGACACAAGACCAATAATTTTGGCAGTGATACTTTACAATGACCTTTTAAAAGTTAGTATTAAATGCCATTTTTAATTGTTTAGCTTGGTTGGGGCATTAGAGACAGTGGTTCACTGTTTCATTTGGAAAAGCTGCTCTCTGTCTGGTTTGTGAACAGCTTCATTGTTTAGTTCACACAGAGGTCAGTAGTTCTAAAAATACACATTTAATAGGTCATGGAATAGATGTTTTGTATGTGTTGTAGGGACTTGCCCTCGGTGGTTGAGATGTGTGGTTTGGGGTCCTCTCCCTACCCATATGTGTGTGTGTGTGTGTGTGTGTGTGTGTGTGTGTGTGTGCTGGGGATAGGAGGTGTGTTGTGTTGTGGCTCTCTGTGTTGCCTAAATGTGGCCATTATCTTGTTTGAAAGCTTGAGGTTTATAATCTTCCAAACTAAAGTCTTAAATCTCTATTTTGTGAAATGCCTATTATATGTCATTGAATTTGACAGCTATTTTGGCTGTGTAACTTCAGAACATAGGCATTTGGTCAGAATTAAACAAAAAGATTTGTGGTCTTTTCATTTGATTAAATGAAATGGGACAATTGATTCCATTTAGGCTGGCAGCCTTTACAGGTGACTTCAGCTTCTGTGTTGTCAAACCTAGCCCAGCTTTTCTTCTGCCCCAAGAGACTGTTTCCTTTGCTCTGGATCCTCTTCTTAGCATGATGAAGTGTTAAGATTTTTTCATTTCAAAACAGACCATTTAAAAATGAAAAAATCTACATTGTTTAGCTCCCTGGACTGGGAGTCTTAGAGACCGGGTCTCTCTTCTCGGCTGTAGAAAATCTCTTAAAGCAAAATTGCATGACCCATAAAAAGGATATTACTTCAGTTTGAGTGGTTTCTTCTGCTCTTTAGTCAGCATTGAAAGCAGGGCATTAACTGGAAGGAGCTTGGCAGAACTTAGCCAAAGCTTCAAGTTCTAAATCCTGGCAGAGAGCATTCCTTTGAGTTACGTTCTTCTATAACTTTTTAAAGTCTGCTTTCTGACTTATAACCCTACATTTTTCACGGGCAGAATTGAGATTAACACATCCACCGAGAGAAAGAGGGGGTTTGAGATGAAGTCGTTATAAACCCTTATGGATATGTTACCTCATCATTGCCCTCAATTGCAGCCATATGAAAGTTGAGGTAGAGGGATTGGAACTGGGGGAATACTCTGACTACAGCTGGGACTTGGTGACTCCATGCCTGACATGGGAAATTGAGCTGATCTTTTTAGCTATGCTGGTCTAGGTTTTCAACCAATTATTATTTTTAATTGTGTGTGTGTGTGTGTAGGGGCGTGCACATGTGTGCAAATGCCCATGGATACCAGAGGCATTGGATCTCTAGAGCTGGAGTCCCAGGCAGTTATCTTTGGCCGGATGTGGGTACAAGTATGGGCTCTTAACCACTGGGCACTTCCTCCAGACCCAGTGCCAGGTTCTGACACACCTTTTCCGTGATATTTTTCCTTTAAGTTCAATCAAGACACCAAAAGCAAACAATAACACAAGAGAACCTTCCTGAATTAAAAGAGAAGAATTCTACCACAAATACCTAACAAAGCTAAATTCCCTGGTGAGCAGGGCACAGTTTCTGGTTGCAGGGCAGTGATGAATGCCCCAGCCTCAATATCTGAAGACTTGACCTCTGGCAATCTTGACCACTTAATTAGTTTTAGACCTTTCGGCAACTGACACAATCTTCTCAGTTTTCTTTTTATCGGTAAAATAGGACAACAACACAAAGCTTGGATCTAGTGTGTAACCACGAATGTACTTTGTAAAAGACAGGTTTTAGATGTGTGGGTAAGTTGTCCCACCTTGGGATGCTCAGGTAGGTTGGCTTCACTTCAGCTCTGTGGGGCCACACAGGGAGGCGTTCTCATCCACTCTTGGCTTGTCCCTCATTTCCAGCCTTTGCATTGGCTCTCTACACGGAGCTGGGTTGCCCTGTGCTGGCCACAGGTCACACTCCCTGTCTGCACCTCTTCATGGCATTTCCTCCATTTACTTCCAAGAGATTGGCTTGCCTTTGCTTAGACAGCTCCCCTGTAGTTCCTCCCCTTCCCCCATTTCTTTATATCTGTATCTTCTCCCCACCCCCATTCCTTCTGCTGCCCACTTTAGTGTAACAGTTCATCTGTAGGGACTCTGAGACTCATACTTGCCCTTTTCACCTGGCTTTGGTTGTGGATCTGCCTTGCTCATGGTCTTTGTATCATTGACAATGAGAACCTTCTTTCTTCATTCTGCAGAGCCCTTGCCCTGTGCCCATTGCCAGTAGGAGATGGAAACTTGCCCGCTTTGGAACGGCTCCATGCTACAAAGAGAACTCAATATCTAGTTTGAGAAAGCAGAAACAAGATAGGCATGTTGTTACCCTTCTCAGCTAATAACGATGACGACGATGATGACAATAATTAATAATGGCGATGATGATGGCATTAACAGTGGGAATAACTGCAGCATTGGCTGTGTCAGATAGCAACAACACCCACAGCACTGTTCATTGCCATGGCAGTTAACATATTGCTCCTTTTGGCAACCATGCATGCTGACTTTTTTTTTTTTTTTAACACACTGTTTGTTTAAGCTTTAAAACAACTCTGTAAAATTACGGTTACTCTATCTTATATCAACTTGATAAAACTGAGGCTGAAGCAGTGCTGACACCAAACTAGAGACACCATATTGGAAGCTAGTTGGGTCTGGTTTCTCAGTCTGTTGTCTCAAGTTCTGGATCCATTGATTAGCTCTCAGGGTTGAGGCCTTCAGCTTGAATGCCCACAGCAGGCAGGGCAGAAGTGAACCTCAGTGAACAGGCAGGGCTGGTGAGACACCAGGCTGTGGTGGAAGACCTCCTCCTCAGTGCAATCTTTTACATAGGCAATACGCACAGGCACACATACATTCTCTCTCACACACACACACACACACACACACACACACACACACACACACTCTGGTCAGGCTTGACCACCTGTATCATCAACTCCACAAGTGTTCATGCATACTTACATAATACCTATACATGTTTGTATTCAAATATATATATATATTTTTGTTGATGTCCCAGATGCCACATTTTATTCTTTCTTTCTCTCTGTCCTTCTTCTACCTTCTTAGACAAAAGTTTTAAAGAGAATATGTCATAGATAAAATGTTACACAAAGGGGGAGTCACAGAAGGACATTGATAGTAAGTTCAAAGCAGTGTTTTATTCTATAGGCTCGTTATCAGTTCAAAACAACAGTTTCACATGGTTTTGCTTTATCACAGTTCACAGTTGTGGCTTCATCCTTGGATCTGACCAAGAATGAATATTTTTCCTTGATCACAAATTTGTCCCAAGCCGATTTCTCTTTTTAGTGTAATTGTGAAGGTTTATCGTATTCCTTTATTTACTATTGTATGACAAGTGGGCACATTCTATTCTTGATTCTAACTTTATTACATCTTTCTAGCAAGACAATTAAAACAATCTCTCAAAACTTTCTTCCTAAAATTATTTGAATCAAATCAGGAATTCTATAAAATCATGATCAGAAATTATGAAATCATCAATTCATCTGTATAGCATTACTACATGATGGAACATCTTTGTTGATATGCAGAAAATTCTGCCCAATAGAGTGTGATTAGACTATGTAATAATGGCAGTAAAAGGCATATCAGCTGCAAGAAGCGATTCTGAGATCAAGTCTCTTGGAACCTTGCCTTTCAGAGTTCACCCATTGTAGGCCATATAAAAATGGTGGGCCACCTCCAGAAAAGTCACCTGCTAGCCTTAACCTCTCATAGATGCCTCCTGACAATGGGAGACAGTGGGATGTTGCAGAAAGAACATTTGTCCTGTCTAGAAATGATCTCTGGCAGTCTGCATCTGATCTCAACAGAGAATGAGTTTTTTAGGATATAAATTTAAAAAGTTGCAGCTTCAGATTTTATAGTTCTCAGTTCCCTAATTTTTAAATATTGGCATTTACTGCCAACCCTTTAGAAACCTAGACAAAGCCCTTAGAAGGTTAAAGTAATTATGTCTGAGGACTGAGTGGCTTGTTACCCTGTTTGGGGTTAGGACTTGCAGTGTTCCCACTATTTAAGTGAGTGCTCATATGGTTGAGAGATAAATTCTTTGCTATTCACCAGCAGTTGGGCCATTCTGAGCGGCTCCATGAATTATTGCTTAGGAGAGACACTGGGTAAAGCCCAGTTGATTAAATATTGCATGGAAACTAAAGGAAGGAACAGCATGAGTTACTAAGGACCTACTGTGAGCCACACACCTCACAGATGCCAACTTTTGCTTAATCCCCTTTGCATTCCTCTTTGACATGTAAGGGAGAGTTATATGTTAGGATCTGAGTGAGTAAGAAAGTCAGCTAAAGACATTTCTCCACGGTTGGGCATTGTGGGGCTCGTGTCCAGAGGCGGGGCAGGCTCCCTTTATATACTGTGTATTATCAAAGTGCTCAGTATGAGTTTTCAGTGTCAGTGGCGATGGTCCCTCTAATCAAAAGGATGTCTGTACACTACCAGGGACACTTTGCTTGTACACTACAACCCTACCTGAAATTCTGGCCTTGAGGGATTCCTCTGTGCTACCAGTAATACTCCGGGGAAGGCTGCACTGCCAGAAACTTCTCATTTGCATGTGAGCATGGTTACTCAGCTACCTCCTTCAGGATCCACGATAGAACTCGGGGACTTTTCTGGACGGTGGGAGACAGAGACCATTCTGGGAATCATGAATCATGGCTCAGTCATGGTGGCTCGGCGGTGGAACACATGAGCGCCACAAGCCGGTCTCTGCCTGCTGCTGGAGCAGGAGAATGGGCATGGAGCCTCTTAAATACTCGGCCTTAATTTTTTTTTATCATGCAATATCTAATTTTTGTTTACATTTGAAAACAAATGACAGAGTTTCATTGTAGAGCAGGGTGAGAGACAGAAGTCTGAGTCATCAGAATGTGGCAGACAGAATCAAGGTGGCCATGTTTACAGAGTGAAAATCTGAGCCCAGGCACCAGCAAGAGAGCAGGAGACAGCTGTCTAGCTCTCCAAGAGCCCTCAGCGGGAACTTTGCCTTGGTCTTTCTCACTTTCCTGGAGCGATGAGGAGTGTGGGTTTCTTTGGTGTTCACTTCTGGAAAGGAGAGTAAGGGGCTAAAGAGCCAAGGTAATTCATTGCTGGGATTCGCCGACTTGTGTGAAGCTTCTGTACTGACTGCATTTTATTACATGTCTTTGACCCCAAATATCCCATAGTTGTTTACTGCACCAAGTCTGATAGAATTCTCTCATCTCTGTGTGCAACATGAATCCTGGCTCCCATGGTTTTGGAGATTCCAGACAGCTCAATTTCCCACTTCTTTCCTTTGGAAATCCAGTATGAAAAATTTTGTTCTTTTGTTGTGGTTCTGAATCAACATGACATCCTTAACTCAATTTCTTAATTACTGCTCAATGGAAATTGTTGTTTTGCTTAAACAGTTAATTGTCTTTCTGTAATTCTTGAATTTTCAAAGAATGTAAGAATAATGTTTGGGTGTATTTACGTATTAACATATACTTCCGGGATTTACACTTGGAAAATTATCTTAAAGTTGAGGCTACTGAATGGAATCAGGCTCAGTGATGTGAGATGTGACCATACCCATTTGTGATTGACACAGGCCTCTCTGGGATGTTCTCAGCGTCCCTTGTGGGAGCAGAAATGTAAGCATTGTAAATGGGACTACCACTATCTAAGAATCTAGGAGGTTCTTTGGTCATCAATGGCCAGATGACAATCGGAGCCTTTAAAATCAAGTGTGTTATGTTTTGAATCTGTCCTTCAGTCTGTGAAAGATAAACCAAGCCACTGTGGAATTACTCCATTTGTCTAATCCACAGCCAGGTACTGGGAACGGTTTTTACGGGTGAACTGCTCTATTCTTTGTGATATATTTGGAGATAAGAACCATTTATTGAGTTCCCAAGAACGCTGGTAGAGAGCAGTGTCTTTTAATATGACATGTCCCTCGGTGATTTCTCTTTAAAAGCCTGTCCACCTCTGTGATCCGCTCTCTTGTCAGCTCATCTATTTAATTTTGGCTGCCCTTTTCTGAATTGAAGCCATCCATGTTCTTGGCATCAGCACATTTCTGTCAAGCCTCTTTTTATCCGTTTTCTTCTGTTTTTATCTAAGGCTGCCCACTTGGCCCCTCTAGCCTGCAGTCACACGGGGTTGCTGGACTATTCTAACACATCATGTGGTTGTGCTTCTCGGATCTGACTCTGTTTCCCAAGGTCTTCCCTCCCCAGACTGCACAATTCAAGGCTCACCTTACAAGGCACCTGCCCCTTCCTTTTGCAGCTTGGCCTTCAACCAAAAGCCAAATTAGGCTGTTGGCCTGGGCACCCCAATGGCACATTGTTCGTCTCTTGAGCATTGTGACCCCGGGCTCACACTGCAGACCAGTGTTCTTCCTTGCAGAACAATCCAGGCACTGTTAGATTTTTCTGTTTATCTCAAATCCATAGCAGCCTAAGTACAGTTTTCCTCCTTTTTAATGTGTGAGTCATCCTGGCATCTCAACTCACTTTCCCCATCTTTCCGACCCACTCCTGCACAGTTGTTCACACTCAGCATTTTATGAGTTAGTTACCTTTATCTGGTTTTAGGACGACTTACAGTGTTAACTTTCTTAAAAACTGAAACTACCTCCAAAGGTCGGAGCGGTGGCTCTGGGATCTTAACTAATGCTTGTAATGTGAGTGCCCGGGTGATAAGGAGAAGCCAAGTAGGATCGGGTTCTCCGTGGAGCTTCATTACCACAGCCCAGTGTGTGGCTGTATGTAACCATATACAGTGTGCTGCCATCCGACCACTGAAGACAAAAACACAACTGTAATACAGTGATGTTTACAGAGAATTTAAAAGCACCAAGTTCATCTGGCACATGTATTTAATCCCAGCATTGGGGAGGCAAATATTGGTTGGATCTCTGTGAGTTTCAGGCAAGCTTTGTCTACAAGAGTGAGTTTCAGGACAGCCAGGGCTACTCAAAGAGAAACCTTGTCTCAAGAAAACAACCAAAAGATAAAAAAGGAAAATGTAGATTTGTACCAATACTGCTGTTTCAGAATGTTGTTTTAACGATTGATATTGTCCTGAAATAGTAGTGAAGATAATGTAGAAATAGTTTATAAATTGTGGACATTGTGACATAATATGCTAAAAAACATGTCTTGTTGACTCTATGTAATGACAATGCTGGGTAGCCTTTGGCACGAAAGTCAGAGCTTCTGGGTCATGGGAACTGTGCTTCAGCACCAGCACTGGCACTGAGACATGGCAAAATGCTCAGGAGGGATCCGATAAGCGAAGGATAAGCCGAGAAACCAGCCGACATCTACAGTAGGAAGGGGGGTGCTCTGCAGGGAGACCCCTGCCTTGGGGTGACCTCACGCTATGGATGAGGAACCAGAACCACTGGTGAGTCAGCGACAGGAAGTGAATTTTTGTCTGAGATGACAAATTATGGCCCTGTGTTCTCACTGTGTATGGTGAAGTCATCACTCCGTCCCCAGGGAAAGACTATCAGGTAAAGGGAGGACTCTGAACCCACCCTCCTTCTCCCTTACGGAACACTGTTCTGTCCCTCAAACCCTCACCCTGCTCTTGTGATTCCCATCTCTGGCCTTGCCTCTGCTGTTGAGGAAGTTCTATCGTCTGAAAGGCTTTCTTTTTTTTTTTTTCCTGCATATACATGTTTATTGCAGCACTATTCACAATAACCACATTATTGGTAAGTCAGTTAGATGTCCCTCAAAAGATGAGTGGATACAAATGTAATATGTTATATATATATGTATATATATAAAATGTTTTATCCACCCATTAAAAAAAACCAATACAGTTCAGTTGACAGAGTGCATATATAGCAGAGTGCTGAGGCACCAACCCCAGGCACAACATTATCCAGGCTCAAGGACACATGCCTCTAAATCCAAGCCTTAGGGAGATCAAGGCAGGAGAATTCAAAGTTCAGAGTCATCTTGGCTATATAGTGAACTGGAGGCAATTCTAGGATATACAAAACTATCTCAGAAACAGAAACAGAAACAGAAAAGAATGACATTACAGCATTTACAAGAAAATAGATGTAGCTAGTCATTACCATGTTAAGACAAATCAGCCAGACTCACAAAGACAAACCCCACGTACTTCATCTCAATTGTGGAATCAAAATTATATATAGGGATCTATTATACAGATATATATCATATATGTAGCCCATATATGACATATGGCATGAAAGTAGAAGGAACACATTTTGGGAAGAAAAATGTGTCCAACAGGATGTTGTGAGAACTCAACTATTAGTGAGACAGATCATTCACTGTTAGTCAAAGTTGTTGATATAGAGTTCGTACAATTTGGAGATCTCCAGCAAAGTTCTGCAAAAGGCCAACTCATTTTCCCAGGAATGTATGCAGAAAAGCATGAGTTTCAGGACTTAGTAGAATGTCTGAAAGGCGTTCATGGGACACCAGATTATTTGTTACCTCTCTGTGCTCACCACCCTATAGTGTTTTCTACTAACTGACTACAACTTTATTTATACACACGCCCCCCTGCGAGGCCATGTTTAATGTGGCTAATACAGCACCTTTTGAACTTATGCCATTACAATTACACCAAGAAATTTCATGATTATCCAGATGGAGTGGTGCTCGCCTTAATTCCCAGCTTTATGGAAGGCAGAGGCAGGTGGATCTCTGTGGGGTTAAGGTCAGCCTGGTCTACAGAGTGAGTTCCAGGACAGCTGGAGATTTCAAACACACACACACACACACACACACACACACACACACACACACACACACAAATCCATGCTCAGTCTTAGCTGTCTTACTAGTTATGATTTGTTATCTTTGGAAGTTCTGGGTTCCTAGTTCAGGGACCCTCAAATCATTTCATTCATGAACAATATTAAGTGCTACAATGAGCAATATGGAGCAGCAGTAAACTGTGCTTTCATAAGTGAAAAAAGAGCTTACACAGTTGTGTTTTGTTTTTTTTCCAGAGTGAAACCATTTAGGTAAATAGTAGTGTGGAGTAAAGTCTCATTCCTTTGGTAGTGAAGGTTTAATTCATCTATGTTATTGTGATTAAATGCTCTCCAGGATTTTACAGTAGTTAAAACTGGCCTAATATATTTTAAGACTAGGAATATAGACATTTTTTACAAATAATATTGATCTTTTAATTAAAGTTCATGATACACATAGACTATCCTTTTTAAACACAAACTTTTTAAAAAATCGTGTTGTTAGAGAAGAGTACAACAGTCATCAGTAACAAGGGGAAGGTGCCACTCACGCCTCCATGAAGGCAGGGCCTGTGTCCCTTGTGTCCGCTTCTGCAGCTCCTGTGGCACCAGCAGGTAATAAGAATCCAATAAATCGTCGGATGACACCAGCCACATATTACACTGCTGCCTGCCCAGAAAACTGAGCTTGAATAGTGGCTATTACTTGGGCAACAGCTTGTTTGTGATGTGGGAATCCTTGGTGTTGTCTGGAGATGCAGGATTCTGCACACAGTATATTACTTTCTGCCAAAGATTTTCCATTCCGTGTGTGTGTGTGTGTGTGTGTGTGTGTGTGTGTATGTGTGTGTGTGTATAAGTATTCTTAGTTATGGTACAGTCCAGTTTAAGAAAATAGAAATGCATTGGTTGAAGAATACTGAGAAGGTAGGAAAGATGAAAAAGAGAAAAGAAAGAGGAAAGAGGAAGAGGAGGAGAAGGAAGAGGAGGAGGAAGAGGAAGGAGGAGGAGGAAGAAGAGGAGGAGCAGTGGCGGCTGCCACCATCACCAAAGAAAGGTTCACATCACACAGCACCTCCCCTAAGGTCCCTCACCTTGAAGTGAGAGGCTTCACGCTCACTTCAGGCCAGTGTTAGCTGTGAAGATTTAGATCTCAGAATATTAGTCTCTGCGTAGACTGGCTTCAAGCTTTCTTTGGCCTTGACTTTAAAATCTTGGAGAAGAAATTTTATGATGGTTTCACTGTTAACAGGTCTGAAACCTGTTTTACTTCATTACTTGGCAGCCCACCACTCTCTCCTTACCATCCAAGTTTTTCCCCAAGCAGTCCTCCTCGGCACTATTGTCTCTGTTCTGATCTTGGACTCCCTGCCCAGTCTTTCCTGTATTAACTCTCCCTTAGGCCCACTTCACTCTGAGATTTCCCCATTAGTCTATTTGATAGGTCTGTGGTGCTTCTGCCTTGACCTTGATGGAATGAATGCTCCCTGCTGAAAGAATCTTCTTCCAACTTTCTGTCTGGGAGAAAGTGCACTTCATAGTGTATAAGTTTCAAGGCCATTGAATCACAGATATTTTAAAATTTACTCTTAAAGCTTCTCATTTATGGACAAGAGGCAGTTCCTTGATGTCTATTGCCCTGCAAGCAGTATGTAAATATAGTAGAAGTTCTTAAATTCACATCTTTCATAAAGCAAACACCTTTCATCATCAGGTACCTTGATTGTTCTTTGGCACAAGAGCTAAAAAGAGATGTTGATCCGTAAGAATGCTCAAGTGTGTTGAAGCATGAGAGTGCTGGGTGTAATTCTTTGCTTTCTCTGTGCAGCCAATGAAGGCTTTCTACTCTTCTCTCTGCAAAGGTGACTCCAGTCAAGACAGACAGTGACACTGTATTTCTGTGACCACAAGAGGTTATAGCTCACTGCCCTTGATGGCTGCAACTTCAGTCTAAATTAGAATTTTCCAGAAATGTTCTAGAGATAATGTTTGTGCCATCTTCCCCTCCCCCAACACTCTTGAGAAAGAGTCTTTCTATATTTTATCCCAGTCTTCCCTAAACTCCTGGGCTCAAATGATCCTCCTGCCATAGCATCCTGAGCAGTTGGGACTGTAAGTGCAATCAGTTGTAACAAGGTTGGAGTGTGACTGAATCCTGAGAAAATGACTACAACTAAAGCCAGGGGTCAGGATAAATTCTAGTCGAACACCTGTGGTGGGCAGGGTCTTAATGAGAATTCTTATTATTAAAATTTAGTTTATAAAGACATGGGTTTCTGAAAGAGTGATATTTTGACTTTGTGTGTTTGTTTATAGAAAGCGTAGGTTGGGAATTAAAGTTGATTTGAAATCAGCCTAAATGAACTTTGCAAACATCTTCTCACAAACTATATTAGATTAGTAGAAATCCTACCATTTATATCTTTTTAAACATTCTAGCTGTCCTTTCAAATAAGTGAAACATCTGGCAGAGATAAAATTCACTATTCTTCATGTTTCTTCAGGTTATAGAGAGAATGCAAAACAGGCATTTCTCTCACACTGGAGACCACCAATATGTCCTAGGAAACTTCCACATTTATCCTATAAGAACATAGATATATTGTGTATTTATTTTGAATACATATGAGAAATTCCACAGAAATAACCTTATTAAGATTTATTTTCATTATTTTAAAATATGTGTATAGGTGTACATATATGAGCCATTTCTCTAGACCCTTGGTGGCAGTGCTTAAATAAGTGATATGAATGCATATCTAGAATTTCTATGCTGATTTTTGATCCTGTGAATTGTGGCAACACCAGCAACCAATGATTTCATAAGTGGTGTGTCTACATCTTACCTTTCTGTGAACTGTAACCCAGGATATATAATCCAAATAAAACCTTGTCATGAAAGTTGCTTTTGGTCATGGTGTTCTATCATCACAATAGAAACCAAACGGATATGCTAGCACTTTGTCCACTGGTTAGCTGAGTAATGGCATCCCAATAACTCTGAGTATATGTAGTACCCAGATCTTATCTTCTAAATCCATTTTTTAAAGATCTCAAACACCCAGAACAAATATTTAGTTCAAGACCATGAACAGAAAAATCCAAGACGAGCCTGGAAAGTCATGTTGTTCCAAGAAGCAAGGGAATAATCAAGGAAGGTATCAAGTGAACATGAGTATCTAAAGCCATGTATGTATTTTCATATTGCTGAGATAGTTGTGATTTGAATTCATTATCCAACATCGATTAGCAGGAAATACAAAAAGAATGTAGCAGATTGTTGAAGTAGAGATGAATGAAAATTAAAGATGCTTGAAAGCGGGCACCAGCTAGGTTTTACTGTGGCAGTGGGGAGGAGAGATATGAGGAGGAGAAGGAGGAAGAGTAGGCGAAGAGAAATCACAGAGACAGAAATGGACAATTTGGTATCTTTAGGGATTTGTATACGTTACCTTTCTGTTACTATGATAACCGCCATGACAGCTACTACATTATGACTAAGGTAACTTCAGGGAGAAAAAGTTGTTTTGGCTTGTGGTTTCCAGAAGAGTAAGAGTCTATCTTGGTGGGGAGGCATGGCAGCAAGCAGTCAGCACGGCAGCATGAGCAGGAAGCTGAGAGAGTTAAGCCCGAAGCAGAGAGAGAACAGAAGAAGTACAGCGAGGCTAGGAAATGTCAAAGCCTGCCCCTGGTGATGTACTTCCTTCAGCAAGGAAACATCTTTAAACAGTGCCATCAGCTGGAGAGCAAATGTTCAAATCTATGAGCCTGCGGGAGGCATTCTCATCCAAACCCCCACATTCCACTCCCTGGCCCCTGAGGTCCATGGGCATGTCATAATACAAAATGTACTTAGTCCAACTTCAAAGTCCTGGTAGTCTTTCTCAGTCTAAAGTCTCAGTGTCTAAAGTCCCATGTCTTTTCTGAGGGCTCCCTGCCATCTTAGAGCCTTCATACAGGGACTCCCCGGTCACACGCTGCCTGGCCCTGGTGGTTTCGGGAAACAACCAAGGAAGAGTCCATGACCCCTTCACTCTTGCATCCTTCATGTCTCTAAAACTCAGCCCCTTGAGTTGCATTTATGAGAACTTATGTATGTATGTATGTATGTATGTATGTATGTGTGTGTATGTAAGTATGTATGTGTGTATGTATGTATGTATGTACATACGTACGTATTTTATCCAGTTGGTTTCTAGCAGCAGAAACCTCTCAAGTCCCTCTTTCCAAGGTGGAAGGAAGCTTAGCTGGGTGAGGTCTTGTCCTGAAGGCACTCTTTTCTTTGTCTTATTGCATAGCAAAACTGTGTCAGTTACAGCAATTACAGCCTCTCTTTCAGCACAAGCCCTGGCTGCAGCACTAAGCTTTCTCGTGTTCTTTTCCTATCCAATGGTATGTTATGTATTTCTTTCTGTCACTTATTCTTTTTCACTATACACCTGCATAAGGGAAACTAGTAACAACCGTGCCACATACTAAACGTTATGCTTGAAATTTCATCTCCCAAAGAAGTTAGTGCATTTCTTACTAATTTAGCTTTGGGCAAGTTCTTAAGGACAAGGACAGAAGGTAGCTGATTCTTTAATAAGGAAGCTCAGGAATGGCCTCTAGCCCAGTTGCTAGTATTATTCTCCTTGGAAATGCTTGACACCTCCAAGTCCACATCACCCTTAGCGCCACTTTTCTTCTAGACTCCTACTGCAGAAGAGAATGCTAAAAGCTTTGTTTACAGCGTTCAACTGTTTTTCTAGTCTAAAGTGCCAGAGTCTCTCATGTTCTCCTAAAAATTGACCTGGTCAGGTTCTTCATAGCAGCAGCTCACTCCTGGGTTCCAACTTCTGTCTTAGTTACTATAAAATACCATGACCAAGACAACTTAAGAAAGAGAGGAGGGTTCATTCTAACTTAAAGTTGCAGAGGGGTAAGAGACCATCCGGGTGTGACAGATAGACATAGCAGCAAGCAGCAGGCATGGAGGCAGGAGAAGAGAGCTGTAAGACCACTTCTTTGACTGTAAGCACAGAGCAGAGAGAGCAAACTAGAAATAGAGCAAGACTGTGAAATCTCAAAGCCCACTTCCACTGATGTGCTTTCTCCAGCAAGGCCACACTCCCAAATCTTGCTAACTAATACTACCACCTGAGAAGCAAGTGATCAGATACAGGAGCCTGGGAGGGACATGTTTCATTCACACTACCACAGGAACAGGGACCTTGATATTCATTAAGAATTGTGGCTGAAGTGGTAGGAGATAGAAAACAGTAGCGTGTGTACCAGGCTCTATTAAGAGGGTGGTGAGAAAATTCCTTAATCTGACATTGTGTATGATTACCTTGCCTTCATGAAATAATTGATGGTAGATCTGAAGATGGCTAAGCATTTGTTTTTCTTGGGCCTCTCTTCTCTCCTTCCTTCCTTCCTTCCTTCCTTCCTTCCTTCCTTCCTCCTGCTTTCTCTCTCTTTCTTTCTCTCTCTAATAAAATAAATGTACTGAGTCAGAAATCCATGAAATGGTGACAAGAGTGAAGCCAGGTCTTTGAAAACCACTTTTGGCTGGTGAGATGGCTCAGTGGGTAGAGGCATTTGCCAGCAAGCCTGATAACCTCAGTTCAATGCCCAGAACCCAGATGGTGGAAGGAGAGAACTTATTCCCACACATTGTCCTTACAGTTCATTGTGTGCTCTGTGTGCCATCCCTGCCCTACCCCATGCACACACAGATTAAATCAATGAAAAGAAACAAATGGAAAAGCAAAACATCTAGTTTAACCTTTTCCTAAGAGTGAATCTGTAAAAAGTCATTTAAGCTCTGTGTCTAATTGCAGCGGCTATATGGTGTGATGGCTTTCAGTTCACCTCTGCTTTTGCCCACTCTATCACCAACAAGCATGTTATGTCAGATAAGCACCTTTGCTGTAGCTAAAGACAAACAAAAGCTACACTCTAAGATCTTGGCTAAGTACTTTAACCAGTTTTGTGTAAATAGGACAGTAGATTTAGAGTGAAGAGCCAGACTTTACTCCTTTACAGTCCTTGGAAGAGGCAGCAAGCCAGAAAGGAAGGAGCTGATGCAGAGCCTTCCTCTCCATGACGACCTTGTTTGGCAGATGGGCAGCGCAAGACAGATGGTGACAGGTCACGCTCCCTTTCTTTTCAAGTGACCCTGCCTTGCCAAAGGACACTTGGCACTCTAGGAACTATGCTGGTGCTCTCTAAAGAGATGCTGGAAGGCTTGTTTGACCTATGGAAGTGTGAAAAGGCAAAAATTCTCTCCAGGTACGGTAGAAGCTGGAATAAGATGCAGCCCAAAAGAGATAAGGGGAAGCCATTATCCATTCAGCCTTTTACCAGACAGACTGGCCAGGTGATCTTAGAAATCCTTCACTTCATTTGCAGCACAAGTATGACTCTCTCATTAAATTGTTTTCAGACCATATACTTTTGTTGGTTTTTTTCATGTTTCATAATAGTCTATTGAAAACCTACCCATACTATTGAATCAATCTCTAAATGGAAATTCTTGATTTAAAAAAAGAGTTTATTAGCCAGGTGTGGTGGCTCACTCCTATAATCCTAACACTTGGGAGACTAAGACTGGAGGATAGTTCAGAGTTTTGGTCGAACCTGAACTAAAAATGAGCATTTATTAAGCATTAAACTATAATTAATATCCTGATTCTTTTGCATGCATACCTCTGATTATAACATTAGATGAATTCCTGAAAATGGACACACTGGGCTTTCATTATACATCACTGAACAAGCTTCCAGAAAGCTCCTCCAATGTATAGTTACTATCCGGTGTCAACTGAATGTTATTTCACATGCTTTTGTCATTACCATGGCAACATTATTTTTTTAAAAAAATCCCTTGAGTTTTATATAACAAACAGTAATAGTAGCTAGCGTATTTATATTTATAATGACAGACACTATTCCAGCGCTTTCTGTATATGTAATAGGCAGAATTCTAAGAGGACCTCCCCGAGAAAATCCACCCACAGCATACACCCTATGTAACGTGCAGGAGTGTAAATATGCTGCACCCTCTCCACTGCTGTCTCATGGTGACAAGAGACTTGGACATGTAACTAAAGTCCCTGATAGTTGACAGTAAAGATGAAGTGGTCTGACCTTATCACAAGAACAGTTTCTTTTCTTTCTTTCTTTCTTTCTTTCTTTCTTTCTTTCTTTCTTTCCTTCTTTTTTTGAAAAATAATGGCCGAATTTTATTCTGAAATATTTTTTGATATTTTATTTACATTTCAAATGTTTCCCCCTTTCCCGATCTCCCATTTGGAACCTCCCTATTCCCTCCCCACTTCCCTGCCACTATGGAGGTATTCCCCCACCCACCCATCCACTTACCCACTCTCCTCTTCCCTCCTTGGCATTCTCCTATACTGGGCCATCTAATACCCTCAAGCCCAAGGGTCTCTCCTCCCCCTGATAGATAACAAGACCCTCCTCTGCCACATGTGTGGCCAGCACCATGGGTCCCTCCATGTGTATTCTTTGGTTGGTGATCCAGTCCCCCAGAGCATTGGGAGGTCAGGCCAGTGGACACTGTTGCTCCCTGCATGGGACTGCCAACTCCCTCAGCTCCTTCAGTCCCTTCTCCAACTCCTCCATCAGGGACCTCACGATCAGCCCAATGGTGGCTGTGAAATGACTCTTGGGTATTCCGAACTTTTGGGCTAATAACCACTTACCAGTGAGTGCATACCATGTTCATTGTTTTGTGACTGAGTTACCTCACTCAGGATGCTATTTTCAAGTTCCATCTATTTGCCTTCGTATTTCATAAAGTCATTGTTTTTAATTGCTGAGTAGTATTCCATTGTATGAATGTACCACATTTTCTGTATCCATTCCTCTGTTGAGGGACATCTGGGTTGTTTCCAGCTTCTGGCTATTATAAATGTGGCTGCTATGAACATAGTGGAGCATGTGTCTTTATTACATGTTGGAGCATCTTCTGGGTATATGCCCAGGAGTGGAATAGCTGGGTCCTCAGGTAGTATCATATTCATTTTTCTGAGAGTCTGTCAAACTGATTTCCAGAGACATTGTATCAGCTTGCATTCCCACTAGCAATGGAGGAGTGTTCCTCTTTCTCCACATCCTCGCCAACATCTGCTGTCACTTGAGTTTTTGATCTTAGCCATTCTGACTGGTGTGAGGTAGAACCAAGAATGGCCATCTACCCCTTGTCAACTTGACACACAATCTTATCTCCTTATGTCACGAT
The DNA here is from genome assembly GCA_019843965.1 of Rhynchomys soricoides. NCBI lineage: Eukaryota > Metazoa > Chordata > Mammalia > Rodentia > Muridae > Rhynchomys > Rhynchomys soricoides. The sequence continues at coordinate 17,402,554 of JADRCH010000029.1, forward strand.
TTATTTTCAAATGAAAATAATAACCAGGTCATAATTATACCTATCATAATGCCCATGTACAATCAAAACCACATTCTATATTTAGTGAGCTCATAATTATGCCTAACATAACTATCCCTCATACAATCACAAATGCATTGGAAGTTTAGAATGGGCAGCAATATCTCTTTGGGGACATTCTTTCAGTATCTCAAACTTAAATATGATAACCACTTATATTCTCTTAATTGACGTTGCTTTACATGATAAAGAAATCAAGGAAAGACAACAGATTTCTGTCCAAAAAAAAACCATTTTAACTTGTGTTTGGCTTTGTTGAGTCACATGCCTACGAATTAAATCAATCGTGCATCATGATGTTAGAGCCAACATGAATTATATAGTTGACTGGTGACATTGTGACATACTCATCTCTGTGATCTGTGGTGGCAACAGGGCCTGTTGCTATCAGATAAAGAGGGATAGAAAGAACACAGAAAATAGCCAGAAAACCACCACAGGTTTTCTGATTTTTCACCAAGGTAACAATAGGTAGCCATCTTTGCACAGTAAAATCTTTAATAATTGCCTGGCAAAGAATTCCTAAGAAATAGGATTACCATCTATGGTGATAACTTGCTTAAAACATATAAGAGGGTTGTCCTTTTGAAGCATGCATGTATGCAATCTAGTAATTTATCACACACACACACACACACACACACACACACACACACACAGAGCTAAGTGACAGAAATAGTTCAGAAGTAACAGATCTGAGAAACCACAGCAGATACAACAAGTAAACTAGTGGTAGGAGGGATTTGACGCATAGCCTCTCTGGCCATTTAAGGAAGGCAGCTTTGCTTGCTCTTCTCCCCCTTGGAACAGCTAGGCTGGTTTGCTTGATACTGGCTGGCAGCCCCTGCGCTGAGTCCAGTGGAACTTGGAAAGGTCAATGTGCTTCATCTGGGCCTTGCATCCTCCCAGTGGGTGCTATCAGGCCAAAACTCTTCCAGGAGACCTCGTGGATGCCTCAGTGCGAGTAGTAGCTGCTGTTGGTCTTGTAACTGCATCTCACTTTTTCCAAGGCTCTTCTGAGAACAAAGAGAACACCACTATATTCTTTAATGGGCTGCCAGCAGAAGGTGTGGCCCAGGTTAAAGGTTGCTCTCCCCATTTCAAACCATCTGGATTAAAGATGTTTCTTCCCAATGTAAAAGATCCAGATTGCAGGCGAATTGCCAGGTAGTGGTGGTACATACCTTTAATTCCAGGCCTTGGAAGGCATAGGCAGGTGGATCACTGAGCTCAAGGCTAACCTGGTCTACCGGTGAGTTCTAGGACAGCCATGCCACACAGAGAAACACTGCCTCTGAGGGGGTAAAAGGGTGGTGGTGGTGGTTGTGGGATTCCCATTTCAAATGATTTAAGTAAAAGAGAAAATATATTTGTATGTGTGTGTGTGTGTGTCTTGTGTCTGGATTTGTATGTGTCTGTGTGTATGCATCTCTGTTAGTACCTGTGTTTGTATGCATCCACCTGTGTGTGTATATGAGGCTAGAGGTCTACATGAGGTGTCTTCCTGTATCTCTCTTCATCGTATTTTTTGAGACAGCATGTTTCCCTGAACTATGTATCACTGTTTGGGTAGAAGAGCTGGCCAGCAAACTCCCAGGGGTCCATCTGTATCTAATTTATCTCCTTCAGCCCTGGGGTTATGGGCATCCACTGCCCCGCCCAGCTTCCACGTGGCTACAGGGTCTTCATACGTGCACAGTGAGTACTTTATCCACAGAGCCATCTCGGCAGCCTAAATATTTTCTATGCACATGTTTATTAAATAAGTATATGCTTATCTTGTACCTTGCTCTAGAATTTTTATATTTATGTGTAATCTATCTGTTATCATCTAAGCTTGCTGTAATATTAACAGGTTATGGTGACTTTTTTGAGTATGAAATATGTTGCCCTATTAAGAGTGTGCAGATTTTGTTTTCAAAGAAGCTGAGTATCTTTCACCGAGTTTGTTAATTCTGTCATGTTATTATGTCACCTAAACCTCAGATGGCAGCTTTAAATGAGATCAAGTAGCAGCTAATTTAATACTGTGCTGGGAAGAAGAATGGTACCTGCCATTTACATACCTTGCATCTTCTCACGTTTCCCTTTGGACAGGACCAGGAGTATAATTTGCTAAATCCAAATAGCATTTGGATTGCTAATATTGAGTAATTTTTAGCACTCACTTTTTCTCGAATCCCCGGTAACTAAAAATCCAAGTGAATCTGTGACTGCATCTCAACTTACTCTACCACTATAGATAATGAATAAAAAGCACATACTTATTGCTTATGGTTTTAGGGGGTGGTAAATTGGCACATTGATGTCTGATGAGGGTGTGTCTTAGTCAGGGTTTCTATTCCTGCACAAACATCATAACCAAGAAGCAAGTTGGGGAGGAAAGGGTTTATTGAGCTTACACTTCCATGCTGCTGGTCATCACCAAAGGAAGTCAGGACTGGAACTCAAGCAGGTCAGGAAGCAGGAGCTGATGCAGAGGCCATGGAGGGATGTTTCTTACTGGATTGCTTGCTTGTCCTGGCTTGCTCAGCCTGCTTTCTTATAGAACCCAAGACTACCAGCCCACAGATAGTACCACTCAAAAGAGGCCCTCCCCCCTTGATCACTAATTGAGAAAATTGAGGCAATGATTAATGCCTTACTCATTGATCTCATGGAGGCATTTTCTCAACTGAAACTCCTTTCTCTGTGATAACTCCAGCTTGTGTCAAGTTGACACACAAAATTAGCCAGTTCAGGGTGTGTTCTTCACTGAGGTTTTCCTCAATGATGGTAAAGGAAATCGCATTCTTCCATCTCCCCCTGATTTTGATCACACTGAAGAGAGGAGTCTTTGCAACTTCATAACTTCCCATGTAGTCCCTCCTACTAACACAATCCTCTTTGATCTGGTGTCAGCATTCAGACCATAACATCAAGGCTGCCCTGAATGGGCCATTAGGAGGATTCTGGCATGTGTCTTCTGATGATGCCATGTGCACATTTCTATTGAGTGTGTAGGAGCGGGCTAGCTAGGCAAAGGCAGCTGAAAAGTTTTCCTGAAGAACATGCACCAATTTCTCTCCCTCTTAACCGTGTAAGTGTTATGGTACTTCCACTCTCTCTGTCATTGAGCATTTGCTTTCAGTTTTAGCTACCATGGTATGCTGATGGTGCGATCATGTTGTGGCTTAAATTGAGTTTTCTTGAGGAGTGGAGACAAATGGTCTTGGTATGTGAAGGTGTCTTCTGTTGTGGAGTGTCTGTTGAAGTTTTCTGCTCCGGTTTTTTTTTTTTTTTTTTTTTAATAGGTTGTCAGTCTTTTTCTTATTAATTTATATGTGTCTTTAAAATACACATCCTGGATCCATGCTTTTTAAAGGAAAATGCTTGGATGGCAAATATATTTCCTTAATGTTTAGGTTGCCAGTGGCTGTTTCATTTCCTTACAGAAGTTCTTAGTTCAATATTGCCTAGCTTCTCAGGTTTTCACTTTGGATTAGCATTTGGTAAAGAAACTTCTTCTCTCTAGGGTCCTGGATTTTTTTTGAGCTGGCCTTGAATTCACTGTGTCACTCAGAAAGACCTTGAACTTCTGATCCTCCTGCCTCCACAGTTCTGGAATAATTCATACTATACCTGATTTCATGTTGTGTCAGGGATTGAATTCAGGGCTTTATGCATGCTAGACAAGCAATCTACCAACTGAGATACATCATACCTCATTCTCTTTGTGTATGTAGTTGTGGCCTGGGATTCCCAGTCCCTCTGTCTCAAGCTTAGAGGCACACATCACCATGCTGATCTTTGTTATTTTGATTGGGCATATTGCAGTTCATCATTTTAATTAATCTGTCATTGATTGCTATCAATAAATGGTAGTTGTATTAGTATTTCATATTATTGACCATTGTAGGTTTTTTGTCTTTATTTTTTTATGTTTTTAAGGGCACGGTCTCAGTATATAGCCATTCCTGTCCTCAAACTCACAGGGACTCACCTTCATCTGCCTGCTGATTACTGGGATTAAAGGTGTGCTGTCATTCCTATCTCGAATTGAAGTATTTTGATGGTACTTTTTAAAAAGAATAATTTCTATTATATATATATATATATATATATATGTGTGTGTGTGTGTATACATGTGTGTGTATCTGTGTGTGTGTATATATATATATGTGTGTGTGTGTGTATACATGTGTGTGTGTATGTGTATATATATATATATGAATGTTTTGGCTGAATGTATGTCTTTACATGACACAAGTATCCAGTACTGTTGGAGGCCAGAAAAGTGTGTTAGACAACCTGACTAGAGCTATAGATCATTGTGAGTTGACTCATGTGTGCCGGGATTAGAACTCTGCAAGAGCAACAACTGCCCTTACCACTGAGCCATCTCTCCAGCCTCTGGTGGCACATTTAAATTCAAGCAGAAAATCCCATGCACCAAACTCACTGTCCTTGAGCTACATGATGTCTGGTCCCCTCTCTCCCCATTCCCACTCCACAGGCAAAATCTAGAAGATAGAAACTTACTGTTTTCTCTCCTTTCCCTAGTTTTAATAACACTTAGATTTTTCAGAAAATAAATTTGATTTTCAGAAAACATCATTGTGTGGATGATGGTGACCCAATTCTTTCACAAGAGCTTGTGAAGTCAGTGATAACTGAAGCCTTGCCACTTCCATCAGGGCTTGGTTGAAACTCCCTTGGGAAGGGGTGGAGCCAGCCCTCCCCTAACTACTTAATGTCGCTCAGCACCCCTTACCTCAAGTCTTCCTGAGGTCCTCCGATACACATCACTCATTTGTAGTGATCAGACCAGAGTATGTGGTATGTGTCTCCTTGAAGACAACTAGCCAAGTACACTACTAAGACTGTAAGACAGCTAAAAACTTCAAGTTACCTGACTCTGCCTCCTGCCTTGAGAGAGGGAGAAGACTTTTTTTTAATGACCCAAACTTGAGGTGCCTGGCCAGAGGAAACAGGAAGGAAGTGATTTTCTATTTGTTTCTTCTTTGCTTTCCTGCCGACCTGTCTCTCTCCAAACACCATCTAAACATCTTTAGTTGAGACCCGTTCCTTTTTACTTATTAGCAGAGGAATCTTTTCAAATCTCAACCTGCAGGAACACAACATGAATAAATATCCCTTACCTATTATAACCATTCCATTCATTCACCATGTGTCAGCACCTCCCTTTCTGCCCCACCGCCACCAAGCAGTTTTATAGTCTTTGTTGCTAAAGTGTAGTAGATTGCTACTTTTTGTTAAAGTTAAAAAAAACCTTTTATGTAACATTTTATAAGAAAAGTGCTTCCTGTATAATTGATCCTTTGTGGAAAAACTATTCATTCCGGAAGATGACAAACCCACAGACATATTCTTTTGCCTGTGTCCTTTGCTGCACTGCCTTTTAGTTAAGTTGTGGAGTTGTGTTTTGTCTTTCTTCTTCCAGAAGCGCCTACACACCTTTCTTTTCATGTGCTTTCCCCAGCTTGCTTTAAGCTGAACATCTACTCGACTGAGGTTTCTAAATGGAGGATTTCGCCAGGTGGAAATCTCTTGTGACACTGAAGAGCAACGCCAGTGATATTTCCCGGCACATCTGTAGTGTACTGTACTTCTCCACAACAGTTTCAATGCTGCTTTCTATGGAAGGGCCCCGAAGGCTCTTTGCTGTGGAGGGTGCTTTATATTATCCCACTATTTCAGCAGTTGAGAAGTTTGTGTGGTTAGACATTACAGAACCTGATGGCAGGAACTTGGGGATTTATTTTTTTCATAATACTGTGTCCAGAGGGAGCAGCGCAGGGTAAGAACAGAGGAGTCTTGATGTCACTGGCCCAGCTTCCGCTCAGCTTACTTCTCTGCAGTTCTTTGTGTGTAACGCAAATGGTCCCTCTATAGTTGTCTCTCTGTACTGGCGTTTCAGACAAGAGGGATAGAAGGGCAGGGAAGGACGTGTGTGTGTGTGTGTGTGTGTGTGTGTGTGTGTGTGTGTATCTGCAAGAGAAAGCAAATCTGGCCTCTGATTTCTTACATCTCATTGGCTGCACCTCTACTGCATGGTCACACACAGCCTCAAAAGAACAATATTCTAGCCTTGAACAAAACTGAAATCTGTTAGGAAGATAAAGGTGAAGAGTGGGTATTAGCACACTACCGTCTCTGCCAGTTTCAAATTTCAGATTGTAACATTTCTCAGCACTAATAGGGAAAAACACATCAAAATTCCATTTAATTATTGAACTTCATAACCTTGTGCTGGCCTTGGCTTACACAGTTTTCTTTTAATGAACAAGCTTGTAATCAAAAGGAAAAGCAATGCATTTGTGACAACTAATCACACAAAAAAGGACAGGGTTTTTTTTTTTTTTATCGTTTGGTTAAAGAAGGTGTCTGAAACAATTTCTCTTGCAAATCATAACAAATCTGTATAAAATTGTATGACCATGTAGAATTAAAAGTTAGGTTAACCAGAAGTCTCAGGCAGGTGGTCGGACTGTTACTGAAACTTAGTAGGGTCATGATGCTCCAGGAAGGGGCTGGATGGATGGTTCAGTGGTTATGAACACTGGCTATTCTTCCAGAGAACCCAGGTCCAATTTCCAGCATCCACATGTGGCTTATAACCATCTGTAATTCCTGTTCCAGGTTACCTGATGTCTTCTCCTGGCCTCCACAGGCACCAGGCATGTATGTAGTACACAAACATACACAGGCAAAACACCCATACACAGTATGTGTGTGTGTGTGTGTGTGTGTGTGTGTGTGTATACATGTGTATAAACATATATATGTATATATACATATATACACACCTGTATGTATACATATATGTATATATACGTGTGTGTGTGTGTGTGTGTGTGTGTGTGTGATTCTACAGGAAGTGATCTAGCCGATTCAGAAATGGCTGACAGATGATCAGGATTTTAGGTTTTGACAAGTAGAAACTTAATGGAATGATTAGGAGTTGACAAGGCTGTTTAAAATGAAACAGTGACGAAAGGAGTCTCTACAGGGGCATGGATACAATCTTTGCCCCTTGAACTAGTCTATGGTAGATGTTCAGTGATTGGAGTCAATTCACAAATAAGAGTAAAAATCGGGCTATACGCAAGGTACCATCATGGGACAAGGGTCGGGAGAATCATCTGTATGAACTAGAAGAGGCCCCAGTAGCAAGCTTTCGATGAGGCTGAGAAGTACAGGCCAGAGACGTAGCTTAGGGAGGTGCGTTCCAAAGGTCAGCGATAGTACGTGTGTGCACAAAGGTTGGGAGCCGCAAAAGAACTATCAGATTCCTGTTGTGGAGAAAAAAATTCCTAAAGAGCTAGTTACTTAAATGATACAAGCTATTACCACACCACTCTGCCTCGCAGGTCTCCACAATGGGTCTCAGTTATCAATGGGCAGAATCAGGTTATCAGGAAGGCTTTGAAATCTCTAGGTGAGAATCCATTTCCTTGGCTTTTGCAGTTTCTAGGTTACTTGCACTCTTTGGCTCCACTCCTCTGTCTTCCAGACCCTGTGTGTGGCATCACTCTTCTTTCTGACCCATGCATCTGTCGTCAGGTCTCCTTTTCTGACCGTGATGCACTGCCTTCTTTCTTGTAAAGGCACGGTGATTTCACTGGGCATCCAGGTAAAGCAGCATCCTAATTGATCTGGGTTACCTTCATTTCCCTTTGCCGTGCTGTAAGACACAGCATAGGTTCTGAGGACTAGGTCCTATGTGGATAGCATCTGGGGCACCATTGTTTCATAGCATTGTGTATTTGAGGATCTTCAGATGGTTTGGGGTGAAGGATTGTCAAGGGACTTGATGTCTGTCACCTATGCTGAATTTACACTTTGTCCTGGAAAGTTACAAGAAGCCACTTGATAGGTGATGTATTTCTGGTCTGTTTGGATATTTGAGGCAGTCATCATTGACACTGGTGTGATGGAGACTGCTGCCAAGAGAATGGATGAAAGGACACTGCAGAGATCTATCCAGAAGACCAGAGCAATAAGTCATGGGACACCCCACATGCCAGGAATCAGGGAATCAAGGAATACTGAAAGGAATCAAGAAAGGACACTTGGAATCCAGATCCTGGTGCTTTGGAAAATCAATTTCCAGATGGTGTCAGATGGTTAATGAAATGCCAAGTGTGAGGCAAGGAAAGAGGAGGAACGGGGAGTCTCCATAGCCAGCAGGGTCATATGATCGCCCCTTTCCCACCAGTCCCACATTCAGGGGAAACATTAGGAACACAATTTTATTCTATGATTTTTTTTTTTTTTTTGGAAATGCTCTCACTATACAGCCCAGGCTGTCTTTGATGTATCATCCTCCTGCCTCAGCCTTGTGAGGGCTGGAATTATACTCACCACCATTTGACATGAAATTTTATTTTATTTTTTTCTTAGTAATAATTACTTTCCTCAAGCTGACTTGACAAAACTGAGGGCCCTAACCCTAACCCTAACCCTAAGCCTTCATGGTTAGAATGTCTAACCCTACCAGCACAAGCTGAGTAATCCCGCCCATTCTTCTCTCCCGCCTTACAGTGACCAGCATGTTGCCTTTTTTCCCCCCCAAGTCAATTTACTTCAGATTTATTAAAAATTTTAAAACGCTTTGAGACTGAAAGACCAGCTGAGTGAGTTTCCCTCCCTGCTCCTATTTCATTTCATTTATTTATTTATTAATTAATTATTTTCATATTTTATTTACATTTCAAATGTTTCCCCCTTTCCAGATCTCCCCTTTGGAACCTCCCCATTCCCTCCACCCTCCCCCTGCCACTATGGGGATATTCTCCAACCCACCCCCTCACCCCACCCCCCACCTACTCTCGTCTTCCCTCCTTGACATTCTCTTATACTGGGGGATAGAACACCCTCAGGCCCAAGGGCCTCTCCTCCCCCTGATGGGTAACAAGACCCTCCTCTGCAGTCTTTGTGGCCAGCACAATGGGTCCCTCCATGTGTATTCTTTAGTTGGTGGATCAGTCTCCAGAAGTATGGGGGGTCAGGCCAGTTGCCAGTGTTGCTACCTCCCTGGGGCTGCACACTCCCTCAGCTCCTTCAGTCCTTTCTCCAAGCCCTCCATCTGGGACCTCGTACTCAGTACTACTGTTCCTGCGAAGTGACTCTTGGGTATTTCAAACTTTTAGGCTAATAACCACTTAACAGTGAGTACATACCATGTTCATTCTTTTGTGACTGCGTTACCTGGCTCAGAATGATGTTTTCAAGTTCCATCCATTTGTCTACGAATTTTATGAAGTCATTGTTTTTAATAGCTGAGTAGTATTCCTTTGTGTAAATGTACCACATTTTCTGTATCCATTCCTCTGTGGAGGGACATCTGGGTTGTTTCCAGCTTCTGGCTATTATAAATATGGCTGCTATGAACATAGTGGAACATGTGTTTTTATTACATGTTGGAGCATCTGTTGCCTTAAGAGAGCGGTCTGTTCCTTTTATCTCGGCTATTAGGTTATTGCTACGGCTTTGGGAGTTATTAAGAGAGGATGGGCTGGAGGCCCGTTTTGTTTGCTCTCACCGTTTTCTATGGAATTCTAGAGATTCACAGAGATTGACCTCTCACCTCCTTCACTCTCTACCCAACCTCCTCTCTATTCGGGAAAAGCATTGGAATAAATATGTTTGCATTTGAGTCATTTTTCTAAAAGCAAGTTTGATTTAGTCTTTCTGAACTATCGCAGACATAAAAATGTAGACATTTCTAAAAGGTTGACTATATGTGAAATTTGCTTCATATGCCAATGTTTATGAATTTTGAGAGGGGCAGAGATTTTATAGATCTCTTGTCTGATTATTGATTTTGTTTTGCAGTAAAAGGGCAGATTGAATTTTTTTTTTTCTTAGAAAAATTTCTTTCTTGAGCCAACAAGATGACTCAGTGCACAAAGACACTCACTCACTTGCAATCCTGATGGCCCGGAGTCCATTCTCTGGTACCCACAGAGTGGAAGAACAACGGGACTCTGACCTCCACACATACAAGCTCACAGCATGTACAGCTCACACCCATCTCTCCCACATATAAAATAACTAAATCAATGCTTTAGAACAGAAGTGATTTTTCAGATGCTTGTCTTCAGTACATTAATGAATATATTCATTTATGGCCATTAAAGTCCATATAAATTTATGCACAGGGGCAAAGTAATAGACTGAAGGAAAAAAATGGTCAAGTTATATCATTAAATAAAAACCAACGTATACAAGTGCATATGCCATTATTACATTTGTATACAGATCACACGAGTACTTGTGTGTGCATAGAAATATATTGAAAATAATTTCTAAGGCAAAATGCAACTGTGTATCAGGGCTAAATAGAGCTGGGTAAGTTTTTTTAAAGACTTACTTATTTTATCTATGAGAGTACACTGTCGCTGTCTTTAGACACACCAGAAGAGGGCATCTGATCCCATTACAGATGGTTGTGAACCACCATGTGGTTGCTGGGAATTGAACTTAGAACCTCTTAAGTGCTGATCCATCTCTCCAATCCCAAGCTGGAAAATTTTTAAGAAGTAATTTTTTATTTAGTTTGACATTATTTTAGGCAATACCTTTATAATTAAAAAAAATAAATTAAGCTCTTTACTTGTAATTTACAGAATATTAAAACTGACCTTGAGAATTTTCTAGTTGTAAGATTAGCAAACTATATTTTAGTATATCCTGACTTTTAGTAGAAAGGATTGTAAGAAATAGCTGAATTATGTGTTTCAGTGTAGTTAATTATACTCTCACATATTTGCAGTTTTATGTCTTAAAAGATTATTGATATCATAAAATTTGGTTTCTTTTATAATAGAAATTGTGATAGAGTTTTCCATATAAATGGTGAAATAGCCATTAGAATCTTAATTCTTGTGTGTGTGTGTGGTCTTTCCTTTTTGATTGAAGTTTAGAAACTATTCTTCGGCAAAAATGAAGTCAAAATTAACAACAACCCTACATTCCAGAGATTGCTACTCTTAGATACATGGCTGACTGAATCCTTTCTGCTCAAATTTCCTGTTATTTCCTACCATGCATTTTGAAGCTTTTTAGAAAACAGATCTCATAAGTTGCTTAAGTCATTTATTCTTAGATACCTTGTTTTGCTTTGCTTTTTTTTGAGTTAGATCTTGCCCATCATGCTTGGATTTATCATGGGGTATTTGTTATACAGCTGAGCAGTCTGACCATTATTAGTTCTAGTCATTTCCCATTTGGCTCCATTAATTTTTCCATGGCAAAACTTTGTGCAAACTAGAATGCCTAGTGTTTTATAATGGAATGAACATGCACCATTCTGCTTAGAATTTAAAAAAGAATTTTGATACTGGGTGGAAAGGGCCATCCAAGCTAGTCTCTGGCCATAATATTTGAACTAACATTTAAAGTATTTTGAGAGCCTCATAAGGAAGAATGATCATTTGATACCATATCAAAGCTACTGAATGCTGTTAACAATCTTAGGCTGATAAAAATCCTTGTTATCTTAGGAAACTTATCCTCATGAGTAACTGACTAATCCATATATCCATACAATTAATATTGAGTTCAGCAATAATGAACTAGCGATAGATCTTCCAATTTTTAAGTCTAACTTTTACATCCTTGGTATATTAAAAGTTTTCTCCCCAGAGAACATGTGAAAATAGCTTTTAATAGCATCGGAAAAAGCCGACTCCCTTTTATAAATTATAACCCTGCCATTTATTTTTCTCATCTTTAGAGAAGTCCCGACTTTTCCATCTGCCTTGTAGAGGCTTAGTTAAGCCTATGTGTCTTTGTTAATTTGTCTCTTTTTTAAATTAATCATTTTATTTGTTTACATTTCAAATGCTATCCCCCTTCCCGGTCTTCCCTCCACGAACCCCCTCTTTGCCTCTAAGAGGGTGCTCCCCCATCCACCCACCCACTCTTGCCTCTTTACCAGATCTGTAATGATGGAACTTTACATTAAAATGCTTTTTAAATTTCTTGCCACTGAAAAACTATTATTACATTGTGTATAAAAGTATTCATCCTATACTCTAAGAAATGTTTCCTAAATGCATTAGTTTAAAATGTTTTCAGTAATTAAATCTATCAAGAAGGCTTAACATTTTGACAGCATTCAAGCACGTTCTAAACTGTCACATAATGTAAGCACAGAGTATTTCTTAAAGCCAAGTATTCCTAATGATTTAGCATGGGAGACTCCGGAGACTCCGTTTAAGCAGCAGATCCTCACCCTAACTCATTTAAATGGGTTGGACTTCTCACTGGCAAGCAGAATAGCAAATGTCTTGGGCTGCACACATTTGTTCATGAATCTGGAAGAGATGCTTTTAGCAAAACTCGACAATACTTTCTCTGAAGTGCATGGGAACTATGTATTTTGTTCTTTGGAGACTTTAAGAACTGTGTTAAATCCTAATGAAGCCAGGGGAGTTCCTTACAATGCTGCAAGCTTTGTACACAGTGTGGATGTTCACAGTTAACAGGGCCAACTCATTACGTTTAGGCTTACCACCCAACAGTTTCCTCTCAACTTGGGTTTGCTTGCCATACCGATAATGAGTTAAGCCTTATTTACAGAAGGTTTTATTATGTGAAGTAGCTCTGCTAGACACTAGTTGCCAGATCTTTGATGTCCTCCTGAATCTTAGGCATCCCAAATGTTAAAAGGGGAAGCTGGACCAAGACAATCCTTTATAAATTTTCCAAGTACTAAATCCAAATGTCTATTTAGTTCTTTTTTTGTATACTTTATTTACATTTCAAATGTTTCCCCCTTTCCAGATATCCTCTTTGGAACCCCCTACCCCCTTCTCCTGCCTCTATGAGGGTATTCCCCCACCCACCTTATCCCATGTTCCCTCCTTGGCATTCTCCTATACTGGGGAATCTAACACCCTTAGGCACAAGGCCCTCTCCTCCCTCTGATGGCTAACAAGACCCTCCTCTGCCACATATGTGGCCAGCACCATGGGCCCCTCCATGTGTATTCTTTGGTTGGTGGTCCAGTCCCTGGGAGCATCAGGGGCTCAGGCCAGTTGACACTGTTGCTCCTTCCATGAGGCTGCAAACTCCCTCAGCTCCTTCAGTCCCTTCTCCAACTCCCCCATCTGGGACCTCACACTCAGCCCAGTGGTTGCTGTGAAGTGACTCTTGGGTATTCCAAACTTTTGGGCTAATAACCACTTACCAGTGAGTACATACCGTGTTCATTGTTTTGTGACTGAGTTAGCTCATTCAGGATGACATTTTCAAGTTCCATCCATTTGCCTTCGAATTTCAGGAAGTCTTTGTTTTTAATAGCTGAGTAGTATTCCATTGTGTGAATGTACCATATTTTCTGTATCCATTCCTCTGTTGAGAGACATCTGGGTTGTTTCCAGCTTCTGGCTATTATAAATATGGCTGCTATGAACATACTGGAGAATGCATCTTTATTACATGTTGGATCATCTTCTGGGTATATGCCCAGGAGTGGAATAGCTGAGTCCTCAGGTAGTATTATGTTCATTTTTCTGAGGGTCTGCCAGCTGATTTCCAGAGAGGTTGTATCAGCTTGCAATCCCACCAATAATGGATAATGTTCCTCTTTCTCCACATCCTCGCCAGCATCTGCTGTCAACTGAGTTTTTGATCTTAGCCATTCTGACTGGTGTGAGGTAGAATCTCAGGGTTGTTTTGATTTGCATTTCCCTGATGACTAAGGATTTTGAACATTTCTTTAGGTGCTTCTCAGCCCTACGAGTTTCCTCAGTTGAGAATTCTCTGTTTAGCTCTGTTCCCCTATTTTTGACAGGGTTATTTGGATCTCTGGAGTCTAGCTTCTTGAGTTCTTTGAGTTTAATATATATTGGATATTAGCCCTCTATTGGACATAGGATTGGTAAAGATCTTTTCCCAATATGTTGGTTGCCATTTTGTCCTATTGACAGTGTCCTTTGCCTTACAGAAGCTTTGTAATTTCATGAGGTCCCATTTGTTGATTCTTGATCTTTAGAGCATAAGCCATTGTTGTTCTGTTCAGGAACTTTTCCCCTGTGCCCAATGTTCGAGACTTTTCCCCACTTTCTATTCTATTAGATTCAGTGTATCTGGTTTGATGTGGAGGTCCTTGATCCACTTGGACTTGAGCTTTGTACAGGGAGATAGGAATGGATCAATTCACATTCTTCTACATGTAGACCACCAGTTGAACCAGCACCATTTGTTGAAAATGCTGTTTTTTTTCCCATTGGATGGTTTTAGCTCCTTTGTCAAAGACCAAGTGACAGTAAGTGTGTGGGTTCATTTCTGGGTCTTCAATTCTACTCCATTGATCTACCTGCCTGTCCCTGTACCAATACCATGCAGTTTTTATCACTTGTACGCTTGAGGTTAGGGAGGCTGATTCCCCCAGAAGTACTTTTATTGTTGAGCATAGTTTTTGCTATCCTGGGCTTTTTGTTATTCCATGTGAATTTGAGAATTGCTCTTTCTAAGTCTATGAAGAATTGAGTTGGAATTTTGATGGGGATTGCACTGAATCTGTAAATTGCAATTGGCAGGATGGCCTTTTTAACTATATTAATCCTGTCAATCCATGAGCATGGGAAATCTATCCATCTTCTGAGATCTTCTTTGATTTCTTTCTTCAGAGACTTGAAGTTCTTGTCATACAGATCTTTCACTTGTTTGGTTAGAGTCACACCAAGATACTTTATATTGTTTGTGACAATTGTGGAGGGGGTCATTTCCCTATTTCTTTCTCGGCCTGTTTATCCTTTGAGCATAGGAAGGCTACTGATTTGCTTGAGTTAATTTTGTATCTGGCCAGTTTGCTGAAGTTGTTTATCAGCTGTAGCAGATCTCTGGTGGAGTTTTTCCGGTCACTTAAGTATACCATCGTATCATCTGCAAATAGTGACATTTTGATTTCTTCCTTTCCAATTTGTATCCCTTTGGTCTCCTTTTTGTTGTCTAATTGCTCTTGCTAGAACTTCAAGTACTATATTGAAAAGATAGGGAGAGAGAGGGCAGCCTTGTCTAGTCCCTGATTTTAGTGGGATTGCTTCATGTTTCTCTCCATTTAGTTTGATGTTGGCCACTGGTTTGCTGTATATTGCTTTTACTATGTTTAGGTATGGTCCTTGAATTCCTGATCTTTCCAAGACTTTGATCATGAAGGGATGTTGAACTTTGTCAAATGCTTTTTCAGCAGCTAACAAAATGACCATGTGGTTTTTTACTTTAGTTTGTTTATGTGGTGGATTACACTGATGGATTTCTGGGTATTGAACCATCCCTGCATCCCTGTGATGAAACCTACTTGATCATGGTGAATGATCATTTTGGTGTTTTCTTGGATTCGGTTTCCGAGAATTTTATTGAATATTTATGCATCCATATTCATAAGGGAAATTGGTCTGAAGTTTTCTTTTATTGTTGGGTCTTTGTGAGGTTTTGGTATCAGTGTAAATGTGGCCTCATAGAATCAATTGGGTAGTGTTCCTTCTGTTTCTATTTTGTGGAATAGATTGAAGAGTATTGTTATTAGGTCTTCTTTGAATGTCTGATAGAATTCTGCACTGAACCCATCTGGTCCTGGGCTTTGTTTGATGGGAGACTTTTAATGACTGCTTCTATTTTTATGGGACTGTTTAGATGCTTTATCTGATCCTGAGTTAACTTTGGTATTTGGTATCTGTCTAGAAACCTGTCCATTTCATCCAGATTTTCCAATTTTGTTGAGTATAGGCTTTTGTAGTAGGATCTGATGATTTTTTGAATTTCCTCAGAATCTGTTGTTATATCTCCCTTTTCATTTCTGATTTTGTTAATTTGGATACTGTCTCTGTGCCCTCTGTTTAGTCTGGCTAAGGGTTTATCTATCGTGTTGATTTTCTCAAAGAACCATCTCCTGGTTTTGTTGATTCTTTATATAGTTCTTTCAGTTTCTACTTGGTTGATTTCAACCCTTAATTTGATTATTTCCTGCCTTCTACTCCTCTTAGGTGTATTAGCTTCTTTTTTTCTAGAACTTTCAGGTGTGTTGTTAAGCTGTTAGTATATGCTCTCTCCAGTTTCTTTTTGGAGGCACTCAGAGCTATGAGTTTTCCTCTTAACACTGCTTTCATTGTGACCCATAGTTTTGGGTATGTTGTACTTTCATTTTCATTAAATTCTAGGAAGTCTTTAGTTTCTTTCTGAACCAAGTTATCATTGAGTAGAGCATTGTTCAGCTTCCATGTGTATGTGGGCTTTCTGTTGTTGTTGTTGCCATTGAAGACCAGCCTTAATCCATAGTGATCTGATAGGAGGCATGGGATTATTTCAGTCTTCTTATATCTGTTGAGGTTTGTTTTGTGACCAATTATATGACCAGTTTTGGAGAAGGTACCATGAGGTGCTGAGAAGAAGGTTTATTCTTTTGGTTTAGGATGAAATGTTCTATAGATATCTGTTAAATCCTTTTGGTTCATAACATCTGTTAGTTTCACTGTGTCTCTGTTTAGTTTGTGTTTCCAAGATCTGTCCATTGATGATAGTGGGGTGTTGAAGTCTCCCACTATTATTATGTGAGGTGCAATGTGTGCTTTGAGCTTTAGTAAAGTATCTTTTATGAATGTGGGTGCCCTTTTATTTGGGGCATAGATGTTCAGCATTGAGAGTTCTTCTTGGTAGATTTTTCCTTTGATGAGTATGAAGTGTCCTTCCTTATCTTTTTTGATGACTTTTGGCTGAAAGTTGATTTTATCTGATATTAGAATGGCAACTCCAGCCTGTTTCTTGGGATCATTTGCCTGGAAAATTGTTTTCCAGCCCTTTACTCTGAGGTAGTGTTTGTCTTTAACAAGGAGGTTTGTTTCCTGGATGCAGCAAAATGCTGGGTCCTGTTTATGGATCCAGTCTGTCAGTCTATGTCTTTTTATTGGGTAATTAAGTCCATTGATGTTAAGAAATATTAAAGAATAGTGATTATTGCTTCCTGTTAATTTCGATGTTATTTTTATGTTTGTGTGGCTATCTTCTTTTGAGTTTGTTGAAAGATTACTTTCTAGCTTTTTCTAGGGTGTAATTTCCCTCCTTGAGTTGGCATTTTCCATCTATTATCCTTTGTAGGACTGGGTTTGTGGAAACATACTGTTCAAATTTGGTTTTGTCATAGAATACTTTGGTTTCACCATCTATGGTAATTGAGAGTTTTGCTGGGTATAGCAGCATTGTCTGGCATTTGTGTTCTTTTAGAGTCTGTATGAGATCTGCCCAGGATCTTCGAGCTTTTATAGTCTCTGGTGAGAAGTCTGGTGTAATTCTGATAGGTCTGCCCTCATATGTTACTTGACCTTTTTCCCTTACTGCTTTTTTATTCTTTCCTTATTTTGTGTATTTGGTGTTTTGACTATAATGTGAAGGGAGGAATTTCTTTTCTGGTCTAATCTATTTGGAGTTCTGTAGGCTTCTTGTATATTTATGTTCATTTCTTTCTTTAGGTTAGGGGAGTTTTCTTCTATAATTTTGTTGAAGACATTTACTGATCCTTTAAGTTGGGAATCTTCACTCTCTTCTTTACCTAGTATCCTCAGGTTCTGTCTTCTCATTGTATCCTGGATATCCTGGATGTTTTGTGTTAATAGCTTTTTTCATTTTGCGTTTTCTTTGACTGTCGTGTAATGTTTTCTATTGTATCTTCTGCACCTGCGATTCTCTCTTCTATCTCTTGTATTCTTTTGGTGATGCTTGCATCTATGACTCCTGAATTCTTTCCTAGGTTTTCTAACTCCAGGGTTGTCCCCTTTTGTGATTTCCTTATTGTTTATATTTCTGTTTTTAGTTCCTGGATGGTTTTGTTCATTTCCTTCCTCTGTTTGATTGTGTTTTCCTGTAATTCTTTAAGGGATTTTTGTGTTTCCTCTTTGAGGGCTTCTAGTTTTTTACATGTGTTCTCTTGCATTTTTTTTTTTAAGGGAGTTATTTATTTCCCTCTTAAAATCTTCTATCATCATCATGAGATGTGATTTTAAGTCTGAGTCTTTCTTTTCTGGTGTGTTGGGGTATGCAGAGCTTGCAGTGGTTGGAAAACTGCGTTCTGATGATTCCAATTAGCCTTGGTTTCTGTTCCTTATGTTCTTGCCCTTGCCTTTCACCATCTGGTTATCTCTGGTGTTAGCTGGTCTTATTCTCTGTGACTGTGGCTTTACTTTCCTGCAAGCCCAGGTGTCAATACTCCTTGAAGACCAGTTCTCTCTGAGAGGAATTTGGGTTTGGAGAGCTGTGGTGCAGGTTCAGCTCTGGGGTGCAGACAGAAACCAGAAGGATCTAGTCCCCAGCTGTCCCTTGTTTCCTGTGTCCTGATGGCTGTGCAAGGGTCCTTCTTGATTTTGTACAGAAGTGGTGTCTTGCCTGTCCTTGAAGGTGTGTCAGGACTCCTGGGATACTGGCTCTCTCCTGGCACTATTTGAGTATGGAGCCCTGTTCCCCAGCCACTGAATGAAACCAGAAGACCACTCTTCAGTCCCTGTGTCCTGGGGATTCCAGGCGGGTCCCTCTGAGCAGACAGGCTTGCCCACACTAGTGGGTGTCTAACTTTCTCTCAGCACTATTTGGCTATGGAGCCCTGGTGGTCCAGTCAGAGTTCTCCTGGCACAGATGGAAACCGGAAGTGTCTATTTAGTTCTTTTACGTGAGAAATACTACAATTGATTCCATTTTTATAATGCCCGAATGTAATGATTCCTTAGAAGTATATAATAGCGTTGGACACCAAATAGCAATTATGTCAAAAGATTTACATATGTACAAGTTTTATATATAGCTGGGTCAACCAAGCTAGATTCCAAGTTCATGAAGATAAACTTGCTTTTGGTGTCAACACTGATTTCTACAAGTCATCTTAGGGTGAGATTTTTATACTTAGACATGAAATTTGGGGCTGGTTAGATGACTCAACAGGTTAAGTTCTGCCTAGCCTGATGACCCAAGGTTGATCCATGGAACTTTTGTGGTGGAAGGAGAGAAGCAAGTCTTTACATTATCCTCTGATCTCTACATGTATACCATGTCACACCCATGCTTACTAATGTGAGTGTGCATATACATATAAGGAAATAAATGTATAAATGTAAAAATGAATAAAATTTGAACCACAGATAGGTGGTAAGGAGCACTGTGTGGTGTATATGGCTCTTCTCAGCAAGCCAGGGAGATGAGATTATACAAAATGTGACCCTCATTAACCAAGGCAGCAGAAAGGGGAATGGGAAGACTCATTTTGCTTAAGTTCCTGAAACTTTGAATTCAATGCCAAGAAAAATTATTCTAAATCTAAACCGTGAAGCTGTCCATTGAGAGAAAAAAAAAAAAAAACCACCCTAATTTTAGGAACCAGAGGGCCAGCGAGGTCTCCTAGCAAGAGAAAGATAAAGCACAGAGAAGTTAGGTGGGGACACAGTGAAGGCAATAGACCAGGTACAGGAAGCCTAAGCTTCGGACCCCTTGTAGATTTGTTGAGGAGGTGTCCTTATGTGTCTGGTACCCATAATACAGCATAGAAAGCAGTATTTCTCTGTCTCTTCTGGTTTCCTCCATTTCCTCTGGTCTTGCCCCTTGTTGCTTCTTTCATTTAACTTACCCAATAGTAAAGGCATCTACACTTGTTATTTCTTTCTGTAAGCTACTCTATTAAAGCACAATAAAAAAAGTCCAAAGCAGTGGTTGGGAAAGAGGAGCTACTGTGTATGTAGAAATCGATATCAACACCCTTCTGAGATGACATCCATACAAATTTGATTCATATCCTCAAATAGAATTCGTTGAACACTTAGTCTGTCTTGTGTAAGCTCTGGAGACACATGTCCTGGTTAAGTTTCTATTGCTGTGATCAAGAGCATGAACAAAAGCAACTCGGGGAGGAAGTGGTTGACTTAGCTTGCAGGACTGTAGTGCATCACTGAGGGAAGTCAGGGCAAGAACTCATGGCAGGAACCTGGAGGCAAGAGTTAATGTCTTGGAGGAACACTGTTTACCAGCTTAATCACCATGGGTTGCTCATCTTGCTTTCTTATACCACCCAGAGCCACCTGCCCAGGGGTGGACACCACCACACTGAGCTGGGCCCTCCCACACCAGTCACTAATTACAGTATCTCCATTAAAGTTTCTCTTCCCAAATGACCCTAGCTTGTGTCAAATTGACAAGAAATTAACAAGGCTGCTATGAATTCATTACTTTTCTTGTTGCCATGATAAAATGTGTCACAAAAGCCACTAAAGAGTTTGGCTTTGGCTCCCAGTTTGAGAGGTATAGTCCATCATGGAAGGGAGGCATGGCAGTGGGGGTATGGAGTAAGTGTCTGGTCACCTTGTGACTGCAGCCAGAGAAGAATGCTGGAGCCCACACTCTGTTCTCTCCTTTTTCTTCACTGTGGTACTCTGTCCCATGCAATGGTACCACCCACATCTTCCCTCCTCAGTAACTCCTCTGGCAACTTTCTCACAGATACATCCAGAGGTGTCTCTCCTAGGTTATTCTAAATCCAACCAGGTAGCCATCGAAGAGTGACCATGACAAGATATGAGTGGAAATATGGTGTATGTAGTACATATCTAGCAAAGGAGACAAACATCAAATTGGTCATTATGCAAATGTGAGGACAGATAGGCATTATCCCGGAAGAGACAAGACCAGGATGAGAGAAGCCAGGGGTCCGCTCTGATTCAGACGGAAAGGTGTCATTCAAGTAGGAGGTAGCTTGACTCTTACAATGACAGTGGAAACGGGCAGATAGGATGTGAATTTGGAAGCAGCTTATTGGTAAGAGGTCGTGTAAGAGAGCATCTGTAGGCAGGGGTGCCAGTGTCATTAAAGCTTTAAAACAATGTTTGTGACCAAAACCCCATGAGCTAATTTCACACTAGCATTTCTAGCCTCATTCCCAAAGCTGGTGGGCAATCTACACATGGTATTTTTGCAGGGTTTTCAAAAGGTCACAGGCCTTTGCTATTTTCTCCACTCTTTAAGATTTAGGTTACTGAAAATACCCGCAGATGTGAGTCGTTTCTCCCACTGTATGTAAAACAGAAATGTACGAAATGAGGATGCTATAACTCAACCCCATTTAATTATGCAGTGGAGGTGAGTTTTCCTAGAGAGACGCCTGCTCACTTCAGTGCTGCTGCAGATGGTTCTCAGGGAGCAGGTTCTGAGGTAGATTTGGGAGATGCAAGGTGTTTATCAGAGATCCACACCTATGAAAAGAAGGATGAGGAGCCAGGATGGAACAAGTAAAAATCAATGCAGTGGGAAGCTGTGAAGTGTGTTTTCCACATGAGCACATCTTGGCTTGAGACAAACTTGCGTTATAACCCATGTTGCTTAGTCAGTGGGCAAGGGGCTGTCTGTCCCCAGAAGGGTTTACCTTCAGATGAGGCTGTACTCTGCAGTGAAGAAGGTGACAGCAGAGGCGACTTGCAGACTGAGTTCCCACGGCAGTAAGTCACTCCTGGAAAGGGTTGTACACCTCCATGTTTACCACACTGTATCACTTAGAGTAAGAGTGAGGAATTAATTCTTCAACGGAGGTGTCTCTTTTCTCCCCAAAATTTAAGACCTATGCCCCTTCCTAATTATCAAGTGTCTGTCAGTTGGGGCAATTGCATAAAGGAGAATTGAGAGAGAGAGAGAGAGAGAGAGAGAGAGAGAGAGAGAGAGAGGGAGAGAGAGAGAGAGAGAAGAGAGAGAGAGAGCGAGAGAGAGAGCGAGAGGAAGAACAAGACTGGCAAAGAAGAAGGCCCAGGGAGAGGGACTAGTCAGTAAGTGCTCACCACACAAGTATAAGGACACAGTTAGATCCCTAGGTCTGGGTAAAAGCTTGGTATGGTGGTGTGTGCTTGACCTCAGCACACAATATGATCAGTGGACTCCAAGATCCCATGAGAGACTGTTTCAAAAAAACCATGGAGGTTGGCTCTTGAGAAAGAATACCAGAGGTTAAACTCTCAGGATCACCTGTGCACATACATACACATGAACCCCACATGTGTGCCTTTACTAGTGTATACACACACATACTGGTATAGAAAAAATACCCTGGAATATAGAGGTATAATACCCCTTCCTGGTTATCACTTTTGAAGATAATTATGTGAACACAGCTTTAAACACACTAGAAACCTGTCCGTAAAATTTAAACCATCCCTTGCTTCTTGGCAGATACGAAAAGGATGAATAGAAGAAATTGGCCGTTCAAGATGATTCAGAGAAATGACAGCTCAGGTATATTTTTTTCCTACTTCTACTTCCATCTGTCCTTTTTAATTTACAGCATGTTATGCAGGTTTGAAGTGATACAAACTTAGAATGCTGATTTCTACAATCTTCATAAGGAAAACTGGCTTTGCTTACACAGAATGACTGGCCAGTTCTCTTGCACAGGATCTGTTTTGGTCAAAGCTGTAGACAGGACAATGCTGCCTGCTTCTGATGGATGTTTTTTTTTTTTTTTTCTGAAGACATTTGGGTTCTCTTATAGCAGATATTAGCTATTCACATTGATGCAAATGTGCATTTTTTTTTTACAAATGTTTATATGCCAATGAAATAAAATTAACAATAGGGAAATTTTTGAAAACCAAATAGCAACAAAAAATTTAGTTTTAATGTTAAATGACAAGAATATTACACAATAAATGCATGAATTGTATTTAATTATATTGATGTTCTTTATTCCTGATGCAATATTTGATTTATTTTTCTTTTTTTTATTTTCATATTTTATTTACATTTCAAATGTTTCAGATCTCCCCTTTGGAACCTCCGCATTCCCTCCACATTCCCCCTGCCAATATGGGGATATTCTCCAACCCACCCTCCCACCCACCCACCCACTCTCCTCTTTCCTCCTTGTCATTCTCCTATACTGGGGGATCTAACACCCTCAGACCCAAGAGCCTCTCCTCCCCCTGTCGGATAACAAGACCCTCCTCTGCCACATTTGTGGCCAGCATCATGGGTCTCTCCATGTGTATTCTTTAGTTGGTGGATCAGTCTCCAGAAGTATCGGGGGGTCAGGCCAGTTGCCACTGTTGCTACCTCCCTGGGGCTGCACACTCCCTCAGCTCCTTCAGTCTGTTCTCCAAGCCCTCCATTTGGGACGTCACACTCAGAACTACTGTTGCTGCAAAGTGACTCTTGGGTATTTCAAACTTTTGGGCTAATAACCTCTTAACAGTGAGTACATACCATGTTCATTCTTTTGTGACTGCGTTACCTTGCTCAGGATGATATTTTCAAGATCCATCCATTTGTTTACGAATTTCATGAAGTCACACACATATGGTCACTTGATCTTCGACAAAGGAGCTAAAACTATACAGTGGAAAAAAACACAGCATCTTCAACAAATGGTGCTGGATCAACTGGCGGTCTACATGTAGAAGATTGCGAATTGATCCATTCCTATCTCCCTATACAAAGCTCAAGTCCAGGTGGATCAAGGACCTTCACATAAAACCAGATACACTGAATCTAATAGAAGAGAAAGTGGGGAAGAATCTCAAACACTTGGGCACAGGGGAATTGTTCTTGAACAGAACACCAATGGCTTGTGCTCTAAGATCAAGAATTGACAGACGGGACCTCATAAAATTACAAAGCTTCTGTAAGGCAAAGGACACTGTGAATAGTGCAAAACGGCAACCTACAGATTGGGAAAAGATCTTTACCAATCCTACATCTGATAAAGGGCTAATACCCAAAGTATACAAAGAACTCAAGAAGCTAGACGCCAGAGATCCAAATAACCCTATCAAAAAATGGGGAAGTAAGCTAAACAGAGAATTCTCAACTGAGGAAACTTGAATGACCGAGAAGCACCTAAAGAAATGTTCAGCATCCTTAGTCATCAGGGAAATGCAAATCAAAACAACCCTGAGATTCTACCTCACACCAGTCAGAATGGCTAAGATCAAAAACTCAGGTGATAGCAGATGCTGGTGAGGATGTGGAGAAAGAGGAACACTCCTCCATTGCTGGTGGGAATGCAAGCTGATACAACCTCTCTGGAAATCAGTTTGGCGGACCCTCAGAAAAATGAACACAATACTACCTGAGGACCCAGCTATTCTACTCCTGGGCATATACCCAGAAGATGCTCCAACATGTAATAAAGATGCTTTCTCCGCTATGTTCATAGCAGCCATATTTATAATAGCCAGAAGCTGGAAACAACCCAGATGTCCCTCCACAGAGGAATGGATACAGAAAATGTGGTACATTTACACAATGGAATACTACTCAGCTATTAAAAACAATGACTTCATGAAATTTGCAAATGTGCATTTTTAAAGAATTATTTAGGTTATTGTGATTGAAGCTGTAGCTTTGGTGGACTTCTTCCCTCGTTTTATCAATAAGGTTAGTCTACTAAATTAGGAGATTAGATGTCTGAGAGTGGAGTGTACACAAGTATTTACACAGTTAGAATCTTACTTGAACGATTACATATTTAGTGTTAATTTAAAAAACTTTTTTCAAACAGCATTTGAGTTAGAAATTTATTGATGGCTACAGTATCTCCTCATGTAGTGTGATTAATATAGATCAATAATGTCATGCTTAAAGATTTCCTGTTGATACCTAGCATTTTTTAAAATGTCTGAAATGCAAGTAAATTGAATAGCATCGTAATTTCTGGCATTGGCAATATTCTAGCTCATGTAGAATTGTTCTTTCTCTTGCCCTTTGGAAGTGATATTTTTTAAACAAGGACTGCAGCAGCCACCATCTAAGAGGATCTAGACACAGGGTATGACGTATATCACGAATGTTGTAACCATCTTTTATTTGCTTTTAAAAATAAAAATGTGATCTAACCTCATTTCCCCTCTTAACTAAGTTTTAATTTTGAATGATGTGACACTATTTCCCTGTCATTTTTTTTTTTTTTTGTCTTTATGAAAAACAGACATCTTGGCAGTCCATATGAAAGATGGGAGGAAGAGCTCCCGGTATAAGCCAGTGGACTACCAGCAGTTACGCGCCCTAACCAAAGCCACAAAGTCTGCATCTGTTTCCTCAGAGCTGAAGGTTAGAGGTCTTTGGGTTTTGTTGTTGTTGTTGTTTTGTTTTGTTTTTAGGTTTGATAAACATAAAAGTGCTAAGAGATATGATAGTATTTACATTGATATTACAAAACAAATGGCTGTCCAGATGGTTTTCAGAGTCTCCAACTGTTAACAGTAGAGAGCAGCAGCTAACACTCATTGGCTGTCCCGACTGTGACATGATGATATAATTTACATGCACTACAACGGTTAGTAGCGTCATTGTTACGTCTACATTCAACTTCACTTTTGGAAACAGTTATTTTGTTAGCTTTCAACGATTTCCAACCCGATAGGAAAAGTAATATATTCTGGCAAGTGCCACTGTTTATTTCCTGATTGAGTGCTCTTTTTCCAACAGCATATAAATACACCCTTGGGTATTTTCTATTCTAGGACTGTGTTTTTTCCCCCCTCCAATAGGTGTCCAATGCCATGCAAAGGGTAACCTTGACTAAATTCGAAGGAGTCATTTGCAAATGACTGAGTGTAGTATTTTAGAGCTATGTATCTCTGAGGATTACTCACATGGCATAGTTTTCTCATGCAAAGAATAGAGTTCATTTAAAATAGCATTTTTTTTTTTTTTGTTCTTGTTGTTTGGTTGCATTGACAAACCTGGTAAAGTAGTACATCAATCTACAAGTTTTTATTTATATTTAAAGTTTTAGGATTTGGATAGTTTTGTGTGGCGTTTATTAATAGTATCATTTAAAAGGCAATTCTTCCAAACTCACAGTTCATGTGATACCTTAGTCTAGAGAAATTACAGATCTCCGTCAGCTATATCAACACAAACTGAGGTTACTCTTAACAAAGTGGGGCATTTTGAGACTTCACAAACATATACAAATACATATTTAATATGTATTTTATTATTATCCACTGTAAACATGAATATGAAATCTTATATGTTTCCTCCTAACAATTTATCATATTATCTTTGTATCATTTCCTTTATTATTTACTCACTGCAGACCACAAAGGTTTAGGCTTTGAAGGCTATTTATCTCTGCAGACAGAATGTGACGATCATTGTGTACTTTCTTACCCTTGTGGAAGGCACTGTTTGCTGGGATTAAGAGGTAATCTATCAATTAAGCCCAAGGATAAATATAATAAATAAATATAATTATTCATATACTAATAAATATATTTCTACATATAAATAAATATAAATAAATATATTAAATACAAACTGAGAAAAGCATGCCTCCCCAGATCTTATCCTGAAGGAATGATTAGGAAAGGCCCTATTTTAGGAAATGTCATTGGACTTGAGAACAAAAGATCAACTAAACATTAACTAAGCTGATCTTGGGAGATACCTCAGTGTGCACAGTGCTTGCCATACAAACATGGGGACCTGAGTCCCAACCCTCACAACCCACCAGAAGGATGGATGTGCCTTCTGTAATCCAGCCCGCTTATGGTGAGATGGGAGACAAGGGAAGGAGAATGCTTGGGAGATCACAGGCCAGTAAATCTGCACATGTAACAGCTGATAGGGTCTTTTGAGACCCTGTCTCAAAGAAAGAAGAAGGCAAGGGAAGACGCCCATGGCTATCCCATGTCCTTAAGAGCTCGTACATGCCTCTAATGACATGTGTGAGTGGGTGCACACATATAAAACACACACACACACACACACACACACAAGACAGAGAGACAGAGACAAACAGACACACACACATACAGGGAGAAAGAGAGAGACAGACAGCAAACACACACAGAGATAAACACATACAGAGAGACAGACAGACAAATAAACAGATAAATAGGTAGACAGACAGACAGGCAGCAGATCGAATTTTTAAAACTAAGTAATCTCCGTGTTCAGGAATCTGAGGCAGGAGACTATGGTTTAAGGCCAGCCTAGGTTACATAGCAAAATTCTGTCTCAACAACAAAAATAAGACAAAACCAAGTGACAAGTATGACTGGATGGAGGACAGTAAAACTGTGTGACTTGTCTTTAATTCTGTGATGTTGGGAATCCTACTACCATGAAACCTTCATACAGAGGCTTCGCCATGTGTCAGAATCCTCTATCCCGTAGGATAAACTTCTATAATATCCAAAAATTAACGAATATTTTTAGTGTATTGAGATCTAATAAGTTTCTTTCAGAAGCAAAAGTACTATAAACATTTCCTCTATATCTTTGTCAATATTAGAATATGTAAATATATTTTCGTAATTTTATTCACTATCCATTGATACATTGATCCATTCTTCCATGGATCCATCCAACCATCCATTCATCCATCCAACACCCCCCCGGCACCCCACTCATCCATCTGAGGTGCATCATGAAAGACATTTGGGTTGAATGTTGAATAGTTTTGAGTTGTTAAATTCAGTATTTGCTCAAGGCCAATTTCTCTTTAATGGTATGTTCCCTATCCAAGGCTACACACATTTAAGACTTTAATTACTAAAAGCTTTACAGTTTTAACGTTAAGTCCAAGACCAGAAAATTTTCTCCAGTGTCAGCTGCTAGATGTCACATCAGGCCCTTGGATTCACACTTGTGAGGCAATGTAGGCCCTGCTGTCAGCTGCCATGTAAGTTGCATTGCTGACTTTTTGTTTATAATTGAAGATAATCCCCAAAGTTGCTTTCTGGTTATATATTTTCTAGAAATAATGGCACCTAAATTTCATACTTTTTCAATTTCTGTAGTTATTGAAGATGCCTCAGTTTGTAGTGATCATTCTATTAAGTTTTTGATTCCAGGTTGTAATCCCCACAATTCATAAAACAAGGAAAGAATATATATATGTGTGTATATATATAATGTCTTAGCTGTTGTTTTGCATTTTGGTTGGTAAGAACGAATGTGTTCAGAGAACTACTACGTAATTTTCTAAGACTTTAATTTTTCTTCATTTTTATTATATCTGGATAAGGAAGGTGTGTTAGGAGTACTATTGTACATGGATTTTGGAACTTTTCTTATTTAATTTAGAGACTTCACATTGACATTTGGCTTTCATTTACTTTTTATGATGCAAGTAATTCCTAAATAGAATTTCCTTAAAATACCCAGGACTTAATAGAATTAAATAACTGGGAATTAAATAAAACTCTTAAAATATATTTTAAAGTTATGGATGCTTATATGCGAAGCAGTCTGTACTAGTTAGAATTACCAATCTCTGTTAGTCTTGCTTATATTATTACTTAAATTTTAATAAAATATGTACAGGCTCAAAGAGTAATTATGTCTTATGTCATGTGGATAACAACTCACTCAGAATATCTGTATTAATCGTGTCTATTTCTCTTTTTACTTCACTGCTTATGTGTTCAGCTTTTACAGATGAGATTCACACTCAACTCTCACTGTTTGTTAATGGTCACAGCACTTTACTCAGGAATATTAAATAGATCCAGGGTGGTAGAATGTTGACACATGGACCCACAAGGAAAATGGCACCTCAAGCTAGATGTGGACCGCTCAGCCACTTGACAGGAGATCATTAGTGACATGGGAGTGTGGGGTAGAAGTGATGCTGTTCTATATAATCTTTGTATCACCGAGAGTGATCAGTTTCCCATGCCAGGTGAGACTCTGAAGTAAACGCCAAGCCTTCCAAAGATCGATCTCTAGTCTGAAGCTGTGTAGTGGATCTGGGCTGGAAACTGAGGCCAGTTTCTGGCACACTGTGTCTCCATTCACAATTTAATATGTTTAAAAAACAATCTTCATAATTATTTGAATTTCTTTGTTTAGGACGGATATAGCTTCTTGCTCCACAAAATCTTTTTAACCTTAGGGAAAATTACACACACAAATGCAGTTACTTTGAATGGTATGCTGAGTCACTATGTGACATCATCCAGCGTCAGAAAGGCTCAGCTTCGACCAAGTTTTGTTTATGCCAGAGTTATTATTGCCAGAGTGACGACAAACTCCCCGGTGCTTAACTGTCCTGAAACAAAATTATGTCAGTGATGATGTCATAGTATAGTTCACTCATAAACATTTAGCATGTTACTCTAAAACATTAGAATGTAAAATCCCTGTGTGTAAAATCCCACCACTGTATATGAAAATGTCAACTTCTCAATAATTTTCATTATCTAGTTAACATTATTAAATTTCCTTGATTGCATCAGAAGATTTTCTCAAAATGTATTCAAAGAGGGACCTGAACCCAACCCAGACATTGCAAGTCACTTTTGTTATGTTTCTTTCTCCATCCTTTCATAGTTTATAATTTGTATCTCGGAGAAGTCATGTCATTGGTCTTTACAGTTCATCACAGTAGGAATTATGCCACCTACATCATATTGTGTCATAAAACATGTTTTTCTCTTTATAGTCCCTGCAAATTGGTAGTTATATCTAGAGAACTGATCAGATTCGGGTTCAATTTACTTTGGAAAGAACACTTACTGATGGAATTTTTGTTCTCCAGTATTTTTTCCAATTGTAAATGGTGCTGCAGTGAATAATTTTGTACACCTTTGCCAGGATGGTTTTTAGATATATTTCTATAAATGATGTTGCCAAGTCATAGTTAATCAATGAAAACATCTAATGGATAACCATATTACCTTCTGTGGGGCTTGTATCATTTTCTATTCCCATTAGAATTTGAGAGTGAACATGTTTCACCAGAGCCTTTTTGAATGCTTTGTTAAGTCACGGCTAGCCTGGCAGCTGAAGAATTGCATCTCAGGGTAGCGTTTCTTTGTTATGTTGACAGTTCTTTATTGATAGCGCTCACAGCACATCCTGGTGAATTTTGACAAATGTGGGAGCACTTGCATCAAAACTCCAACTGTAGCCTGCTTATGGATGGTCTGTTTCTGAATGTGGATTCTCTGCCCCACAGGTCTTTTGTAGTATTTCGGAAGGCTTAGTCGGGACTGCTTATCTTAGATAATCATAAGTAGACTTTTGTTTCTGATCTTTTAACGTATACATTATTTTTGATGTTGTTTCTTCAAAGTATTTTAAATCATCAGCATTCTGCATATTTATCATCCACCTTAAAACTGATTTTCCATGGCTTGTCACCCAGGAAAATGAATTGGAATCATGTAGAAATCTGTGCTAAATATGCAACTCTGAATCTTGGAGTTCTTTTTTTTCTTTAATATTTTTTGATATTTTATTTACATTTCAAATATTTTCCCCTTTCCAGGTCTCCCCTTTGGAATCCCTTTATCCCCTGCCTCTATGAGGGTATTCTCCCACCCACCCACCCACTCCTGTCTTCCCTCCCTGGCATTCCCCTATACTGGGGCATCTAACACTCTCAGACCGAAGGGCCTCTCCTCCTACTGGTGGCCAACATATGTGGCCAGCACCATGGGCTCCCCATATGCATTCTTTGATTGGTGGTCCAGTCTCTGGGAGCACCGGGGGGCCTGACCAGTTGACACTGTTGCTCCCTCTGTGGGACTGCAAACTCCCTCAGCTCCTTCAGTCCCTTCTCCAACTCTTCCATCTGGGACCCCATGCTCAGTCCAACAGTTGCTGTGAATTGAATCATGGGTGTTCCGAACTTTTGGGCTAATATCTGCTTATCAGTGAGTACATCCATGTTTCTTCTTTTGTGACTGTGTTACCTCACTCGGGATGATATTTTCAAGGTCCATCCATTTGCCTGTGAATTTCATAAAGTCATTGTTTTTAACAGCTGAGCAGCATTCCATTGTGTAAATGAACCACATTTTCTATATCCATTCCTCTGTTGAGGGACATCTGGGTTGTTTCCAGTTTCTGACTATTATAAATATGGCTGCTATGAACATAGTGGAGCATGTTCTTTATTACATGTTGGAGCATCTTCTGGGTATATGCCCAGAAGTGGTATAGCTGGGTCCTCAGGTAGTATTATGTCCAATTTTCTGAGGGTCCACCAAACTGATTTCCAGAGTGGTTGTTCCAGCTTGCAATCCCACCAGCAATGGAGGAATGTTCCTCTTTCTCCACATCCTTGCCAGCATCTGCTGTCCCCTGAGTTTTTGATCTTAGTCATTCTGAGTTCTTTTAAAAGTTATTTTTTTCCCATTTGTGGCCTGAGGCTACAAGTAGAGTCCATGGCTGAATTTCCAGAAACAAAACACAACACAACAATTAAGACGTTGCACAAAGTGTTGGAAGTGTTTAATGGAAAATAGGAGCTTGGGTTTTCGCTTTTATATTCTATTTAATAGGCCTTTCTCTGGGCCCAAAGGCAACAGCATTGATTTTTTTCCCCTTAGGCTATAAAAAAATGTGTTCACATCTTCCACCAATGTGTTTTAATTTTTTGTACAACATGGACCAAATATGTCAAAGGAATCTAATTTTAAAGTTGTGTCTGTTGCAAGAAACTTTAGAGACTATAGATGATAAAAATTTGAAATTGGTTTTAGATGTTCTTAACTCCAGGGCTAAAGTGCCAGACTGTAGATCTCCTCCAATCTTTCATTTTTCAATAGGTAAAAACGAAATGTTTTTTTACCAATGTCCCCTACCTAATTTTTCTCAAACTTCATAATTATAACATCTTCAAAACTTCTGTGGAAAAGGTTTGATTTTTGTCTTTTCGAAGTCATTCTTTAGATTAATTTGTTTGCTCATGTCCCAAATTTTGAATCAGAAAGCAGAAGAGCACAAAGATAGACTCAAGGTTAAAGTAATCAGCGAACGGCAGCTTGAAATAGCATACACTATGAGATTCCTTTTTGGAGTGTGTCTTCTCAAGTTCATTATTGATACTTCACTGCTATAAAGTACTTTATAGCAGAGAAAGTATGAAATATGCACAATTTTTGTCCAGTTTCTGATTCCCAATTTCTTTTTTAAAAGATTTACTTATATTATTTTGTAGCTGTGTGTCTGTGTGACATGTGAGTACAGTGCCTCCAGAAGCCAGAAGAGGTTTTCAGATCCTCTGGAACTGGAATAGTGAGGTATCATGTGGGTGCTGGGAATCAAACCTGGGTCCTCTGCAAGAACCACCAGTAATCTTAACCACTGAGCCATCTCTCCAGCCTTGATTTGTATGTTCATGAATATTTAAAAGTGTTCATGTGAAATACAAAGTTCAGAGTACACATGGCTATAGGTGGAGTCTAGCCAAGAATCAGACACTGCTTGGGGTTTGGAGTCAAGCAGTTGGAAGATCGTTGTGCAGATGACAGAATGAAGAATCTGAGGTCCGTGTGGGCAGCACAGAGGTGGACAGCTGCTGAAGTCACTGCCACCCTCAGGTTAGAGGGATGGGACAAGGCAGTGGGGTGCTATCACACCCACGGGCCAAAACCTCAGAGCTATTTGGAACCACATCCACGGAAAAGTGTGTGCACTGGAGAACCCGAGACCCTTCCAAAAAGAGAAGGGTGGGCTGATGATGCTTTGTCTGTGCCTTGTCTCCTTCCCTCCAAACTTCCATGGTTGGCATCTTCCTTTGTCTGAACCAGCTAAAGCCAGGTGAACGGGGCATCTGAAAAGGAGGTTGCTTTCTGCCTGGGCACAGATCAGGGAGATGGTAACAGACCAAAGCTTGACAGAAGTTGGCTTCATAGTCCCCATAGTACTCATGTGCTTCATGTTAAAAGGTCACAGAAATCGGTGAACACTACATTTAGTTGAAAAATTACGTTTCCATCTTCCAAAAAAAATTACAGTATTTCTTTGTTAAGTACCTTGCAATAACTATTTGCCTGACTCTGAAAAGCTTTCTTATAAAGCTGTGAAGTGGAATGACTGCCTGCTCCAGGTTCTGTTCTTGAGTACTGAAGCTGGGACTAAAGCCAGGTCCTCCAACCATGGACTTAATGAACCTTTTCCATCTCAGGAGGAGAGTTCAGATGGAATCCAATCCAACATCAAGGGTCTACGACTCTGATGTTTACAAGCTTTATGATGATCTTCACCAAATCTTTGAACCCAATCTTCATGGCCTTTGGCATTCTCATGCATAGCACAGGAATAATAGTACCTAAATACCTTGTAGGGAACCAAAATTGTAGGGGACCAATGTACGGAGGAAACTCTTGAAACGTCTTCTGTGAGAATGAAGTGGGTGGGGGGTTTACTTAGTGCATGAAAACAGAGTAGTACTGCTCGCTCGGGAGATGGCTCAGCAGACATCACTTGCTGCTATTCCAGGGGGCCCAGGTTTGCTTTCCGGATTCACATGGTGGCTAACAGCTATCTATAACTCCGGTTTTAGGGCATCTGACACTCTCTTCTGGCGTCTGTGCAAACATGTATCCAGACACAAATGAAGGAAAAACACTATACACAATAAAAAAATAGGTTTAAAAAGCATACAAAAAACTTCCGGTCTGGGCAGGTGCCCTGAGCAGACTTTGGGCGTCAACTCCTCAGCCAGTCCCACAGCACCCAGAGGAAGCTCAACTTTCCTTTGTCATTTTAAAGGAGAAAAAAAGAATGGCCTATAAAACTGTAAGAGTTGATCTGTCAGAAATAATTTCCAATTGCATAATGTTTTTACAAAGTGATTTAATTTATTTTAATCATATTTATAATGAGAAATTATAAGATTATGATAATATTAGCTTCTAAAGTTTTAGCCTAGAAAATAACATTTTAATTATTATAGAAATGTCTACAAGTAATTTCATAATTTGTTACTTCTGTATTTAATTTTGACATGTTTCTCATAATTCACCATTGTATATAATACTGTGATAGACAGATATCCCACAGTACATACAAATTTTTGTCAACATAAATTCCTAGAAATAAGTTTACTAGATACAATTTTATGCACAATTAAAAAATAGATAAGCTGACCACCCTTATTCATAACTTCAACTCTTCCCACTGATGCTCTGTACTCACAAAGACAACTGAGAGTTTACCAACCTTTGGCTAGAGAGTGTTAATCAATAAAAAGTTATCAATTTGTCAACAGGAATGTAATTACAATAGAGTGCATTAAACAAAAAAAAATAAGTATTTTGTGTTTAGCAGATTGTATCCTAACCTCAGACAGCTAGATGAAGAAAACCGGCTTTCACAGGAAGTTGAGATCTCGTTCAAAGATCACTGACAGGGTTTTTGTTGTTCTGGGTTTTTTGTTTGGTTGTTCTTTTTGTTTTTGTTTTCTTTTTGCTAAATCTAATGCATAGTTTTCACCTGCACTCAATAAAGCTACTCTAAAGGAAAAAAAAAAGAGCACACAAAAAGTAAACAACAAAAAACATAAAACAAACAAATGAAAAAAACCACAGCAACTTTGCTTTTTTTAAAGCACATCTTAAAAAGGGTTTTCCAATTGGCCAGTATCCTAGGCCATTTTGTCTTTCTTCTAATTGCTATTTTGTTTTTTGTGGAAGTCCCAAACTCTCGTTTAGCTAAGGCTAGCCTTGATTTCATGATTCTCCTGCCTCCACATCTTGAGTGCCGGGATTATTGACAGCTATCTGCATGCACAGCTCTCCTCCCCCTGATATTTAATTCTGTACTTATTTTAGGTAGATCATGTGTTAGAAGATGTACCAGTGATGACTGTAAAAACAGGAAACCTTTCTTTTGTGGAAATATGTTTCAAAAGCTGTAGTATTTTCAGTAATCCTTGGAGAAATCCATGCATGTGTTTGGAGCATATTCATCCTTTACTCCCCGTCCAGCCCCCCCCTGGACCTGAGAAAACACATTTTTCGAGGCTTGAACACTGCCTCTCTACTGGTTCTCCTCTAAATGTAGATCAGAAAAGCCATGGAGACGTCAAGGGCGGCAAAAGAGCAGATGCTGATCAAGCAACACAAGCAAGTTTGGTGGCAGGAACAGGAGAGGCTGCGGGGGATCAGGTGAGATTGGGGACCCCCCCCTCAGGTCAGAGAGAATGCATGGGAACCCCTGGGAGTTTCACACCCCATGATCAATCCACGTCTATAATGCCCAATTTCAGTTAAACCACACAGTCAAAACCTAGAGTTGTTTGAATGTGAGTCACATTTTCTTAGCGTACTATGGAAGGCAGGAATTCTGTGGATATGCTTTTGCTTCCTGACCTAGTAAGGGGCAGTCATCTGTATCTGTCAATCATGACCTCTTTTTGACTCTCCATCTTTTAGACTTTTAGACACAATGTGACTGTGTGCATGTATGTGTCACATGCTGACAATGGCTAGATGCTCTTCTCCACATGAAGCAGAAGCTCCTCAGGGACAAATGTCACAGTCATCTTTTCACAGTGGGTTTACAGAAGAAGCTTAATCAACGATCTCAAGACAAGGGAACTGAGGGCTTCAGGTTGATTGGGGTTGGCTCAGTGTTACACCATGACTCACTCAGTTTTGATTTGGAGCAGTCAAAAATGAATTAAGAGAAAATAATAATTTGATGTTTGGTCTTAAATATAAACTCTGCAGAAACAGTTTTCTTTTCAAAATAAAGGCCAAAAGAGAAAGCAGATGTCTTTGTCCCCATGTGAGGCTTAGCCATTTGCTCTGACAATGTAGCATTGATAAACTATGCTTTAGAACTGTTATTCCATGTACTTATTCTTAGGAAGACAGAGCATTGTTGTGCTCTTAGCCTAAGTCAACTTTCCAAATTCCACAGCCTTTGCTTTGGACTTGTGTGCGTTCGTGTCCAGTGATCCCTACGTGAGAGGTGCAAGACTTGTGATTGACGAGGCCTTTAGATTAAATTAAATCAGAAAAATGTGCTCTAAGCTGTACAACATATATACTGCAGCTATAAAAACCAAATCCAGCTGCAAAGTGGTTTCGGAAGAAGTTTCCCATGTAGATGAGAAAGGTTGCCATGCACGACAAGTATTTATACTGTCTGCTGTAAAAGATCTGTATGTTAAGAACTGAGAAGGGGGCATGTTGGATGGGTTACAGTAGAAGTTAAAGGGGAAAATGGGCATGAATATGATCATATTTTATCACATACATGTATGAAATTCTCAAAGAATAGAAAATTGTAGTAATGACAAAGAACAGAAATGCCCATATACATGTGTGTGTGTGCGTGTGTATATGTGTGTGCACATGTGTGCATGAGTGTGTGCATGTGTGTGCATGTGTACACGTGTGCATATGTGTGTGTGCGTGCATGTGTGTATGCGTCTGTGCATGTGTGTGTGCGTCTGTGCATGTGTGTGTGCTTTTGTGTACGTGCATGTATGTGTGTATGTGCATGCATGTGTGTGCGTGTGTGCCTGATGTGACTGTGCATGCGTGTGTGCATGCATGTGTGTGCGTGTGTGTGCATGTGCATGTGTGTGCGTGTGTGCCTGATGTGACTGTGCATGCGTGTGCGTGCGTGTGTGCGTGTGTTCATGTGTGTGTTCGTGTGTGTGCATATGTGTGCATGTGTGTGCATGTGTGTGCATGTGTGCGTGATGTGTGAGTGCATGTGTGTGCGTGTGTACGTGAGTGTGTGTGTGCGCGTGTGTGCAGGTGTGTGCGTGTGTGTGCTTGTGTGTGTGCGGGTTTATGCTTGTGTGTGCTTGTGTGTGTGAGTGTGTGTGCATGTGTGTGCACGTGTGCATGTATGTGTGCATGTGTGTGTGTTATGTACAAACTTACTGCCAATGGGATGCAATAATGCCTTTCTGTAATTTTCCATGTATTTTTTTTCAAAAAATGTGCCTCATTTCATAGAAAAAAATCAAAAAACAAATAAAATATAAACCAAACCCTTCCAATGTCATCTCTTATGGAGAAAAAATATTCAAGACCTACTGAAAAAGAAAACATTTGGAAAATGTGCATAACACCCAAGAGTCACTTCACAGCAACCGTGTGTGTGTGTGTGTGTGTGTGTGTGTGTGTGTGAGAGCTGAGAGTGAGGTCCCAGATGGAGGAGTTGGAGAAAGGACTGAAGGAGCTGAGGGAGTTTGCAGCCCCATGGAGGAAGCAACAGTGTCCACTGGCCTGACCTCTTGATGCTCCCGGAGACTGGATCACCAACCAAAGAATACACATGGAAGGACCCATGGTGCTGGCCACATATGTGGCAGAGGAGGGTCTTGTTAGCCATCAGGGGGAAGAGAGGCCCTTGGGCCTGAAGGTGTTAGATGCCCCAGTATAGGAGAATGCCAGGGAGGGAACATGGGAGTGGATGGGTGGGTGGAGGAGAGTGGGTGAGTGGGTGGGGGGGATACCCCCATAGAGGTAGGGGTAGGGGGATGGGATAGGGGGTTTCCAAAGGGGAGATCTGGAAAGGGGAAAACATTTGAAATGTAAATAAAGTATTAAAAAAATTTTAAAAAAGAAAGAAAATGTGCATAACCTGAACTACAATAAAAAGGAGAGCCACTTGTTAATCTGGTGGTCACGGATACAAGTACAAATGAAGGAAGACACTGGGAAGGGCTTACGTTTTTCTTTCATTTTATGAATCTTAAACATTCTACATCTTCCCCAATGTGTGGAGTGAGTTGATCTTGAGCCAGACAGATGAATCATATACATAGCATTATGGAAATTCATTCTGTCGGCTGAGCTAGGAGGACACAGAGAGATTGGAGGCAAGGAACTCTCCAGTAGGATGACCTCCACTGTCTGCAAACTTAGGACTAAACACTGAGTGCATGCACACACACACACACACACACACACACACAAAACCAAGATCATTTTCTGTACTATTCTAGAATGTAAGGCAGTTTTAATACATTTTCAGTGAAATCAAAACTGATAGCAGTAAGCCACCCATTAGAGAAGTGACTAGATGTTGGGAATGTGGGGACCTTAAACAAGTTAATAGTTTAAGTGATCTATTTGTCTATCTTAGAAAATCTGCCTGACATGCAGGATGGCACTTGTAAGCTCAATACTCAGGATGCTGAGGCAGGAGGATTGATACAACTTCAAGGGACTAAATAGCAAGCTTCAGGTTAATGTGGACTACAAAGTAAGATCCTGTCTCAAAAAAATTAAAAATGAAAACACACACACACACACACACACACACACACACAATCTGTACTCCTTTAATAAGGAAAAGGTTCTTATTTAGCTGCCTCAGACCTGCAGAAGATAAGGAGTACAATGAGTTTAACCTTTCCTTGGTAACTAAGTATGCACTGGATAACATAATTAATGGTTACAGTGCTTAACCTCAATCCAGACAATAACTGTACCATGTAAGTCTCATTGCTTTCCTAGGGCTGCTGCTGGGACTTCTGACTGAGCCGAGAGGGTTAAGGTGTCTACAAAAGCTAAACAAAATAGCATGTGGAAAGCTGGGCCTGAAGCCTTGGTATTCGTTTCCTGTGTTCCGTTATCTTGGCTGACTTTTCTTTTTCCTGAAAGGTTCCATTCCCATCGAAGCAGATCTTGTTCTCCACCCTTGCTAGTGCAAACCAAGGGAGGATGGGCTAGGAGATGGGTCAGCTGGTAAAGAGCTTGGGAGGGAGGCACAAGGACCTGAGTGCCATCTCTACTACCCACGTGACAAAATGCCTGGCATGTTGGCCCACGGCATCCTAATGAGGTGGGGACAGGATGGTCCTTGGAGCTTGTTAGCCAGCAAGTCAGGCTAAGTTAGCAAGCTCTGAGTTGAGTGAGAAACCCTATATCAAAAACCAAGGTAGAGGGCTGACCTTATTAAGACCACTTGCTGCTCTTGTTGAGGATCCAGGTTAGAATCTCAGGGAGTCTGGCAACTGTCTGTAACCTCTTATTATATTTGAGACATACATGGTATACTTATGTACAAGTAGCAGGGTGCACATGAATATGTGTAAGCAGAACACACAAACAAATAAATCTTTAAAAAAATAAGGTGGAGAATGGTCAGAGATGATGCTCAATCTCAGCCTGTGGCCTTTACCTGTGTACGTGTGCGTCCACACACACAACAAGACACAAGTTAGGACCTTGAAATCTGTACTTGGAGAACTAGATAAAATTTCCAAATATTACATTTATTTAATATTTAAAGTTATATTTTATCTGAAATTTAGCTTACACAAGTCATATGGCCTGCGGACTCTATTACATGTTCCCAGGAGCGTTTGCTGTCATTTTCTTCATGATGCGAAAAAGTAAAGTGAGCTTTGGTGCAATTATTTGTAGACATTATGATATATTACTGTCTTGTAATGGTTTACAGATGGTTAGCCTAGTGAAGGGTGCGTCCAAGTCTAGTACAGGTATCATTCTTGCTTGAGTGTTCAAAGTTCTGCATGGGGATTTGGTTCCCTCAGATCACCAGAGGAGCACACAGCTTCCCCTTTCTGGCAGTTTATGGACTCTGTTGTTTTCCTCAGCCTCTCAAATAGAAGGAGCCAAGCTGGTTGCTTGAGTGCTACATGTGTGTGTAAACAACTCTGTGCTAAAGTGAATTCTGAGTTGTCTTCATGAAAATGCACCCACCCCACCCCAGCCCCTGAAGAGAGAAAAAATGCCACGGGTGGGACGTGGGGGTGGCACACACCATTGATCCCAGCACTTGGAAGGCAGAGGCAAGTGGATCTCTGAGTTTGAGGCCAGCCTGGTCTACAGGGTGAGTTCTAGGACAGCCAGAGCTGCACAAAGAAACCCTGTCTTGAAAAACAAACAAACAAAAAAGTACCTACCATGCATGCAACAATAACAGGTATGCTCTTAGAAACAGAGGCTTGGGGAATGGCTTGCTCAGCTGGTAGAGCGCTTAGCTAAACAAGGCCAAGAGGGTGAATTTGATCCCCAGAAACCAGGTTTAAAGAAAACCATAGAGTACAACATGCACTTGTGATCCTGGTGCTGCAGAGGTGAAGATGAATGGATCCCCAGGTTCACTGGCCAGCCAGTCTAGCCTACTGGGTGACCTTCATGCCAATCAGAGATATGCCTCAAAATGGAAGACACTTAAGACTGACCTCTGTCTTCTTTGTACACACACCCAAACACATGAACATATATTCACACATGCACACACATATGCACCCTCTCCCCCCTTTCTGATAAAAGCTACTTGCTGGCTAATAGAGAAGTACCACTTACAACAGCCTTTCACCTTTATTCACATATATGAATTGGCTTGAAAAGTGCTGGCACATATACATGTGAACATCCTCCAATATTACAACACTAACTATGAAAACTATTTGAAGTAGTGTAAAATATAAGTGATAGACAAAGCAACCCCACCAAACTACAACATGAACTGTTAAATATACTGCTATTTCAATCACATAAAATAGATACAGTCAAAGAATAGAAACTTGTCTGTGAAATGAAAACTAATAATCATATTAAAGCATTGTAATAGCTACTGTTTTCTCATGCCATTTCAAAATTAAAGTATACATCAGCAACAAGTCTCAGATTTAGTTACATAAACAAGAGGCACAAAAATATAACTATATTGAATGTCCACTGACAGGTTACTATGGTTTTATTCTAAAGATGACTGTATCTTTAAAAATGTAGTAAAATATTATAAAGATTTATTGATCGTTGCTGGATAAAAACAAAATGTTCGTTTGTTTCCATTTGCCTGACTCAGACTCTCACTATCTCTGAACGTTAAGGCCTCCTTGCAGGTCCAGGCTGGCCTCTCTCCTCCTCTTCAGTGGTTATTGCTGCTACTCACCCCACATCTCCAATCTGCTGCCTTGGGAGTCTTTCTGTACTGAATACTTAGCATGGGCAGTGGCGTCTGCATGCCCAGGGTGCTTAGTGTGGCACGCTGCCATGAATTGTAGAGGTGCTGTCCATGCTCATCCCATTGTTTCTGCCCATGCTAGGAACTTAGTACATCAACTAACAGATCAACGAGCAGATGTACAAAACCAAATCCAATGGCCTATCCCTACTCTACTCGCTTTAAGGCTATGTGTATGATTTTGACTATATAGAACTTGATTGAGATCATGTCTGTTTCAGATGTAAATTGGAGTCTGAAATAAGGTCTTGTCTCAATGAGGAGAGCATTGGAAATGAATGTTTTTGTGAGTTTATGAATTTTGGTGAGTTTTTTTTTTGAACCTCTATATAAAGGGGAATTTTATTTGGAACTATGAAAGTTGCCCCTCCCCCTTCATGCTCTTCTTATAGTAACACCTGTCTGTTTTTTCTAAACAATATTAAAAAGTATAAATTAACAATCTGTTCTTTACCTAGAATAATAATGTCTCCTTGATTCAATTTCACTTCGCACAGAGAAAGAGCTGTCAGAGCAATGGCGTGCATACCTTACAGCTGTGATTGACCCCATTCATCAACTGAGAGCAGGCCTGAAGAAACAGCACTGCACTTCCCAGAATGCACCCTGCCATAAAGGGTCAAACTCAACTATGGTTCTGGAAGAGGTCAGTACCATGTCTTTTAAAAACGTAATGTCGGGCTGGAGTGCTTGCTGTACTTTCAGAGGATTCAGGTTCAATTTACTTTCAGAGGATTCAGGTTCACTTCCCAGCACCCACATGGCAGTTCACAACTCTCTGTAACTGCAAGACCTGATGCCCTCTCACAGACATACAGGCAGGCCAAACACCAATGCACATAAAATAAAACATGATGTGATATTTCATTTTGTCTGAAATAGAACAGTTGGGACCAACCCCTGCCCTGTGAGGTTAAGTAGAAGACTCCTCAGTATCAACATGCGTTTGAATGTCTGGGTACCCTCCTGCCTTCATCCTTGCCCCTCCTCCTAGTGCATTTTCAGATCTTGGCCCAGGATATGGAGATCAAGTTGTCTGACTACTGAATTTCCCCAAAGGCTCTTCCTGGTCCAGTAAGCCCACCCACAACCCACTGAGTCCCCCTTCTTCAATCACCTCTCTTGTTTGCCACTGTCCCATATCATTCTGAGGTTGGTCCTATATGTGCCTTTTGCATGTCAACCCTACTCCTGTCTCAAAGCTCCTAGGCCAGCTCTTTTCTCTGTCAGGCTGACGGCCCCATCTGCCCTTTAGTTCTTTGCTGACCAGAGAAGTTTAGTTCCTAACTGGCCACCCTGGCTGGGTTCACACCTCTCTCCCCCTCTGCACTCTTCCACGTGTCCTTTGTTTGCTAGTTTGTTAAGCTAAGTGTAGGATCTGAACTTTCATCTCTCTACCTGCCAGCTATTCTATAATGCTATACTTCTTTCATGGATAATAAAAATCTTTAGCTATGTCTAGCTGTAGACTAGTAGCAAGGATGCTTGAGAGTAAAGGTGTGATTGAAATCTTACCATCAACAATTCCCAACCAAGAACAAGGCTTGCTGGGATCATTACGCCATGAGCCCTGTTTTGGTAAAAGGTCTGGACTCCTCACTGAGGCTTCCTTGTGTGTAAGCCTTGGCCATCTGGCTGCTCTTTTCTTCACAGATCTTCAAAAGGATTTTCCCTCCTCTAATTTTTCACCCCCTACTTGCTTCTGAGACTGTATCTTTCAGTTGAAATAATCTTGGGAGAACTGCAGTCATCTATACACTTCCTGTCCACGTGCTATGTCCTCTAGGTTGACTTTGTGAAGAAACAATCCAAGGCTGCCTTTGAAAGACTTCATCAGGAGCAGTGGCACTTAGAAAAAGAACTTTCTGACTGGAGTGTGAAGGTAAGTGTGATGCAACTGCTGATTTTACTTGGTCATCCACTTTGTGTTTTTGTTAAATAAAATAACCCTTTCTTTAGCTACTAGGTTACTCTTCAGAAGAGAAGTCTAACCTGCTCAGCAAACAACCCACGGAGTTAGAAACGCTGGACTGCCCATACCCTGATCTGAAATCGTCAATCCTTAATGAGTTCTGCAACTTTACAGAGAAATATCAAGAGAAACTTGAAGATTTTGATCTGCAATTGGAAAGCATACGAAGGTGATTAAATATAAGTCCTTGACTCTTGAAGAACTGCATTCAAATTTGTGTTGAGGGTCACTAGACTTCTGACTTTACTGTTTTGTAGTTACATGTGATTGCAATATGGCCAATATAGGTTTGACCTAGGTTGTTGAATAAAAACAATGGGTCTTATTTTGCTTTATTATCTTATTTTATTATGGTGCTGGGGATGTAACCCAGGACTTTGTATATACTTGGTAAATTCTCTTATAGCAAGAATCCTCTGGCTGTTGGTGTTTGAGACAGGGTTTCACTCTGTACCATGTGGTAGTTTGGCAGTGGCTTGCAGTGGCTTCTGGTCTCAGACCTATGGTCTCCTTCCTTAGTCTTCTAAGTGCTGGAGTTACAGACATGCACCATGTACCCAACTGGAAAGAATGTTGTATGTTTACTTTGCTATTTTTTGCTTTCAAAATATTTCCTTGATACCGAGGCTTGTAAGAGTTTTATTGGGTCTGGTGTGGTGGTGCCCACCTTTAGTCCCAGCCCTTGGAAGGCAGAGGCAGATGGATCTCTGTTATGGAAAAACAGAAGGTTCATAAATCACAGCAACAATCTGTGTATTATCCACAATGCTTCTAATATAAATGATGATGTGTTTTATTTGATGACTATTTTATTGAAAAGTTCCTACTACACAGTGGTCTCTGTTAAGCTTCTTTGAAAGAGGTTCTAGATTAGTCCAGAAGATGGCCTTGCCTCTTAGACAACTGGCAGTATTAGGGGGAAAGAAATGGATCTATGT
Organism: Rhynchomys soricoides; assembly: GCA_019843965.1. Classification (NCBI taxonomy): domain Eukaryota; kingdom Metazoa; phylum Chordata; class Mammalia; order Rodentia; family Muridae; genus Rhynchomys; species Rhynchomys soricoides. Next base: position 17,446,204 of record JADRCH010000029.1, read on the forward strand.
GCCCTAAGCAAATATGACTTACGGGCAGACATTAACTGAAGAAAAGAGGAACATGGTGGCAGTGGATAAGGAAGTAAAGTCCAACGAGTTCTCAGGGATGGTTTCTTTGAGGAGGGAAGATAACTTGAATTTAAAAGTGGTTTGCAGTAGTCATCTGCAGCTCTGAGCACAAAGGCATATAAACACACACTCTAATTAGCAGAGTGAATGACATAATTATAATACTAACTGAACTTCCAATTTATCAGGATCTCGATTTACTATAATATGACTATTTTCTTTTATGCTTCTTCTAATTGGATCTTAGAGAATTCTCATGGTCTGAGTATGTGCACACGTGTGGGAGTGTACACATTATTTATTAAGTTAGTTTAGTTTAGTTTTGATATTTTGAATCAGGGTTTTACTATATAGCTCTGGCTGTCCTGGGACTCCCTATGTAGAGCAGGCTGGTCTTGAACTCACAGAGATTCATCTGCCTCTGACTACTATGTGCTGGGATTAAAAGCCTCTGCTACGATGCCTGGCTAAGGATATAAACACTTTCTAAGGACTATTTGTCCATATTATCATTTTAAGCCAATGTGATCTGAGTTTCTAAAATGAAGCAACTAAAACTTTCCTAATTTGATACAATTATTACCCAAATTCCATGCTTTATATTAGGGTCACAATCTTTCTCAACCCTCCATAATTCATTGTTTTTTAACTTTACTTAATTGTTATGTAATATGTAAATTATGTAATAATTTATCTCTATATAGAAGCTTGTTGGAACCTATTCAGTCACAAAATAAATCCCCTTCCTCACAACATATACATCATAATATATATGTACCTGTATATAATGTACACAGTGCACACATTTTACTAGTTATTTGTTGGAGAAATGAAAGGCTGAGAAAAAACTGTAAAAGGACTGACTAAGTTTATAGATTATGTCCCTAGAAGTTATTTTATAGGTAAAAAAGGAGAAAAATGTACATTTACAAAATGGACAGAATTCAGGTGTTACTGTGAGTGTAGAACTGAAAGAGCAATGTACAGTGCTTCTTCTGTGTAGCGGGGGGGGGGGGAGAGCTTTGGCACAGTCACGCACAGATTTGCCTCTGAGTGTCTAAAGCAATACACAGAACTCAATAGCATTCACTGGTTCTGGGGAGGGAGACTTCATGTAAGATTGCAAGGGCTTATCATCATACTTGGCTAAGACAAATAGTTTTTGAAGGGAAAAAATATAATAAAGGTAAAAAAATTAACCAACAAACAAAAATGTTGGCAATATATGAGATGAAAAATATTAAAATAGCCAATATATAAAGATATTTTGCAAATTAATTGAATAATAAGCAGCAAAAATAGAAAACAAAAAAGGAACTGAAGAAGGAAATTATTTCCTTTTCCTGCTAATATTTACTTAGTGTTTATAAGCATAAGTCAGACAAAATTCTCAGTACATGTTTTCTTAGTTAGTTTTCTTTTGTTGTGATGAGACACCATGACCACAGCAACTCTGATAAAGAAAAACCGTTAATTGGGGCTGGCTTGTAGTTCAGAGGTTTAGTCCATTATTGTCAGGCAGGAAGCATGGTGGCATGCAGGCAGGGATGGCGCTGGAGAGGTATCTGAGATTTCTACATCTGGATCAGCAGACAGCAGGAAAAGAAAGAACCAGTGGGCATGGCTTATGCTTCTGAATCTTCAAATCCCACCTGCAGTGATACACTTCCTCCAACAAGGCCACATACATTCCAACAAAGCCACACCTCTTAATTCCTGTCAAATAGTACTACTCCCTAATGGCTAACACTCACATATATGAGCATATGAGGGCTCTTCCTATTCAAATCACCGCATTTGTGATCAAGTTGATAACACACAGAAGTGTGGATCACAAGGCAATTATGTTCCACAGTATTAGAAGCTGGGTAAGTCCTACAAAAGCATAGGTTAGAGTGAGAGAACATACTGGGATTTTAGAAGGCAGATTGCAGCCATGAAAAAAAAAAACCCTTGGGGGCTAGGTTTTGGTTAAACAATGACATGAGAAACCAAGAAGTAGTTGGGAGAGCTGATCATGCAGACACTGGGGACAAAAACTTCATAGCCCATGTTCATTGAGAGGTATGAGTATGCACAACAAGGGTCCAGTGTCCAGGAACCCAGGAATATCAGCAGAATATTTGGATAAAGTTCAACAGGTAAAGTGAATAGTAAGCTATTATTTGTGTTGAGTGTGTGTGTGTGTGTGTGTATCTAGCTGGGAGTTGAACTCAAGGACTCATGCATACTCAATCAGTAATATACCATTGAACTCCATCCTCACTCAGAAGTAGGGTATTTAGAGATGTTTTCTAGCCTTATCTTTTACATAAATGACCTTGAACCTCTTAGACCGGTGGTTCTCAGCCTTCCTAACACTGACCCTTTAATACAGTTCCTAATATTGTGGTGACCCCCCTCCAAACATAAGATTATTTTCATTGCTACTTCATAACTTCTAATTTTGCTACTGTTATGGATCATAATGTAAATATATGATATGCAGGATATCTGATATGCAAGCCCCTGTGAAAAGGTCGGTCATTTAGCACACAAAGAGGTTGCAACCTACTGCTTCACATCTACTGTCTTAGCCTGTGTCAAGCAGAAGAGAGCAGTGAGAAGCCCTGCTTCATGTTGTGGCTGTATAGTTTTGGCAATTACTGTGCTTAATGATGGTGGGGGTGGAGCACAAGAAACAATTATACACACAGGAAGTTGTTAACCTGTCTCAAAATATAAGGTGAAGAAGTGACAGATATCCAACACCGACTCTGGTCTCCATGTGTGTGCACACACAGAGAATCTTTATATTGGGTGCATAATATGTGTCTCTTCGGAAATAACACGGAAGGAAAAATCATTAAAGTGAAATAAGTATTTGACTTCAGTAATGTTAGATATTAATTTTTCTCTTCAAATTCAGAGCAAAATTCTCAAGACTACCTGTGCTATTTAGTGCCTTGTCAAACACATTAGCCAATGACATGGTGGTGGCTTTGATCAAGGTGGTGGAAAATTTTGAGCTCTTGGACACCATTTGAGGGTAGAGCCAAGGCATCTGCTAGTCGAGTCACAAAGTAAAAGCCTAGGGAACTGCAGTAGAAGTTGCCTGTTGCACCTGGCTTGTTTAGATTGGGTATCTAAGAGAATGGGAGTGGGCAAGCTATCTAGGTGGGGGTGGGAAGTTCAGGTGTCCAGGCTGGAACATGCTGAGTTTGGGGTAGCCATTTTGGGCTTTGTGAGTTGAGTTCAGAAAGAAGATCTGGTCTAGAGTTTTACTTTGTGAGTCAGCATGAGGTTGGATATGGGTGACCACCATATGATCCAGGAAAAAAAAAAGAGAGAGGCCAAAACTCCTCCCCGGACATGTGAGCAGGACAGTGTTAGAGAAAAGTGGGAGAAGCAACAAAAGATAGACAGACAGATACATGATAAATAGATAAATAGATGATAGATCGATAGATGATAAAAAGATACAGGTAGATATAAATAGGTGAATGATAGATGATAGATAGATGGGCAGATGATAGATAGATGCAGAGAGACTCAGAGAGAAGACAGATGAAGAAAAAGCAGCCTGTACTATTTGTAAAGGAGGTGATGAACCACTGAATAAATGCTGCATATGCCAATGACTAATAATTGTTTGGCTCTAAAGGGAGATAGCTGGGAGCCATTTTCATTGGCAGAGAGGATGTAAATGGTTAGTTGGAGTGGGTTTGAGGGAGTGGGGGAGAAGGATAGAAGAGAATGAAAGTGGACAACTTGAGAATTTTTTTCTGCCAAGGACAGCAGCAGGCTCTTTTTCTGCTATTATACTCTCTTATGTTTTAACTTTACTTAAAATAGGTATAATAGCATTGTATTTGATGCTCATGGGAATAATCTAGTAAGAGATAAACTTTAGGGGAGAGGGAAGGAAGGGAGGAAGAGAGAGGAAAGAGACAGAGGGAGGGAGAGGAGAGGGGAAGGCCAAGAAGGGGAAGGGAGAGATATGTTCAAGGACTGAGGAAGCTTAGGATCAGCACGGGGCAATTCATGTACTGTCAGAACTAAGGTGAGGGCAGGTGATGCATAGCATGTGATTCAGATGCAGGAGGATGAGATGTCACAGTGGCATGGAAAGTCTCAGTTGTAATTCTAAAAACAAATGAATCAGAAATGTATAACCCTCTCTACTTATCAAAGAAATGGAAACTAAAACAAAACTCAAATACTTAACCTTGTGAGAATGGCCAAACAGACAATAATTTTACCCAGGGTTAAAAACGGTATGAGAGAAACGGCTATTTACATATGATTTTCATGTGACATTTCTCAAAGCCACACGATATTTGTCAAAGGTGGTGATGGCACCAGAAACCTATGGGGTCAGGAACATGATTCAGTCAGTAAGGTGGCTATAAAACACAGGCATGGGGACCTGAGCTCAAATCCTGAGTAACCACATAAAAAGGCAAGCATAGTCACACATCTGAAATCCTCACACTGGGGAGGTGGAGACTGAATGATTCCTGGAGCCTAGCACCAGCTAGTCTTAAACAACTGGTGAGATCCATGTGCAGTAAGCAACCTTGGCTCAAAATATATGACAAGAGTGGTTAGCTATCCAATATCAACCTCTAGTCTCTGCATACACACATGGGCAAGCATGCACACACACAATCTTCATATTGGGGGGAATAATAGTTGTCTCATCATAAATAATAATGAAAGAAAAATTCTCTAAATTGAAATAAATATTTCGCTTCAAGTGTATTCAATATTAATTTTTTCTCTTCCCACTGGTAGCAAAATCTTCAAGACTGCCTGTGTTGGTTGTTTTGTGAAATTGACACAAGCTAACATCATCATGGGAAAAGAACTTTAACTGAGGAATTGCCACCACTGCATTGGCCTATGGGCATGTCTGTGGGGCATTTTATATTATTATTAATGATGAATGAGGGCATGCCTGCCTCATTGCAGGTAATGCTACTCCTCAGCGGCTAGTCCTGAGTCCTATAAGAAAACAGGTTGACCACACTATGGATAGCAAGCCTATTGAGTAAGCAGAACTCCTCCATGGCGTCTACATCAGTTCTTGCCTCCAGGTTCTTTGGCTTCCCTTTATGACAGTCTATAAATTGTAAGATGAAATGAACTTTTTGTTCACTAAGTGTCTTTCGGCCATGATGCTTACCACAGCAATAGAAAGCAAGCTAAGACATTACCTAAACAGCCAAGCATTAAGCAGCAGTGACATCTGGCATGCTGTGTCCATTCAGCACATTGTGACACTAATTCTAATCCATAGAGATTTTTTAATGACACAAATAGCTGTGATATGTGTTATGTAAGTACAAAACAGGTCAAAAAGTATGTTATATAATGTAAATTCTTTTGGTGTTTCTTAAAGTATGGCATATACATCTGCACAAACACAGCAAAAAGATTGGAAACCCTGTCACTCAAATAAACAGTAACCACCATCATCCCAGGTAGTGAAATTATAAACATTTTCACATATTTGGTTCTTATTTTATAAGGGAAATCACAGGCTTAGAATTTTAAGTTAAAACTTTAATAGATCATTGATATTTAATGAGTACCTCTTACATGATATGACAAGTACCCAAGACCTTAATGCTTGGTTTATCTCATTTTAATAGCTGCATTTTGTCAGGCAAGGCACCCATTTGTAAATTTGTCTCTTGGGAGGCAGAAACAGAAGGACTGTGAACTTGAGACCCGCCTGGACTACATAGCCAGACCCGGTCTCAAGCGATGGAAGAAACAAAGGGACAAAGAAATTTGTTTTATACATTTAATAACTGCTGTTCAGAGAAAGGAAGGCTCCTAGTTTGGAGCCCTTAGAATTCAATAGATGAGGTCCTTTCTGTCCATCTCAATAAAAAGCTATTTACACAACCAGCTTGAGTCCTAGATCGGAGATGTTTAATGAAAATATGTGAGCCACATAAGTAATTAAATTTTTTAACCAGTTGTATTAAAAAGTTAAAAAAAAAAGGTGATACATTTCAAATACATTGCAATTAATATTTCCAAAATATTATCATTGCAACACACAACAAATATTTGAGAATTACCGATAAGCCATGATACATACTCCTTTTTCATATAGCTTGCGAAGCATGCTCATAACCCAGATCATGTTAACGCAGACATGTCCAGTCACACATGTGTGCCTGGTGGCTAGCATCTGGGATAGCACAGCTTTAAAGGATGGTGTAATTTACTAAAACACACTATAAAAACAATCTGACTACAATGGAGCCTTACCCTTCATTCATCAAAACACTTTGGATTCAGCAGTGGTGGATTAGGCTGTGTATAGGCAAGTTTAATTGCATCTTTTAGACTCAAAAGAGATTGCAGCCTTAATTTCCTTACATTTAGATGAATTAATCGTATAGATGAGATATAATTGTGTGATGGTCCATTCAGTTGTGTCAGATCAGAAGTCAATATGTAGATGACTTCAGCAAGATAACAAGTGATTTATTATTTATTGCTGATAGGTATATTAAATTTTGTACCGTTGGCTCATAATTAATATTCTGAGATCAGAATCTGAATGCTGTTTAACAGTGAGCTCTCACAAAATAGCCAGTGTGCTAGGATCATGCTTTTCAACTTAATTATTTCGGCTTATTGTATTTTGTTAACACTGTTCAAGGTGTCGCTTTAGTGCCCTGTGAACATTTCAGTCTGTGTATTTGTCTCTGAATTGAGAAATAATTACATTACAGAAAAATTTAAAAATAGAGATAGGCAAAGAGAAGAAATGAAGTTAATCTAAATCCCAGGGAGATCTGAGAGTAACACTGTTGTTTATGGAAAGGAGAACTCTGTACGCATATCCACGGCTTCCCCGTCTTGAATCCCACCTGTTGCTGTTCTTCTGCTCAGTGGCGTTTATTTACAGGGTTTCTCCTCTGTTTTGAGCCACCCACTAAATATACTTGTACATGCATTTTATTAGATGACTAGTAGCATAATGTGTGATTATATTGTATAAATTCAACCAACTCCTCACTTCTGAGTAGTAGGTATTCTATATTCTGACGTTCTTTTAGAAACTTTGAAATGGACTGGCTTGTCACTGTTTTTTTTAAATAACTCTGTGATTTTTCTCTTCAGTTGGATTTTAGAAATGGAGATTCTGAGTCAAAGAATATTGTTAAGTGTTAAGAATATTATTATATTTTCTTCCATAAAATCAACCCAAATTATATTTTCTTTTCTCTCCCTTTAGGTTTCCTCTCCTCTCCTCTCCCCTCCCCTCTCCCCTCCCCTCTCCCCTTCCCTCTTCCCTCCCCTCCCCTACCTCCTCCCCTCTTCTCTTCCCTCCCCTCCCCTCTTCCCTCTACCTTCCCCTCTCTTCTCCTCTCTCCTCTCCTCCTCCCCTCCTCCCCTCCTCCCCTCCTCCCCTCCTCTCTCTCCTCCCCTCTACCCTCCCCTCCCCTCTCTCCTACCCTCTCCCCTCTCCTCTGCCTCCTCCTTCTCCCCTCTCCTCTCCCTCCTCCCCTCCCCTTCCCTCTCCCCTTCCCTCTCCTCTCCCTGACTCCTTTCCTGACTCCTCTCCTCTTCTCTCCTCTTCCTTCCCCCCTCTTCCTTTTGTTTTAAGACAAACTCACCATATCAAGCTGACCTCACACTCATGAACTCATGTGAGCCTGAGCTCTTGCTCCCCTACCTCCCAGGTGCTGGGGTCTCAGTCTCGTACCACCAAGCCCAGCACAAATTATAACACGTTTTAGCCTTTGGTTCATCGATAGACTTAGTGATAAGGCCTTGTATATGTTCCTGTCCTGAGGGCACATCTCCAGGGTTCTGTTCATGATCTTTCCTTATGTTCCCACGTTTACCAACACAGTGCACCTCTATTAGTGTCCTTAAGCAAAAAGAGAAACGCACACATTTCCTCCTGCACCGAAGCAAACTGTATACTCCATTGCTACTAAGAATGAACTGGGACAAGTCAGTGCCAGAAGACAACATGGCCTCATAAAAGTTTAAACAGATGCCTGTGCATGTGTCTCCTCCCGATGAACACAGGGAGAAGAAAGCAGGGAAACAGCAAAGCAGAGATGACATGGGTTCATTGATAAAGGAAGTCACAAGTTAAAACATTACAGTTTAACCACCACTGCGCATTTTGTCCGGAAAGTGTACTCCCAGAACTGTTGGGAAGGTTCAGTGCCTGAGCATGGCCAGGCTCAAGCTCTGCCTGTTGGCCTCTGTTGGCTGTGTGCCAAGGTGATTAGTAAAGGGAGGGTATCAGAGAAAGCAGCATGGTTCTTTGATCTTCAAGGTTTGCTTAGTCCCATTGTTAGCCGACCCAGGCAGCCAACATTGGCCACTGCAACCCCCAGTTCCCTTGGTACAATCCATGGGGAAATTTCTTCTTATTGCTGACATTTACAACTGTTGGAGGAAGGGTAATCATTGTACACAATTTTCTGTTTGTCATATAGCTTTAGTAGCACTGTTTTAAAAGAAAATTTGCATGAAAATTACTAGTTTATAACTTAATGTTAGCTCAGACCAGAAAACACACTTAGCAATTACTGAACTAGCTTGGGGTGTGTTGCATGAATAAAATATTAATTTTAATTATTTTGACTATAGCAGAATGCATCCTATCAAAAGATTATGAATTTCCTTTTTAAAAGATTTCAACACTTTTTACTTATATGGATACACATGAGTCTGTGTGCATGCATGGGTGTGTGCATGTGTGTGTGCAAGTGTATATGTGTGTATGTGTGCATGTGTGCATGTGTGTATGTGTGTATGTGTACATGTGTGTATGTGTGCATGCGTGTGCATGTGCATGTGTGTATGTGTGTGTTGTTTCATGACTGTGGAGGACAGAATAGAGCTTCAGATCCCCTGGAGCTGGAGCTATCGGCAGTTGTGAACCACTTGATATGGGTGCTTGAAACTGAACTTGCAACCTCTGCTGGAGCATCAAATGCTCTTAACTGCTTTAGGCCCAAGGTCTAAGTTTTATGCACTATGCCACAAAGTTGTCTTTGAGTTCACCTCATTGAATTTTATTTATTTGCATGTTAGTATTTATAAAATGTAAAAATAATATTTGTTATGTCTTTAATTCAACAGTCCTTAAAGCAAGATTTGATTTGAATATTTTTACTTGTGCACATGTGTGTTGGTGCTCATGAGTGTAGGTGTTTAAGGAAGGCATGCAATCCCCTGGATTTGGGGTTACAGGTGGTTGTTATTAACCTCATGTGGGTGCACAGAACCAAACTGAGTCCTCTGCAATAGCTAGCTCTTAACCTCTGAGTCAGATCTCTAGTTCCTAAGCCGGCTTTATTGGTACCATCCTTACTGCCTATATCTGATAAAAAGACAAAACAAAATGAAATCTTTTTAAATACAGGATTTTAATTTATTTCAACCAAGGTTATTTTTGATAAATACACTCACCCATGATTTTGATATTTTTTCCCCTCATGTTGTTTTGCAAATGGTTTTTCTTTCTGTCTTGTTCCTGTGGGTCTATTTTCAGTGTTGGTGGAGTCTAGTTCTCTTTTTCCTTTTCTCCTGTGCATCTCCTCTAGCACTGACTCTTCTCCTTCCCATGTATTGGTGATGGTAACAGACACCCTTCATACCTGTGTATACCTTGAGTACTTCTTGTAAGACCAGCCCGGTAGTGATGGACTTCCTCAGTATTTGTTTTGAAACCCTTTACATTTTTTCTGTATCTTTGAAATTAGCTTTGCTGTGTACAGCATGCTAAGTTCAACTGTGCTGTTTTGAATGTCTCATGCAGTTCTCTTTTGGCTTGTAAAGTTTCTATGGAGAAGTCTGCTCTCAGCTTAATGAAGGTTTTTTTTTTTTCATTTTTTTCTGCTTTTAGAACCCTCTTGTAATTTAAAAAGAGTGCATGTGGTATGTGCATAGGTGCATACACATGTGTGTGCAGATTGTGAGTGGAGGCTAGATGACCTCAGTGTCATCCTTAAGAATGGTGTCCACTTCTTTTGAGACAGACTCTCAATGGTGTGGAGCTTACCAATTAAGCTACTGGTTAGCCAGTGAGATCAAGAATCTGCCTGTCTCCAAATCTTTCATCTAGTGCTGGGATTATAAGTGAGTGCCGCCATGCCTGGCCTTTATGTGGTTCTGGACTTATCATGTGTGTGCAGTAGGCACTTTACAGAGCAAGCCATCTCTCCAGCCCTTGTCTTGCACTTCTGACAGTGTTCTCACAGAATAGTTCTCAGAGAGTATGTCTTTTGGTCAAATCTAGTAAGGACCTTTTGAGCTTCCTGGACTTACATGTGCATCTTCTGTAAGCTTTAGAAATGCCTTGGCATTTATTTTGTTGAGTAGAGTCTCTCTTCTTCTGTAATACCCATAATGCAAAGGTTTGCTCACTTAATGGTGTCACATAAGTCTCAAAGGCTTTTTCATTCTTTGTAATTTACATTGCTTTTCCTTTTAAAGCTGCATCTGAATTATTTTTAAAATACCTGTCTTTATACTCAGAAGCATTTTCTTCTGCTTGATGAATTCTGCTGCTGAGGATCTCACTGTATTTTAACTGTATTTATTTAGTCTTTAGCTCTAAGATTTCTAATAGGCTTTTTGTTATATTTATTTGAATTAAAATTGATAATTATTAAGTTTGTATTGTATATTGCATATTATATATGTACTTTAATACAGCTTATTAGCAAATATACTACCTCATACAGTTCCTCTTTTTTTATTTGTTTTTGTAATTAGCATACAATGTATAGTTTTCATTATGACATTTTCTTTATTGACTGGTTCTTTCTAACTAAGTTACCTCTTTGCCAAATGTCATATTCATATTAGAAATTACTTTTGTAGTTTGTTGAGTTGTCTATATCTTGAATTTCTTTTCAGGCAGTTCTCCCATGTCTCTTGCTAGTGAATCATTGTGTTCCTTGGAGTTATTATGTGTGTTACCTTGTTGTTTCGTATTTCTGTGTCCCTGTGTTAACATGTGTGCATCTGACCAGTTGCCTCTACCAGGTGTGCAGGGTAACTTTGGTGGTAAGTCTTTCTCCTGATGATGTTTCCAGGGCGATGATTGGACAGGCTGCACTGGGATTGGTTTTAGTCGGATACTTTATATAGTGTCTGTGTAACTTCTCCAGCTCTTCTCAATATTGGCAATATATGCTGGTGTCTCAGTGTCAGAGCTTGCAGGATTTGTAGGATGTTGTCACCAGCTGGGATTTGCCTCTCTCTCATTTGGGATGGATTTATTGCCTGTGTTGGGCACTACAGGTTTGGAGTTTCTATCAGTTTCTGTGGGTTGCTGCCTCATTAGTGGGCCCAAGTGTGTTGTTTCATGCTGATACTGAATCAAGATGTTGTCAGTATCTGAGGTCTTCACCATGATGAGAAGCAGTATCATAGTGAGTAGAGAGTCAACATAGGCTTTTGGGATGACTTAAAAAACACATGAGATTTAGTAGAATTCAACCAAGGTCAAATGGAACTTTCCTAGACCAGTGCTCTCTGTTTTATGAATGACCTGTTTTGACTCACCTTTTAGAAAATCATACTGAAATGATGTGTGTGCACTTCAGTGTTTGGAGGAGGAGGAGAATGAATGGAGGCTGAATGTCACATGTCTTACTCTCTGCATCCTGAAGTCCTGACGTGTTAGGAATGCTGGATAAACGTAAACTGAGAAGTCTGGGAGTGCTTTAATGAAGATAAAAGTTGCAAAACACTTTTAATTATAAAACGTGGATAGACCAATACAATAGAAATGGCAAATAGCTAACAAATATTTTTGTCCAAGGTATTTTTTAGTTAATTAATCTATTCTTACATGTATGGGCATTTTGCTTGCACTTACAAGCCTGGTGCCCACAGAAGCCGGAAGAAGGCATCAAATCTCAGGGAATTAGAACTATAAATGGTTGCGAGTGGACATATGCATGCCGGGAATCAAACCTGGCTCCTCTGCAGTGCTCATAGCTCCTGAGCTTGTAAGCACCTCTATGAGACATTTCTAGTTATAAAAGTTTAGGGTAATTTTAACATTTTCTTTAGAAAACTTTAAATATTAAACATTTTTTTATTTCAAAAAGTAGATAAGGGATTATTTTAATTAGCCATGTAACCAAGTATGTTTTGTTATCACAATCACCAGGGAAGTGGTTAGCTTGAACAAGAACTTTGGCAGGTAAAAGCTAACTCAGTCTTAGTTATTTTACATACATATTTCTGTAATAAGAAAAAAAAATGAAGGTTTGATCAAGAGAGATAAATGTCCAAGTTTTAGTTTAGAGACATGCATATGTTGAATGCGAGTTTTTATTTTAGAAGCTGAAGAAGGCCATGTTTCTAAAGAATGGCTGCGTTGGAACTATGAGAAAACTGCTCTGCTTGCACACTCACTCCTTTTGGATTTTACTGTGCCAGCTCTGTGTTTGTGCATGTGTATGTGTGTGTGTGTGTGTGTGTGTGCGTGTACATGTGCATGCATGTGTGTGTGTGCACATGCATGTGTAGGTCTGTATGCAATGGCAAATCTTCTCCCTTCCCTCTCAAACAGCAGTCTAGTGGTTATGCAGTTATTATTACACGGGTATTTGCCTTAAGACTTAAGCCTGCTTCTCTGGAAACCACTATAAATATTCTAGAAATGCTATTCTTATGATATTTAACATGCCATTTCCTTTCAGCATTTTTTTTTTTCATTTTTACTTTTGGTGTACTAGAGAAATGACTTACAACTTGTGTAATTTTGGTAACGAGAGAAGGACAGTTGAGATGTGTAGCTTCTCAAATCAACTGCAAGGTCAAAATGGATGTCATCACTGCACAGGGCTTACTTAGTTTGAATGTCTGCTTTAAAGATTTTATAGTCATCTCATACATTTAAGTGGTTTTTAATGTCGTTAAAATAGCAACTAATTAATACATTCATGCAATTTATAAAAATGAACCAAATGCCACAAAGTCTTCTGCTGCTATATTTATTTATAACAGTGTGTGCAGCTTAGTGTGTGCTTGTATCTGAAAAGCATTTCTGTAAATGGTTGCTGTTCGCACATTGTGGACAGCTACAATCTTGTACCACTATTCAGTAGGTGAAGCCATCAAAGTAATTAGTTTAAAAGTACTTCTCCATTTAATAAACCTTTTAAGCTGGCTGAAAATTATGGGTAAGATTGCTTGTAGATTATGTTAGGATGCGTTCAAGAGAAACAAAAGATGGTTTCCTACGACAATGCAACTATTAGCAGATGCTCTAAGAAGGTGTGTGAAGGCCACACAATAGAGGGGGGGGAGGGAATGCCTAGGCAAGAGGGCATCTTGGTGGAGGCTGATGTTGATGTCACCTGAGTCAGATTGGTACCAAGGTTGAACTCCTTGGGGGGATCTGATTGGGCTAGCCTTGTTGACCTATGTCTATCAGTCAGCTCCTATTTGTAGTCAGCACTGGAAACAGTGTGGGAAGGAACGTCCGAGTGAGATGCTTCTGCTGTGGCCCAGGAAAGTTTTCTACAGAAGAGAAGGGTCTCTTCAAGTCACCAGCCAAGACTCGTGGCAGCTTGGAGGTAGGGATCTCCCCTAAGAAACAGCCACTATTTTAAAGACAATGGTTTGAAAGGACAGCAACTCACTGGGCCTGGGTTCTGTTCCTTTACCCTCTGCAGAATACCCCCAGAGACATATGAATCAAACAAGAGTGGAAATTCAAACACGTTCAAGGCCCTTTGAATTTAGAAATAGTTTAAAGCCTTAACAAGGACGCGGGCTTTCGTTCTGTCCTTCAATTGCTTGTGGGCTGGTGTTGAAGAATTTCCCCTGCTAACTGTTGTTAAAATACATCCACGTTACCGTGAATGAGAATGGCCCTTGAGAGGCCCGAGGCCTTGTCCTTGACAACCTGAGGGCATTTTAAATGCCAAGTGCACTTTTCTTCTGGGTTAATTTTCCTACTTGAAATGTTTTATTTGCAGAAGCCTTTGGCTGTCTGCGTATGCAGAACTCATCCAGTCGGAACCAAAGCACTCAGTGTATTCATGAATGAATTCATCTTAATATTTCCCCTGCATTTGATTATTATGACATACTGAACAGTTTTCCCTTCATAGACTACTTCTCACCCTCTTTTTCTTCCTTAATATAGTAGACATGGAGAATTTTCTCTTTTGAAAGACATTTTTTTTCACATTCCCCATCAGTGTACTGAAGGAACTAGGTAACCTTGCGTGAGGATGGTGGAATCCCATTAGTTCCATTCACTTAAAGTGTATTTTATTTTGTTAAAATGTCAAATATTTTTCAGAGGTAGAAAGATACCTGAAAAATACTGAATTGCATAATTTAAGTTGTAAGATCATTGATACCGCAGGAATAAACAATGGCGATCCGTCTTGGATCAAAGAATATTCATTACTATTAATATCTCCCTCTGATTGCATCTGTATTTGATTATTCTAATTTACTTAGCAGGAATAATAATAGCATGCAAATAAAATCAGAATATAAAGAGGCATTAATTCGGCTGAGAGTTCAAACTGACAGTGCAACTTTTTCACTTTGCATAGGACTTTGCTAATACTTTATGCAGAATGTGAATCATGTCATGGCTAGAGAAGGTGGGACGGGACTAGGTGCGTTGCTGCAGGGTGGACACGTGACTAGGGCAGCTGGCAGGATCTTGTTTACAAGTGACTTTTTACAAGCCTAAAGGCACTTCCTCCAGTCTGATGATTTTCATTTCAACCCCTGAAACCCAAACAGTAGGAGAGAACCAACTTCTGTACGATGCCCTATAACTTCCTGTGCGCACATGTACACAGACGAGTGCACGCACCCACGTGCTCGCAAAATAAAAAAAAACCCAAATTGTTTATTTGGTCATTAGAAATGTAGCAGCATTGTTTGTATTTTCATTACCAATCTGTAGTCTTATCCACAAAGCATAAAGTAAAGAGAATAAAGTAATAGATTCTTTGACTTGCCTTGGAGCTCAAAGGACAAATAAATTCCTCTCTTGATCTGTCTTTATTTTCCTTTGTATACAATGTTCATCCATTTACAGTTATGTTTGTCTCTAGCATAGAAATGGGAGCTTTGTTGAATAAAAAAAAAAAATATTATCTTTTTAGTCTTTATAGCTGATAAGTATTTCCCAATGTTTATCTACTCCATTCACTGGTGATGGCTTTTAAAATATTGCTATAGGCAAGATAAATATTAAAAGAATATCATGTCTCAACAACATCTTTGAATGATTCCTGGAACTCTGGCAAGATCAAAGCAAGGCCTGAAAGAGCCCACTGGACGTGCGCTTAGAACTTTGGAACAAGCACTGGGTGGCTGACAGGTGGCGTTAGCTCACCTCAGCCGATCATGTTGGTTCATTCCCGTGGTCTCTGCCCCCAGGAAGAATCAGGAGGGTGTCTTGAGACCAGCTTAAGCAGCATAGTGAGATCTTTCAAAGCTTCATTCTCTACCATGATCTTCACAGGCCGATAGCTTGAACAGTTTAAGGTCCCTCAAATGCCACGATTGTTCACTTACGTGTGTGACATTTTTATTGCTTCCAGTAACTTCCAACTAAGTGAGGAAGAGCAGTGGATTTACCAGGCTGTCTTAGACCAGTATCCTGGAAATCTCCATGGCAGAAGGGCTCTGTACTTGGACATGTTACAAAGATATTTCCCTCACAAGTCCAGGCATCATTTGGTGAGTGATCCCGGTGATGAATATGCATATCCTATATGACTGTCAATTGCTGTGTTTAGAGGTCCATAACTAGGAAGACAAATACATGTCTGTTAAATAGTGCTCTGAAAATTCTGTATTCCTCCACTATAGAAGATACAGTCACAGGCTGCAAACCTGTGTGGGTCATATTTGAAGCCTGTAAAGTCTGAAGGAAGTCCAGGGCCAATCTGTGCCCACCTGCCTAGAGACTTCCACCATGGTTTCCTAGTTAGAGCGCAGCCATCTTACCCCTGGGGGGGTCACACCATCTTTTACCTGCCTGCTGTGGTGGTTCTACCGTCTCCAGCTCTTGCCTGAAATTTGAATGCCTGCCTTCTACCCACAGAGCCTGTCTCACTTCAGTCCTAGGCCTGGATAACAAAGCATTTTCCCTGGGCAATGTCACTAGCCTCCACCACAGCTCAGCCTGATTCCCACATGGTTTCAGGCACAAACCTCACTTCAGAGACTAAAGACACGACTGAAAGTTACCTGAGAGGAAATTGGGAACTTCTTATTTCCTTCTGTAGTGGGCAAGACTACAACAGCAAGAATCTAGAAGTTACCATGTTCCCAATGAACTCAATGGTAACTCACCCTATAGCACACATATAACAAACGTGTGCAGATTTAACTTCTGGATGAGCTGCGCTATGAAATAGCTCTTGCTGCGCTTCTGCATGAGTCCTGTGAAAGTCCCTTAGTACACACAACAATGGATGAAGTGCCATTACTACCATTAATGTCTGAGGAAGAAACCGAAGTAAAGACCACGCACTACCGTGGGCATTGTCTCCCATCTCTCTTAGCCTGCCCCTCTCTGCTCTCCGCCCCCTTGTTCTAAATATTTCATTCTGGTCTTTAAGTGACTCATTACAGAGCTTTAAAAATTCTTAATTGATCAAATTGGAGGTTTCTTTTTATTCCCTATTAGGTTTGTTTGCCTCATCAACTAGCCGTCAAGTGTAACTCTGTAGATTTTTATATTTTATTACTATTGATGTGATAAAGATTTTTACATTTACTTTCTACACCGGATTGATTACTATATATTTCCTGCATGGTGCATGCTTCCTCTCCTTGATGTTTGACAAATGTTAAGTGTATTTTTAGCTTTCCAGAACAAAGCTAAGGAGTTCACAGAATGTGTTTTCTCTCTGGTTAAAGTGAGACCATGGCCTACTTTATCATGACCCTAATTGATTCCACCTAAAGCATTGTTCTTTGTGTGGGCATTATCTTCTCTTGCTTCTTTTCTAATGCCTTGCAACTCAGGGATCAAGTAATTTGTCAGATTCAGAGGTGTGGGCTATACTAGAAGAGTAAAGACTTCTAGCAATGCCTCTCATTTCAGAGTCCCCTGCAGGGATTTTGACAGACCAGGCTCCCTCTTCCCCTGCACTACCCTGCTTCTGCGCTTTCTCCAGGACTCTGTACTTCCCAAGGTTACTGTTCACACTGCTGCCAGTGTGAGAACCCATGTCCCCTCATGAGGGGCAAAAGGGAGGGCAGGAGAGGAGGCCAGAGGGCATTATCAACAGATTACTTTTAAGCATCCCAACAGCTGAGCACTTTAGTGATTACAGGCAAAACTGTGCCTTTCCAAGATTGTTGTGGCATTTAAAGAATATTTGAGTGGGGCTGGAGAGATGGCTCAGTGGTTAAGAGAAATAAATGGCTGTTTTTCCAAATGACCCGGGTTCAGTTCCCAGCATGAATATGGCAGTTAACAACTGTCTGTAACTCCAGTTCCAGGGGGTCTAACACCTTCACTTAAACATGTATGTAAGCAAGACAATTATGCACATAAATTTAAAATAGATAAATTTAGCAAAGTAGGTTATTTGACTAGGACAATGCAATCATGTAAAATACCAAAATTGACTTAAAAGAGGAATATGTAAAATTACATATGGAGTTAGATTGGTTTTTGTATAAGCATTGCCATTTAGAATCAAGATCCATTGCAGGGATGGCCTGGACTGCTTCCACCCTGCCTGAGGAGACAGAGGACTTAAAAAATTAGGTGGCATCATTAGTAACCAGTTAGGCACAGTCTCTGAACGGAGCTTGTGTCTGATTCCTGGTTACAGTGAGGATGTTCCTTTCTAGTTGTTCAAAATCATTGATTATAATGAATTTTTATCCATTTTGCAACAATGGCGTAAATTACAGTCCCGTTTCAGAATGATAAGCAACTGCCTTCTGTTACCTTTGTAGGTAGAACACGAGAAACGCTATGACCAGTATCACTTTACTAGAGAGCAGAGAAGAATCCTGATAGACAATTGGAACAAGAACAGGGAAGACTTTATACAGAAAGCCATGCTGACTCTCCTTGAGGCCTGCGCAGCCCATGAAATAGAGAGCATGGTGGCCAAGGACAGGAAACGGCAACAGGAACTGTGTGCTGACCTGAAAGCCAAGGTAAGACTCTGCAGTGAGTGCTGTGATACAAGGTGGACATTAAGAGTCTACCTATGCCAGGCTGTGGGGCCTCACACCAGAGACAGAGGGAGGTGGATTTCTGAGTTTGAGGCCAGCCCGCTCTACAGAGTGAGTTCCAGGACAGCCAGGGCTATACACAGAGAAACCCTGTCTCGAAACCCTAAAAACCAAAACAACAAACAAAAAGAGTCTACTTCTGTTCAAATTCTACCTGAAGATCTGTTTCTCTGAAAAGCCCATCTTGATGAAAACTGTTGGTTTGAACCATAGATGTTGTGATTCATTTAGGTAAAAAAAAAAAAAAAAAACAAAAAAAGGCCCATAATCGGCGATTTTGTAAAGTTCAATCTAAGGTTACAGTAACAGGATGTTAGTACTGAAATATTGGTGGTGATATCGAAGACCTGCCATAGGTGCCACACAGGCCTAACCAGATGGAACTGTCTGATGCTGAGCCAGACTCCGTTCACGTTGGAGGAGCTGGAAAGACCAAGAAGGAAAGACTCATATGGAGCATGCGTGAGCAAGCTTGATGGCCATGTGTGGCCCTCAGCAAGGTGTGGGGTGTAGGTCGGGCTTTGCCCCTCCTCTGGCCCACCGAGGGGGCTTCAGTATGCTTGAAGAGCCATGGATGGAAGGCTGGAGTGTGTGTGTCTGCTGTACATAGGCAAACACAGAGGCACTGCCCCATGCTAGAACTGATGGTATCGGGTGCCGCTGTGCTTCAGTGACTGCTTTCCTCACAGTCACAGGGCCAGGAAATGAATTGTGCTCAGGTACAAAGTGATGTAGTCACCTTGGTTTCCCGCTAAGTCATTTAGGAGGATCAGGAGGGCACAACAAATAAGACAGTTTATTCTCTTAGTAGGAAGAAAAAAACACCTGGCCGACATGGTATAGTGAGTAATATATCTAAAAACAAGTGCCCATTTACAAACATTCGAGGAAACATGCTTGATCAGCATTTTTTTAAAAAGTAGGAAGATCTTCTCTCACACTGTGTAAGTTTGGAACGTAAGAAAGTACAAGTTGTCTCTAGGCTGATCTAGCCCAGGCTGTAGAGCATGGATGTGTTTCTCATCCTTGGAGGCTGATGGAGGGGCGAGGGTGGGGGCGGGGGAGGGGCGGGGGCGGGGGCAGTCCGAGCACTCCTAGACTGCCTCTGTTCGCTTGGCGAGCATTGCCTTTGGACTGTGCTGTGAGCAGTGTGTTGCACCGTGTGCCGCCAGGTTCTTAAGTGAGCTATAGAATGAAATCTGCTCATTAGACCCCATGTAAACACTGAGCTAAGACATACTGCATCCAAAACAAATTTCTGTGGCTCAGAAGCTGGCTCATGGCTCTCTTTAAGTGAAGACTGACCCGCACCCTAACCACCCTCCTGACACCATTTTTTGTGGGTGTGTTCTGTCTACCACAAACTATAAGCACATCATTGAGTTCGCAGCCTCCTTACGCTCATCATTTCTGCTTGAAGTTTGTGTCATTTTATAACAACACATACAGTTTCCTGAATTCTGCTATTCTGAACATAGTTGAACATGCCTTCTCGAACGGAAATGCTGATTCCTATTGGGTCCTTAGGAGCAGAGTGGGTGGATCATAAGGTTTGAGTGGATGTAGCTTGAGTAAATAACGCTCAGATGGTTTCCCCAAGTGGCGATCCAGATTTTCAGCCCACATCTTTCACATCCTGTTCTCACTACCGCCGCCTCTCTAGCCTTAGCCTGGTGACTAAGGACTGGGAACTCGCTGAGATTTTCACGTGCGTGCAAAATTACAGCTGAGAATCCAGCTAGCGAACCTACCACTCATGTTTTGCCCATCTCTCTTAGGCGTTTCCTGCTTTTCTGTTCTTCACTGTATGTTTTTTACTTGTTCTCTCTACAAGTTTTCTATTTTCTCTCAACCCACGGCTTGTCTCTTTAATCTTTTAGCAATGTCCTTGGCTAAGAAAAGCTTTTTATTATTATTATTATTATTATTATTATTATTATTATTATTATTATTGTTATTATTTCCTATATTACACCCTGACCTTAGTTTCTCCTCCCTTTCTTCCCTCACCCCCACTCACCTCCTCTCTCCTTCAGATCCACCCACTCCTTCTCCCATCAGAGAAGAGCAGGTCTCCCAGGAACAACACACAAACATGGCATAACAAGCTACAAAACAAAAGCAAACAAAAAAACCCCAAACAAACAAACAAGCCAACAATAACAAAACAAAAAAGCAACAACAAACAACAGGCATATACTATCACATCAAGGCTGAAGGAGGCAACTCAACAGAAGGAAAAGGGTCCCACAAGTAAGCAAAAGAGTCAGCAACAGCCCCCTGCCCCTCAACTCCCCTAACCCTGCTTCAAGTGTTTCTCAGCCATTTGAAATTCCTCTGTTGAGAATTCTGTTTAGATCTATACCCCATTTTAAAATGGAATCATTTAGTTTGTTGGTATTTAGTTTTTTGAGTTATTTATATATTTAGATATTAGCACTCTGTGAGATATGGCGTTGGTGAAAATCTTAATTTTTCCCATTTTGTAGGTTGCTGTTTTGATGGCGTCCTTTGACTTACAAAAGCTTTTCAGTTTCATAAGGTCCCATTCATTAATTGTTGATCTTAGTGCCTGTACTACTGGTGTTCTGCTCGGAAAGTGGTCTCCTATGCCAACGTGTTTCAGCGTTCTCAGCTTCAGTGTATCTGGTTTTATGTTGGACTTGAGTTTTGTGCAGGGTGATAGATATGGATCTATTTGCAGTCTTCTACATGCAAATCCAGTTAGACCAGCACCATTTCTTCAAGATGCTTTTCTTTTTTCCATTGTGTATTTCTGGCTTCTTTATCAAAAATTGGATGTCGTCAGGTGTGTAGATTTACATCTGGGTCTTCAATTCAATTCCATTGATCAGTGTGTCTGTTTCTCTCCCCCCCCCCCATTACTGTGTGTTTTTTATTACTCCAGCCCTGTAGTACAGCTTGAGATCAAGGATGGTGATACCACTGGAAATTCTTACTGTTCAGGATTGTTTTAGCTACCCTGGGTTTTTTTGTTTTTCCATATGAAGTTGAGTATTGTTCTGCCAAGGTCTGTAAAGAATTGTGTTGGCATTTGATGTGGATAGTATTGAATCTGTAGATTGCTTTTGGTTAATTGGCCATTTTTACTATATTAATCCTACTGATCCATGAGCACGGAAGATCTTTTCATCTTCTGAGATCTTCTTCAAAGACTTGAAGTTCTATCATACAGGTCTTTCATGTGCTTGGCTAGAGTTCCTCCAAGATATTTTATGTTATCTGTGGCTATTGTGAAGGGTGTTGTTTCCCTGATTTTTTTCTCAGCCCGTTTGTCATTTGTATATAGAAGGACTACTGTTTTTATTTGTTTGTTTATATTGAGTTAATCTTGTGCCAGCCATTTCACTGAAGGTGTTTATCAGCTGTAGGAGTTCCCTGGCTATCGTATGATCTGCACGTGGCGATACTTTAACTTCTTCCTTTCCAATTTGTATCCACCTTATCCCCTTCAGTTGTCTTGTTGGGTGAGGAAAACTTTGAATGGTGTTCCGTCTCAGCAGTTCTTCCTTTTTATCCCTGTTGCAGATGACTCTGATCAGTTATATTAGTCCTTTTGTGACTGCTATTACTTTGTTGATTGTCTGCCTCTGGGAGAACCTTTTACCTCTCACTCTGCTCCTTCTTCTGCCCTAGGTTGTCACCAGACACTGGACACAAGTGCCTGTAGGGAAGAGGCACTCTGTCTTCCTCGTTCATCCACAGGCCTCCTTGGTGGTTCTGAGGATATTTTCCCATGACAAACTACCTGATGCTTTTAATGGTTCTTGTGAAGGAAAAATTTCCCTGCCATTCCCAGAAGAGAATATTTTCCTTCTCTTTTCAGCTCCAAGGGATCTGCTCATGTGCCCTTCGGGCTTGCTGCCTTCCCTATGTGTCTGTAAGATGCCCCCTTGCACACCTACACTGCCATCAGAGGCTTCCTCTTCCTGGACACCCTGACCTCATTCTTTCTTTCAAGCACTTGAAGATCAGCACAGCAGAGCCTGAGAGTGGGCAGAAATTCCCCATGTGTCTGTCGCCTCTGCATTCTTCTATGCGTTCATGCTCTGCTAAACCACCAGAATGTGCAAACCATTAATATTTATCGATTCATTACAGAGTCTTAGCTGCTGCCTTCTTGCACCTGTGTACAGTGGGTTCATCTTTCCCAGGCGCTCTGTTACATGCAAGGGTCCCTTCACATCACATGTATTCTTAGAGGCCTCTGTCTTAACTGGATTATTACCCTGTGACCTCTGCTGATGGGTTTGTGAAAAATCCTAATGTAGATGAATCCAGGCTTTCAAATTTCTTTGATGTGAATGTAGGAGTGACCATCTTTTCAACTTTCTATACCCAAGTGGAAGCTGGAAGATCCTAATGAGATGGTACTTGTCAATTTTTTATGTGCCCCAGTTAAAATGTTAGCTGATTGTAAGAGGTCATTGGCAAAGGTAGCCTGCCCAGACAGGATGCTTGTGCCTAGGAGGACCCCTGCCAAAGATGAATGGAACCCCAAAACTAAGGTAGAATTCCAGTAAGTGACAACCTGATAGGCTATTCAGATGAAAATGTGCATGGTCCAGTGGGAACATTTTTCTAGGGACAGTCCAGCTAGCAATCCAGGTGATGGCCCTCTGGGGCAGCAAGAGTTGGCACTAGCCACCAGCGGGTTTAATTATAACATGTCACTGAGTGAGTGCAGATGACACTGCTGTTCTCTCTCAAACCAAATCCAAGACATGGTAGCTTTTTGTGGTTCTGTCTCCTCTGGGAGACTATGCCCATGCTCTCTCCTGATCCCAGTCAGTCAGGCACCAGAGTGTCATCTGTAGATGTCAGCTGAGCAGACTGTCAGAAAGACCCTCTGGAGTGAAGAAAGTACCCAGTAGACTGCTAAATCACTGGACACTGTGGTATGTCTTGCCTTCCCTCTTTCTTTGCCTTTCTATGGATTCTGGATGTAGAAGGTTGCAGGAAATGGAAAGAGCAGTCTTTTTATGGTCATACAGGACCCTGATCTACTGGAATTGGGCCCTGGGCTCAGAGTGTGTGCTTTGTGACTGACAGATCCCATCCTGCTGAACTTGGATCTGGTGACAGGACTCTTTAGCCATAAAATTGGGTCTATAAGTCATTAGATGCTGCTTGATTATACCCCACATATCACCCTGTCCAGTGTGTCAGCACTCTACTGAGTGGCCCCTGCTCTCCATAGGGTCTTTCTCACAGTCTGCCCAGTCCCAAACTTCAGCAGACACGTGCAGGTGACACTGTTGTGCTTGGTGGACTGGGATCAGGGGACAGCACAGGCATAGTCTCCCAGAATAGATGTGACCACAAAAGGCTACCATGCTTTGGATTTGGTTTGAGTACTTGGATTTTCTGGAGGTAGAAGACCCTTTTAGGGGTGGTCCTGGAGGAAGGTAGTGAGGTCATGGGAACTCTGCCTGGGAAGGGATTGGTGCTGTTTCTACAGAGTTCATTTGCTCATGTGAGCATCTGCTGTTTTAAAGCAAGGCATGTGCCCTCCTGCATGCAGTCAACAATCCTTTAGCTTTTCCACTGTGAAGTGATGCAGCCAGATACCGTCACTAGGATACCAGTGCCATGTTATTTGAACCCTCTAGCTATTAGGATTGTAAAGCCAACAAAATTCTTTGTAAGTCCTTTAACTTTAGCTGTTATAACAACAGAAAACAGACAAGGGCATGTGAATGCACCCTGGTAAGTGAGAAGAAAAAGTAGAGAAATACGGACACACAATTGTCCTGCAGATACAGTGTTAGCGTCAGAATTTGCATTCCTAATGAGAGACTAAGACTCGGTAAATAGCCAGGTTGAAATCTATTATAAAAGGAAAGAGATAAATCTGTAAATTGTACAGTAATTTAAAATGCTCAATTATGCTTACAGTTTTTAACATGGAAGAAACCAGGAGATTTATCCCTTCACCATCCTTTTACAGATCTGAGAGCTGAACCTGAGAGAGGAAGTGACTGCCTAAGGTTCATACTAGCTTGCAATTCAACACTATCTATCTTGACCTCACACAGGTTTGCATGCAAGAACACTACAGAATAATAGAAGATATTTATTCTACTGTTGGCCCCAGGTGTTTATGTACTAGAGCCACAGAATGCGGGAAAATATTACTTCATTGTAGCATAAATTTGACCTTTCAAAAACTAATACACTAGCTATAATAAACATCAATTAAACATTTAACCATAATTTTGTTCTCAGACTTAGAATTTAAACGTCTTTGGAGGAGTCAGTTGGATGATTTATGTCTTAAGAAAAGTATAAAAGGAGTTTTGGAATGCAGAATGCCCAGTCTTTGTCTTTTTGGTCTTCTGACAGTAATGGTAGCAAAGTGGAGGTGGTTAGGAATCTCACACCCAGGATGAGATGGGGAGAAGCATGCACTCATAACTCCTGCTCCAATGAAACCTGCAGTCCTTGTCTGTATTCAGCTCAGACCACCCTGTTAGCGCTACAGGCGATGCTCCCATCCGGTCTTCAGAGCTCAACTGCAGAGACTTCCCAGACATGCCTCGTTAGTGACTTTTCTTTGCTTCCATGCTGAGTGATCGTGTGCTGCTGTGGAATAGGAAGCAGCCTCTAGACTCCCATGCCAACTGGGAGACTTGCCGTGCCCTGCCAGTTCCTTTTGTGACTATTTAGATTGGACACGTCCACTTGCCCAACACCATGCACCCAGATGCCCAGACTCGGTGATAGACATCTCCGAGTTACCAAGAAAATCATACCACTGGGAAATAAAATCACCCCTATTCCATTCCCCCAGAGTGGGCATCGTTCTGCTCTTGGTGGTTCCAACCTTTCTGCCCAGGCTTCCCGTGGATGCCGCGAGCAATACCACCTGGGTTTTCTGGGTTTCCCTAATGTTTGCTTCTTTCCCACGTGACACTGGAGCTTGCTGACTCTGTACTTTATGTGTTTCTTGATCTTTTTAGTGTTTTCCTTTACTTATAGACCATTTCCTCTCCAAGAAAACCTCTTGGCTCAGAGTTGCTCTCTGCACCCGGGGCGGGGACAGGGCGGGGGTGGGGGTGGGGAGTGGTCCATCGCTTCCTTTCATGTGAAATCAGCTTTCCTATGCATTAGCCCTGGTTCTCAGACCTCACTAGTTTTCTCTTCATGGTTCCGTGTGCCCTAATTTCCCAGAGGTTTTCATCCTCATCTGGCCGCTTCTCTCCACGTGCTCTGATGACCACCCACTTTCCTCATTCTTGATTCTTTGGAGTTCTATTAAGAGATTTCCATTGTCAAGTGTCTTGTCCACAGGACTCTAAAACCCTGGCATCCTCTGGGTTCCTTCCCTGGCTCCTTGTTCTTATTTTATTCCATTGCCCACCGAGAACTCTCATGACTTCTTCTCTCAGATACTTTCCCAAACCCCAAATAACTCTCTCCTGACTTTGTCTACCGACACGCTCATTATATTAATTTTAGAAGTCTCCAGATGCCTCAAAACCAACTTCAAAAATGGAAATCTTGAGGTTTTCTATGGTAAATTGTACTTTTTTTCCTTGAAACTTTGCTTCTTATTCTGCTTCGCTGTTGTATTCATTTGATAACATTGGGAAATTGTCTGTTTTAACCCTTGCCATCCTTGGGCCCCTGCCTCAGTTCTTAAACTATGTACTCTTAAGTTCTGCCCTTTTCAAGTCGTTCCCTTAAACCGGAGGCAGAATTCTCTTCAGAGCCTGGAGTGATAACGTGGATCTGCATACACCAGTACTCAGAGGGTGTGGCAGAAGGGATTTGAGGACTAGATCATTCTGGCCCTGGGGTAACTAGCAAGACTTGTTCTCAACAGCAAGGTCGTAGAAGGAGGAGGAGGAGGAGGAGGAGGAGGAGGAGGAGGAGGAGGAGGAGGAGGAGGAGGAGGAAGAGGAAGAAGAGGAGGAGGGGGAGAGAAGGGGAGGAGAAGGAAAGGAGGGGGAGAATGGGGGGAGAAAAGGCTTTTTTTTTTTTTTACAAAAAGACTTTTTTGCTGACTCCTCAGAATTTGCCTTGACTCCTTCTTGGTGGGTTTCCAGGTCCTCCTCAATAAATTGGACGTGACTCTCTTTTTAGCTTCCTTTCTCAACACCTTCCACTCTTTGCAAGTGAGGAAGACCAAGTCACTGGAACCGACTCATTCTTTTCTCCTGCTATGGCACTGTACACTGTACACTCTCCTGGCCCTGCACTTTCTCCTATTGCTGTTGGCTTTGCTGGTGTTTCTCTGGTTTCCCTTTGCCAGATTATATCTTGACCACCTTTCAAGACTTGGCTCAAGTGTCCACTGCAGAAAAGACTTCATTGAGTCTATAATTAGATTTAATGCATTCTTTGTTCTCTCTCGCCCCTGGTACCTAACTCTGGCCTGCCAGAAAGTATGATTATAGCACATTGAAAAACCCATGTCAGCAGCACAGCTGCAAGTGACACCCCATTTCTTCATTTTGGTACTGTATAAACCCTTCCTCTCCCCCAATACATTTTCCAGTGTTTGGACCAAGATAGGTCCTCAGTAAATTCTGCAGAATCGAAGTGTATAAGGTACAGGCATTTCTCTCCCTTCTCAGTACCTCCTGACACGGTGATGTTTCTATTACCTTCTTTTTTACTTTATTTATGGGGAAGCTGTAGAAGCAAGTATATCATGTGCAAAGTCATTAGGAGGCGAAGTATAAGACTTAATTATTAACACTGAATATGCTAAGATGTTAGATGTAGTTTTAAAAATAAACCTTGGCTACCTATAAAACTGGGATATATGTCAGTTGTGAACCAAATCACCCGGCTCTCTGTTTTCTTCTCCCTGCCTTATTTCTGTGCTCCTGGTTTTCATCTCTCGTTGGCTGAATGACCTGGCCATGAACCCCTAATAGTGATGGAAATTAGATAACATAAGTTAGACAATGGAGTTTTGAGTAAGCATCATCTGAGCTCACTCCCCATGATGGGAGTCCCTCACATCATCAGTTCTTTCTGTCACCTCCTTTTGCTTCTGCCTCCATTTACTGTTGGAGAATTAACCTTGGAATTCCGCCAATCAGACTCCAGTTACTCAAATCTGGAGGGAGAAGGTTTTGAGTTTAATTAGAGTGATGAATAACTGCTATCGACTGAGTCTCACTCAAACTATCAAGTTTAAAAGGGTTTATATGTATTTGGCAACCATGCATAGGTAAGATCCATGAAATAAGAGAAGCTTTGAATGTGATTCCATATTCACCCTGAATCTCTTCATGAGACTATTTTCAATATGGAATGGAGAGAGATATACATGAGTAGAGAAGAACAGCATTGATAGGACACTCTGGGCTGCAAACAGAGCTGTGTTTAAGGCAGGTAGGATTTTAGAGATTAAAAAGACATTTCAGAGGCGAAGAACCTCCAAAACCTGGATAGAGACAACTCTTATATCCTTTTCCATCCTATAATCTCTGAATGTACAGGGGGAATGTTAAAAAACCAAGAAAGAATAGATGCTAGATAGCTGGGAACTAAATAGGAATCCCAGAGGTCAGAGAACACAGGGCTGTACAGGTTTGGAATTGAAGTTCTGGCCCAGCCCAAGTAGGGGATCAAGAAACAGAGACTAGGGATAAGCTTCAATTTTCAAAGCCACCTCCATCTCTGACTTACTTTTTCCAGCCATAACCAACTTCCTAACAGTTCTTTAACCTTCTAAAGTAGGATTGTTGGTTGGAAACCATGCATTCAAACACATGAACTTACAGAGATGTTGCCATTCACACCATAACACAGCATATGCAGGAAGTGATCCTGCAGATACAAAAGACCCGACTTCAGATTGCCTTTGAGATGGAGGTGGTTCCCAAGACGTAGCTACAGCCACATGCCAAAGTGAACACCAACAGGGGAAAGGATGCTTTCACCACATAGGAACCCTTGTGTCCATATATGCCATTTACTTTTATGTTAATTTCTTGCATCTCCTCAGGGACTACTTGCTGTGCAATAGAAGTGGTAGAAGTTGCATCTTAGATGTTAGTGACCCATACATAAAATACTTCCTTGGTCAGATCAGGGTAAGAAAGACAATAATTGGAGGATTTAGATGTCTAGTGTACCATATGAATTAAAGATGTAACAGTTTTTTCCAACTTTGGACAATTACTAATGCTTTGGCATGATTAACTGTGTCATGTACCATCAGCATAATTGGGGTTAGCATGGTGCTCTTCCTCATAAGCTCTAAAGTCGGGAGGCATTCATAAGGAAGTTCCCAGTGGGAATATGCCTATATAACAATGCGAGAGGTGGGGCTGGAGAGATGGCTCAGCGGTTAAGCACACTGACTGTTCTTTTAGAGGTCCTGAGTTCGATTCCCAGCAACTACATGGTGGCTCACAACCATCTGTAATGGAATGAGATGCTTTCTTCTGGTGTGTCTGAAGAGAGCAACTATGTGCTTACAGAAATAAAATAAATAAATCTTAAAAAAAAACCCAACTCTGAGAGAGACAAGGGAGTTCCTAGGAGCCCTAGGATCAATGCCAGAAAGTCTTTCTTTGGTTGCAGCAGCAGATAGCATTTCCTATATGCAGCTATTTTGCACTGTCTGTGGCTCTTGGCAGGTAGCTAATTAAAATTCCACAGGGCTTGGATACTTGATGAATCTACATACTATTTTCAAGTAAAATATTACAAGTAGTCCAACTCTTAAAATGTCTTGGTCTTTAAAGCTGATTTGTCTGCATTGGGTCTAGTGTATAAAGTTTAAAAGAGGCTGTACATTTTTATGTTCTTTATGATGAGAGTCTTATATCTCAGTGGCAAGTCATAACAATATCTCACAAGATGTTTTGCAAATGAAGATACTTGGTCTGGAATATAGATGTTTGTATCTTGCTGTGACTGTGCACAATAAAAAAATAAGTCAGCTGTATTATCAAGTTCTGGATAACTAAAGAGGGTGGGAAGTCACAACATGGAGTTGAAAAATCAGGATTTTGAAGATACCTGTGGGGGTGGGGGTGGGGGACATGGCCATTTAAAGA
Source organism: Rhynchomys soricoides (assembly GCA_019843965.1). NCBI lineage: Eukaryota > Metazoa > Chordata > Mammalia > Rodentia > Muridae > Rhynchomys > Rhynchomys soricoides. The sequence goes on from JADRCH010000029.1 coordinate 17,475,552, forward strand.
AAATCCTAAGTGCATTTGATGGAACAAAACAGGGTATCCAGAAACAAAGGCAGACACCGTAGATTAGTTGATTTCCAGCAAAGACACAAGGTTAATTAATCCCAAGTGGACAATTGTAAACCATTGGCTCTCCACGTTGCACAAAAATGACCTTCAATTCATACGTAATACCCTTTACAAAACATGATTCAAGGATCGTAGACGTACATGTAAAGACAACATGGGATGAATTTCTTGCAATCTTGAGTAGGAAAAAGAAATCTTAGACATGACACTAAATGTATTATTTCTGAAAAAAAGAAAAAATGATGAATTAGATATCCTCAAAATGATCAAAAGACACAAACAAGAGACCAAAAAGTCAGGCTAATCAACAAAAGAATATATTTGTATACTTAGTGTCAGATACATTATTTATAAAGAATTCTCAAATATTAATGATGAGAAAATAATTCATTTTTAATATGTATGTGTTCTGCTTGTGCAATGTGAATGCATGTTCATACATATGTCGGTATGTATACAAGTGTGTATGCACATGTGTTTTCAGGCATGTAGGAGTATGGGGTTGATTCTGGGGGGGTCTTCCTTAATTGCTTTCCGTAATATTTAATGGCACAAGATCTCACTTGAACCTGAAGCTCATTCATGATTAGTCTGGCTCTAGGGATCCCGTCTCTGTTTTCTGAAAGTTGGAATTACAAGCAGGCTACCATGCCCCCCAGAATTTACATACGTTCTGGAAATCTAAACTCAGGTTATCACGCTTGTGTGGCACTTGTGTCCATTGCTGGTTTCTTCTTAAACATATGAAGAGAAGAAGTTGATGATATTAACTTAGCTGAGCATTTGTGCACAAGACAGTCCCCACCATGACTGACTCTCTCTCTCTCTGTCTCTCTGTCTCTATCTCTCTGTCTCTTTCTGTCTCTCTCTGTCTCTGTCTCTCTCTGTCTCTCTCTCTCTCTGTCTCTCTCTCTCTCTGTGTGTGTGTGTGTGCGTGTGTGTGTAATACCCCTTTACTCTGACATCATCATACTGGGGAATCATTAGGCTTCAAATAAGTGTTTAATTGTGCAAAAAATTCAAGTCCTGACTCCTTGCTTTTACCATAGAGAGCATGAGAAAGCTTTTATCAAAATCATTTTGAGGTAGTATTGATGGTTTACAGATTTGCAAGGATTATTTTTTAATGTATCATTTATTTTCATAGATCTTTCTGGGCAATGATAAAAGAAAATAAATCCATAACTTATTAGAGAAAATCTTTGTTGCTATATCAATGATGTTCAAGTACATCCCACACAGTGGAACATCCAGAAGCCATAGTATTGTCCTCTTGGTGTTGACGATCAGGCTCATTCTGACAAAAATTATTTCAGTTAGAGCATTTTCCTTATGGCCTATGTGAGAAAACCCCCATTTTGAAACCATCTAAACCAACCATTTGGGTCTTGCCTGTATGGTCTCATTATAACCATTTGGCTATAGTGGCTTAAGGAAAGGAATGAAGTTAAACAACAATGGCACCAAAACCCTGAGAAAATGATCTGTCAGTGCCTGAGGTATTTGTAATAAAGAGAATCAAGTTTCTGAGCATAAAAGAACTGCTTGAGACAGTTAAAATGATTCTTCTGGGCTCTTTGCCTAGTTCTTTACTTTCAAAAGAATGGGATTTGTAAAAGGTACACATTGAATGCCAGAATATATGAAAGCAGCTAAGTTGCTTATTACTAATATATTTTCTGATTCTTGTTTTACAAAATTATGTTTCGATGGAAGTCATTAATGCCCTCATTCAACAGCAGGCTTTTGTATCCCTCCTCCCCTTTGTGTTCGGCACTGAACCATAGGTACAAGGCATTAAGAGATGAATGCAATATTCTTAGGGATCTCCGTTTCCTGGAGAAGAGACCAGGGACATTGGTATCGTCAGCTTGGAGTGTGGCAAATCCTGGGGGAGAGAGCTGATAAAAATCCTAGGAGAAGAGGAGGAGTCTAGAGGAGGGATGGGGTGTCGTGGTCAACACCAAGGAAGCAACCAATTAAGCAACAAGACCAAAGAATGATGTCAGATTTGTGAAGCAGGCATGAAGGACATTCTAGGCACTGGGAACTCATAGTCAATCTTTTATAAACAATATATCATGGTATAAAAATAGTTCGATGTTTCTTCTTTTTAATTTATAGGTCAAAAAGTAAGAAGCAACAAGCTAAAGAGGTGCTAGATCTTGCAGGGCCTTGTGAGCAATGTTAGAGTGATAGCATTCTAGGGTATATGCACGTATGGGGAGCCATTGTAAGGTTTGGTAGAGGAGGGGCATACTTTAAGGTACCAGATAACTGGAATTGGTGGGAATAGAGATAAATTTTATGAGGAAAGGTGTAAGGGCACCAAGCACCCATTGCTATAAATCTAGATGAGAGATGCTAGCCACCTGAACTATAGTGATGACACAGAGAGGAAGGAGCAGAGGGCATTAGGAAATTAAATGTGCAGGACTGTGTGAGGAAGGAGCAAGAGCCAGAGGCACCATGTTTCTGCTGTTCTTACTGCGTGGATGAAGAAAAGAGAAGGATGGGTGAATTTGTTCATTCAGTGACTATTTAAGTGAGTGCTGATTTTATGCTAGCATTCTACTAAATACACAGGAAAGAATCCAAAATCCCAAACCCTGTGCATCTTACATCCAGGAAGTTTGAGTGAAACACAAGATGAATGAGCAGTGTCTGTGCGTAAGAGAGGTGAGCGCTAAGAGAAAAGAGGAAAAAAAAAAAACTAAGCAAAGTACACAAGAATTGTCAGGGGGAGACATTTAGTAGTTTACAGACTGGAAAACTTTTTTGAGAAGGTAACAACAGAAAAATCTTTATAAAGCAGAAATTCTGCTTACACAAAAGGAGCTGTGAACATAAGGGTCTTGCTCGTGGTGTTTAGGTCAGTTGGGCTGAGCAAAGGATGGCATGAGCTGGCTTAACTGGAAGATCCTTCTGGCTGTTAGTTTAGAGTAGACTATGGGGAAAAAGATGACCCTGGCAGACCATTTAGAGACTTGACATAATCCAGTCTGATGGTCAACACAGGAAGTCTATGTGATAGTTGTACTGCTGGATAGGATTCCAAGCTTCTAGCCTACTGCTTTAGGAGGGCCATCTTCTCAGAGTTCCTCCATCCCTCTAGGCTTTACCCCAAGTCCTGCTTCACATCTATCACTCAAATATGGTCACTGGCCTGTACCTTTATAGCCCTCATTAGAATCAAACTTTTGTTACAAATATTTCTTTAGGTTTACCATTGCGTGAGTCTCCAAACAGTGTGGTTTTTATCTTGTCCATGTTTAAACTCTTGTGAATAGCATCAAATAGTGTATGAAAGCGTTGAGTAGGACATCTTTCCTTCATTATTCTGTTGTTTGAACAGCCCTTTCATATGTTCCAACAGTTCACAGATAATGTAGATTTTGGTCTGAGCCAACTTAAATCCCTGGCTCTGGGCCTTGGTGGTAGCTGAGCTGGTCAACCTGCTGCCTCTCCTGAATCCATATTACCCAGTTGAGCCCTTTAGTACTGCTCTGGCTAGCCCATTCAATGTTGGGGCAGGGGGGCAGGGTTAACTCTCCTGCTCTACTGCCATTGGGCCAGCTCACCCATACCCACACCACCAGAGCCAGTGCCACCCTGCTGCCTAGTCAAGTCACAGGGCCCACTTTCCCAAGTACTGCAGCTGGTAAGGGACAATGCCAGCTCTCCTGCTTTCACACCTGTAGGCCTGGCTCTCCTGTGCCTTTCCCATCAGGGCCAGCTCCATTGTGCTGTCAAGATGTGTGCAGGGCCTGCTCTTCTAAATGCTGCAGCTAGTGAAGGGCAGGGCCGGCTCTCGGGCTCTCATGAGTTTGGGGCTAGCTCTCCCAACTACTGCATGTGGCCATGGGATTGGGAGAAGGCATCACCTCCAAGTCCACACAGTAGGGCAGCTCTTCCCATGTCCATGCCCTTGGCCTGGTCACCTGCACCCTTCTCCACTAGGGTCAGCTCTATTGCGCTGCCCAGGTGAGCGCACCAGTAGTTTTTACAGTTAATGCTTTTTATATTTTGTGCAAGTAATCCTTTCTTACCTCTACATCTGAGTCCAAGTTCTTTTTAATCTTCTAGAAGCTTTGCTACTTGGACTTTGATGCTCAGGGCTATGATCTACTTGGAAATAAAATAAAGGCCCAGTTTTACTTCTTGTCATAAGGATGCTCAGTTGTCCCAGAGCTTATTCTGTCCTTTCCCACTTCCTGGTAGTTCCGTCTGTGCCAATAGTGAAGTGACCGTGAACATGGGGATCTATTTCCAGACCCTCCATTCTGTTCTGTCTTCCTGTATGTAATTATGAGCCAGTGCTATCCCATCTTAAGTCCCGTAGCTGCATAATTAATCTTGATTTATCGTAGAGTAAATCTTACTGCCTTGCTAGTCTTACTAATCCCTAAGCCTTTGCCTTAGAAAGCCTTTTAACTTTGTTTTTATTTTACAGTGTTAATTATTTATCTCACACAGTTTATTTTGATCATCTCACCTCCTCCCCAACTCCTTTTGAATACAATCCCTACTCTCTACCCACACCACTTTGTGCCTTCATTTTTGTTGTGAATCCCATCAAGTCCAATTTGTGCTGATCATACACTCTTGGATGTGTGGTCATCGACTGGAATATAGTTAACCTACTAGGGGCCCCACCCTAAAGAAAACTGGGTCTCTCCCTTGCAGCAGCTATTAATTATCTATATATCCTTAGCGAGGGGCGGAGTTCCATGCTCACCTCTACCCTTCTTGTGCTGATCCCTTCTCTTTGTCTTAGGGCAAGTGCTGCAGGTACCCCTTCACGGTTGAGCACTCAGCACACACTTGTTCTCAGCACTTTGACTAGTTATGAGTCTCTGTAGTAACTTCTGCTCTGAACCAAACTGACGTTAATACTAACTTATAGCTAGAAACATAAATGTTTAGAATGCAGTTTAATGGGCACATTATGTCCATTTAGCCAAAAATGGGTGTAGCATGTCTGCTAGAGCCTGCAACTTCTCCAGCCATGGCTTTTGACCAGGTTTATAGTACCAGGATGAATCACCTCCTGTGGAACAGGTCTCAAATCCTATCAGAAAGCAGCTGGTTATCTCTAGTGCTGGTTTGAATGATAGTAGTTTCCATGGTTTATATATATGAATATTTGGTTCCCAGTTGGTAGACTGTTTAGGGAGTATTAGGAAGCATGGCCTTGCTGGAGGAGGTATGTTACTAGAGGTGGCCTTTGAGGTTTCAAAAGGCCATGCCAAGCCCTGTCTTGCTTTCTCTTTCTCTACCTGTGAATCAGGATGTTAGCTCTCAGGTACTGCTCCAGTGCTATGCCTGTCTGCTATGATGATCATGGACCCTATGGAACCCTATGAAACTGTAAGCAAATCCCCAGTTAAATGCTTTCTTTTATGCATTGGTCATGGTGCCTCTTCACAGCAATAAGACAGTCACTGTGTCTTGTATCAGTAGTGCATAAGTCCTGGTCAGTAGTGTCCAAAGCTCAATAAAGCCATTGATGACTTTTCTCCCGGCCATCACACGGCACCTTCTGGTACTGCAAAGGCTAGCCATTAGGGAAGAAGTTTCCAAGTCAGTTATCACTTGATTTCTCTATGTCTAAAGAGCATGGTATCTTTAGCAATAAGGCCTTATCTTCTAGTTCTGGTGGGCCACCAAGAGCAGTGGCAATATGTATTGTTTTGATGGCTCTCTAATCAATGACTCATAGCCCAGCCCTGGCAGTGAAATTTTCATTTAATAGCGCACGTCTGTTGGGAACAGCTTTATCTACTCATATCTCTGTTAAAACTCTGAAAAACTTTTTATTAGTGTATTTTCATTGAGTAAAATAATGGATTTCATAATGGCATTTTCATACATCATGTGCTGTAATGATTTTCATTTCCCATTCTTTGTGGTTATTATAGTTTTAACTTGTAGATTTCTATTTGCTTTTTACTCCCACGATTTTAAACAATTTAAGTTCAACTTGTATCTCTATGATTGCAGCATATACTTTTGTTTTATATAGACTGTTTCTGGTAATTTTCACAGCTAACTTGTTGTCCTCTCTGTTTATCTTTGTGTATCTTGTGCTCTGGCTATTTGATAGGTACTGAATTAAATACTCCTAGAATCAGTCTGATGCCAGATGGCAGCATCTTCTTCACAGGAACACATATCTTCTTCTTTCATATGTATAAAAATATTAAAAGCCCAGGACCAAAGCTTGAAGATAATGTCCTTTTTTTCCCAAGGCAGTGTCTCATTGTGTTGTCCAGCCTAGGTTTCAAGTGTTAAAAGTTTCTGAATCACTCAAATTATTCAAGGTCTCAGCTCAGGGGTCGTTCTTTTCAGACTTCCACCTTAGTGCACCTGGGCTCCACACCCTGTTGTAGCCTTAAGAATCCATTCTAGATAAATCTTTTTTTTCTGTGGTAAAACCAGGCTCTAGTGGAACAGCTAATCTAAGACTTTGTCCTATCTGGTCTTTCTGAGAAATACTTCTCTTCCTCTCAGTGGTGACTGTACCCGTGCTTACCACTGAGCTTGTGAAAAAGAGCTGGGGCTTTGAGAAGCCATCAAACCTCCAATACCACTTACCACACATAGCTGCTTAACATCTGGAGAGTGTGGAGATTGTTAATTTTTAAAAATCTAACTGGCTATTTTTTTTTTAAGCCATTCAGCAGAATGTTCATCAGTCACTATTGATTTCACTTTCAAATAAATTTAATTATATTTTACGAAAGAAAATCATTACTTCCTGCAGATTGCCTGTGGGTTTAGTTATGAAGGGATACCCTAGTGACTGAAGGTTACAAATACTGGAGCAGTGGGTGGCCAGTGATGCTAGTTAGATTATTTTGGTCCCAGTTACCTGTAAGTTCGTTAACACAGAACAAGTTACCCTGCCCTTGGAACCTGTGTTGCCTTTGAATAAAATAGAGAATAAACATAAAAGCCCCATCTCGCTGGGCTGTATTAAATGAGGGCATGTGTGTAAATCACACAGCATCATCCTGGTCTTTAGCTATAACAGCATCTAGTCATGGTTTTCTCTATTGGAAAGCCATTGGGGGAAATGTCAGTAGTAGATGTCTGGTGAGGATTTGGTAGGCTACTGTGGCCAAATAAAGTCCAGTCCCTTTGTGACTTCTGATTGAAGCAAGAACCACAGATGACATCTGTCCATCTGTCTGTCTGTCTGTCTGTCTATTTCTTCTTCATCACCATCCTTCTTCCTCCTCCTCTTTCTTTCTTATTTTTCTTTTTCTTCTTTTTTTTTTTTTTCTGATTTTTTGAGATAGGGTGTCTCTGTGTATCTCTGGCTGTTCTAGAACTCACTCTGTAGATCAGGCTGGTTTTGAGCTTAGAGATCCTCCTTCCCAGTGCTCAGATTAAAGGCATGTGCCACCAACGGCCTGCTGCATAAGGCCTTTCAGTGCATCATCTCACACTGCGAGGGAGATCATATCTTCCCTTCTTTCCAAAAAGCTGAGACAGACGTATAGAGCTTGATCTCTGACCATTTGAAATGATAATGAAGTTCAGGTTGTCTGAGGGCACTACAAAGGTCAGCAGATTTGCAAAGTGGTCTAGAAGTATTGGAAGAAGTATGTCATCTCGATGGAATGGGTGCAGGGAGAAAAGGCTAATGGCACAACTGTCCATGTGGACCACCACCACAACAAAAAATTCCTGGAAAGGAAACCCGAGTCTCAGTAGATAGGAAAGGAGGAGGGAAAATGCAAGAAAGAAACAGTTGAGAAGACGCCAGAGTGGAGGAATCTCATGCACAACTTTCATTAAACCCATTTAAATGATTTTGTTTTTTTTAAAAAAGTCAATAGTATATTTAGCTCAACCATTATTCTCCTTGATTATGGCAAAACATTAGCCTAATTTGGGACATATTCTTGGTATACATGGAACTATCAGTATCGGGAATGGTAGTTATTACCTGAAAGAAATACAGAGTGATTTCAAAGAGTATTTTTATAAAATGGTCAAGAATGCTGTAAATAGCCTTTAAGCTTGCTCTGCTCAACTTTCATGTGCATATGGCCTCACATATGCACATGTGTATCCATCTGCCCTGAACAACTCTGTCCAGTGACCCTGGAGTTACTCTTCAATTTTGACATATTTAAAACATTTTCAATATTAATTTGCACGCTGTAGTTGGTTTTAAAGTTATAATTAGTCTTAACAATTTTGTTTTGTTAGAGAATCTCTTGAATTGTTGGTTCTGCCATAGCACTAACCATCTGCGATGTATGAATAGATCATAATATCTCAAGGCCTCAATTTCTTCATCTGTCAAAGGAGAGAGTTGGTCTAAATTATCTCCGTCTTTAAGAGTCTATGATTTGCATGTAAAATGCAATTTTAGTATCTCTCTAGTAAATTTGCATGTGTTACTGAATTTCTAGTGTTAGCTGGGCAGTTTGCAATTTGTATTTATAGGCTGGTAATTAGTATGAGGCATCAAATTTTTCTGTCATATTAACAAAGCATACATATTCTCTAATAAATGTGACCTTTAAATAATAGTGCTTTGTTTGACCTTCCTGATACTTTCATTGCCTGTCCCAGAGCCATGATTTTCAGTATATAAGTGGCCACATCAGATGCCCTCTGAGTTCACAGCATTTCAGTTGGCTGAAAGTCCTCATCAGCGATCATGGAAATGCCATTGTGGGTATCTGAATGAAGCCACAGCTCACTTAACAGAACTGTGTGCCAGTCTTAAAGTTACCTTAGCAGTGTAATGAAGCAGCTTTGAAGGCAAGCCTAGTAAGTTAGTGTGGCCTCATTCCAACCTAGTCAAGTTCTTAAAAATCTTCAAGTCAAATAATTACTTTGCAAATAAATATTAACATTTTAGGATGATTGGTTAAATCAATTAGCTTTACTTTTCGGAGAGGAGAAATGAGAAGGGGCACAGACAACCAGAAGGGTGAAAAGCGAGAGCAAGCAAGAGAGGCATTCTGACAAGTGAATAGAGGCACAGACCACCAAGTACAAGGGTGCTGACAGGCTATGTGGATGTAGACAAGGGATCCTGCCCAGGAATTCCATGGTGAGGAAGCATTCAAAAGGATGGATAATTCTTCAGAGTCATCAGGATTGCTTATACGTTTCTGAGGCGATAATAGTTTCTCCAGAGATTTTTTTTTTTTCAGTTGAAATTTTTCCCCATCAAGAACCTTTTTCAAAATATATTGAATAAATATAACCAACTGCAACCCTGACTTCCAGCTGCCACCAGAGATCTCCAAAGAATATACTTTGATTATAAAATGAGATTGACAGGGACCAGAGAATAAAGAGAATTCCAAGAAGCCACTGAGCTGTTAAGTTCCTTTGTTCTCAAGAATTCCCTAGTGTGCAGCCACATAGAAGTGTTAATATCAAAAGGTTCTTTTTACTCTTTTTGAGAAAGGAAAATCCTAATTGCTTCCTAGAAGCAAATGGCAAGGTATCCTCTTGTGCACATAGGTGCTCTGGGTGAAAACCTATTATATTGCCCATATCTAAACAATGTTGCAATCCCAGTTGTGTTAGCTCCCTTATCTTTGAAAAAATTAACACATTATTCTCTGTCACTGATTCTATTGTATAAGAGAGGACAAATTATCATCTATGAGAAACAGATAAAGTCTGTGAGTCATAGGAAACTGACCCACTCGGAATACTGGAGCTAACTGGCATTTTACTTAGGGCTAGAACTCATTTTCAGATTCTTGACAGTGACATTTCTTGTGCTTGTGGGGTGGTGGAAATAAAAGAAAAATACTTCCCAGAGAAAGGGGGCAAAAGTGCTCCTTTCTTCTCTTTTTCCCTCTGATACCTGCCAAGGTGAGATGAGTTGGCCCTGCTCATTCTCAGCTGCACACACGTTGCAGCCAGCCTGTCTGCTAACTCTGTAGATTATGTAAATCTGCTCAACTCTGACCTGGTCCTTTTGGAGTCCCTCTCATTCTAGGTTTTTAGGACCCTCCATGACCCATGCCTTTTCTAGTCTATGTCCTCTTACCATGTTGTCCCACGGTGATTCGCCCAACACCAATCCTGTGATCCAACTTTCATCTTCAAACATCTGCCAAAATAAGCAACCTGAAACCAGCCCTCAGCCACTGTTGCTTCTGCTCAAGAGACTGATGAATGACTTCTCATGACCTCCGGAGTGATTGTCAATTTCTTCAGCCCCCAGATCTCGGATTTGTAACGAACACCCCATAAAATTTTATCTGTACTCTCAAAATGAAATCCATAGAAAAAACATGTAACCTATACATGTAATTTGAATAGTAAATCAATACAATGTAAAAGAAGAAATAAAGCTTTAAGACCAGGTATAAAATAATACATATTTGAGTGTGCAGATGTTTGGATGGGACACCATCAGGAAAGGTGCTTGCACCTATGTGTGCAATGACAGTGACAGTGACAGCTACATATATAGAATGAGTTGGGGCTTGAATTCACAATTAAAACCCTCAGGCAGTATCACTGTTAGTGACATAATTTTGTCAAATGGAAAATACTAGGGACATGATCTGTAACATTCTTTCCAAACTTTAAACACAAATCCCTTGAAACTCTCTTTACAGTGTTAATCATAGGGTGGAGCTGATACTATTTCTGTCAAGCTCACAGGTGATGCATATGCTGCTTGTCCATAAACTATGTGTTGAATCATCAGACCCTAAACTAGATAGGCATTATCTGTATCCTGAGATTAATGCCATCTTGCTGAAATAACAGTAAAATCTTGATGCTCATGCAGCACTTGTGGTCTGGTGTTATCTGTTATTGGAGTAACTTCTCTCTTGGAACATTTTTTTGCATGTACTGGGAGCCCAGAAGAGGGACCTGGAAACTACAGGTTTCCATGCCTGGAAGAAGACATGGCATCTGTGGAGATGGTGGCTAAGGTTTGAATCCTCTTCAAGGGACTGATAACCTTTTGAGGGAATGGGATGGTCTCCAGAGGAGACCTGACAAACCTAAACCTAGCCTACAGTCCCATGCTGCTTACCTCTCAAGGCATTTGGGTGCCTCAGGCAGTAGAAAGGTAACCAATGGAGAAACAATACAGTGACCTAGTCTTTCAATCAAGAAGGTTCATATACCTCATGTTTGTAAAGAATGTAGACTCAGGGTGGCTCAGGAAGCCTGAAGGGAATTCAGTACAGAGCTGGCTAGCAGTTCTAGGTGTAACAGCTTCATAAGAGAAGGACACAGCACTCAGAGAGAGCTATCAAGAATTGCTTCAGATGGAGCTGATGTGAAGAGAGATAACAGGTGCCCCAGGTCTACTGAGGGAGAGAGGCAAAGACCTGTTAGACACATATGTGTTACTACTTGTCTTAGTTAGGGTTTCCATTGCTGTGAAGAAACACCATGACCAAGGCAACTCTTATAAAGGACAACATTTAATTGGAGTTGGCTTACAGGTCCAGAGGTTCAGTCTATTATCATCAGGGCAGGAAGCATGGCAGCATCCAAACAGGCATGGTGCAGGAAGAGCTGAGAGTTCTACATCTTGTTCTGAAGGCAAACAGGATAAGACTGCCATCTTCCAGGCAGCTAGGAGGAGGATCTCAAAGCCCACCCCCAACAGTGACACACCTACTCCAACAAGGCCACACCTCCCAAAAGTGCCACTCCCTGGGTCAAGCGTATTCAAATCACCACATCACTATGTCCTATTTAAGCCCTTCTGCAACCTTTTATGGTAAATGCGAGTGAGTGTGAGAGAGGATGCAGTGATTATGTGACCTCATGTGTAGTCATAGGAGCCTGAGGTATTGGGTGTGACCTGGGACCTACCATAAAATTCCTCCTCCACTGTTGTTCCCCTGCGGTGGCACTTGTCATCCCCCTAAGGAACACATCTAACTTCCTAACCGCCATTTTGACAGCATCTAGAGCAGGTCTGTATGACTCTTATGAAAAATTTCCTCCTGACATTGCCAGGTGCACACCTACAGCCATCACTTGAGGTACAGAAAGCAGTTTTGGTTGACCCATTTTTAGAGTAGGTTATTCACTTCTCACATTTTCGAGTCCCGTCTAAAGTCATCATGTCACACTAAAAGAAAAAAAGAAATGAATCCACTGTAGCCAGTCTTTTGGCTATTTTGTGGGTTATTTTTTGCTCCACCCTTTCAACCCCCTGACACTAGATAGGAGAGAGAAAAAGATAGAAAGGAAAGGGGGCGACATTACCTTTAGGTTACTTCCTGCTGATTAGAGGTGTCAAGTTCCTTGGGGTAAGTTTGATCTTTTCCACCAGGATATCTAATTTCTTTTTCTTGTTTCTTCTTTACACATGACTACTTAACAAACTGCAATCAGCAGCAACCAACCACAACCAAACCCACCCTGGGGCACTAGTATTTATATGCCCTCTGAAGAGTCCCTGGAATTCCAAACATCACACACTTGCAGAAGCTATCTGCTGCTGGCAAAAATCACATGCCTGCTGGAGCACGAGGCAAATCATAGTCAGCTGCTAGGGACAATCTAAAGCAGCCCCATATCCAACACCAGGGATTAAAACAAAAACATATTCGGATAATATTTCTGTGTTTTTAAAAGAAACCAAAATTATCACTACAATACACCGTTTATGTCTATAAGTCTTTGAACCTTTATTTTAATTGACAAGTAATTAGTGCTTATACTTACCTGGGTGCAATAGGCTGTTTTGGTGTATATAAACATTGTATAAAACTTAAGCTAATAGACACAACTGTTACTTCAGCTATGTATTACAAGTCTTTAGTTTCTAAAAAGATACATTATGAATTTCACTGCTCTATGCCTTCCCACTGAGTGCTGACAGGCTCTCTTGAACATTTATCAAATACTCCAGAAAAGACAGAACTCCCACATTGGGATTTGTTTCAGCTGCTGTGCTCTGGAGTAAGCTTCTGTATATCCACTCCATGTCAGAGGCAGGAAAATCTGCAGCTTTGTTTGGAGTTCTGAGTTTACCCTCCCCCCCAACCCCCACCATATACAGTTAAGCTTAGAGAATATACTGTCAATACCAAAGATAAGAATTACCCAAGTATTGGCAATAGTAGTGAACTTTTTCTTCCTTGTTTTCATTTAGACCCTTTATTCTATTTCTCCAAGAAGCGTCCATCACTTCCTTGACCCAGTGGTACAGAGAAGGGAATCCTCCCCTCTGTCAAGGAGACCACTTTGTACACAGGACCTAGAGATCAGTCTCTGTCCCTAGCACTTTCTCTGCCTATCCCTGAGGTTGTCCCATGATGACTGTTATCTCTGAAATTGAGCCACAATCTTTCGACTTTTCTCCAGAAAGTTCTGCTATAAGTATTACCAAACGGTCTTTGATTACTGTCTTTAAGCCTGTCCACCTCTCTCTATGGCTTCTCAGTGATGATTGGTGCTTGGCTCTGATATCAAGCAGGCATCAGGCCCATGCTTTAGCTTTGCACTGCAGGAGGAATGGAAACAAAGATCAGTGAACATAACCCATCCTGTAGGGAGGCAAAGAGGATGTGAGATGCCCACAGTTTCCAAGCCAAAGGGGCAAGGGAAATGGAGAAACCAGGAGAGTGATTTGCTTTTGTGACAAAATAAGTACATTTGGTTTTAAAAGACATTATTTAAATAATAGCTATACCCTAAATAAAAAAGAAACATTTTCAATGCATTTGATTTCAGTATAATAAAAAGGGATATATTGCAAGCTACTCTGAGAATGGTGAATTATTATCAGAGATTTAGAGAGTACAAATAAAATTCTCAGTGTAGCTATAAATTGGCTTCATTAATCCCATTAGTTGGTAAAAGTGAAGGTGATATTGATTAAATTGAAACAATGAGTGGGTCTATTTTGTGCGGGCAGTGGTGCTTAATCATTATAAAAATTAAGGATATGTTTGTATAATTTTCTCTTATTGTTTTCTGAAATCACATTCCAGATGGCTCCTTTTCTTCAGGAGTGTTTAGCCAGCGTTCACCTGCGATGCCTCTCAGCTGTACTCTGTTAGGATGCACATATGTGGCTTCTATCTATTCTTCAGGTTTTAGAACTCTCCACAAAGTGCCTATACATATAATCAGTATATATGTAGCAGAAGATAATATGTGCCTAAGGGTTGAGTTCTATTTGCATTCTCATCAGGGAACTTGAGGAATATATCATCTTGAATAGACCAGCTGTATTAGTCAGGTTTCTCTAGAAGAAAGGAACTTATAGAATGAATATCTCTCTCTCTCTCTCTCTCTCTCTCTCTCTCTCTCTCTCTCTCTCTCTCTCTCTGTGTGTGTGTGTGTGTGTGTATGCCAGGGCAGGCAAAGAGAGCAAGCTTCTTTCTTCCATGTCCTTTACATAGGCTGCCAGCAGAGGTTGTGGCTCAAAATAAAGGTGGATCTTTCGACCTCAAAAGATCTGGATGAAAAGTGTATCTTCCCATCTCAGATGATTTGATTAAGAAAAATAATCCCACACAGGTGTATCCAGTCACTTGGATTTTCATTAATTCCAGATGTTGTCAAATCTCAGGAACAGCGGTCACAGCTTTCTAGTCAAGTCCAGAACCACAAACAGCTGTCACATCAGCTTTGTCGCACTTGTTAACAAAGACTACATCACTGTGGCAAGCCAGAGGTGGACTCTACTCTCAACGTGGCGGCAACTCAAACTCTTTACGTCAGATCACCCTCTGTCTGAGGGGATAGACTTCATCTGCACCATCAGGCTGTGGCTCTAGAGGCTGCAGTGATCAGGATCCTGCAAATAGGCCATCATTCTTTCTTGCTTTTCTCTAGAATCCCTTCCCTAAGCCTGCTGGGAACCTGTGTAAAGAGCGACACTCCTCTATTAGAGCTGACTCTTAGGCAAAGCCACCTCCATTTCATATTAATTCCATGATTTTTTTTCCTGTTTAATAGTTGCTGTGTTACAAAATGTAAGTAGTGTAGACACACAGATTACTTTAGTGAAATATAAAAGTGCTAACTTTACAGCAAGCTGATATTGATTTTACTGCTTTACATGAAGCCAAAATTCTATGGTCTTCACATGTCTTCTTGTGAATCTAACTGAAGAGATAAAATAAAAAATAACCACACCATTTAGCTTCACTGAAGATATGACTAAAAATAATAGTCACCAAAGGAGGGGAATAATGTGTCCTTTGTCCCTTATAGAATTAGTGTAGGCTGTATGTTCTGGTATTTACTTCCCTTTAAAACTAAAGCACTTTCGGGTTGGAGGGATGGTACAGAGGTTAAGAGTACTGTCTATTTTTCCAGAGGTCCTGAGTTCAATTCCTAGCAACCGTATGGTGGCTCATAACCACCTATAACGAGACCTGGTGCCCTCTTTTGGCTTGCAGGCATATATGCAGGCAGAACGCCATATACATAATAAATAAATCTTAAAAACAAAACAAAACAAAAAAACCAAAACCCTTTTAAAGATAACTTCTGGGTATCTTCTGAAACACAGTTCAGTTAAAGAATTGCTTGTAATGTAATTTATTTTGGAAAATGATCTGAAGGAAGAAAAGCAAGGCTTTAAAGAGTCAGACAAAGGAGAGAAGGCCATTTCCTGGATGTGATATTTGATGGTCTCTTTTGGGAGCAACACTGTGCATGCTGTGAGAAGCCCCAGAAAGCATAGGCCAAAGCATGGAAGGGAGAGGGATGTGCTTACCAGCTCCCATGAACATGGGCCACGCACTGCTCCTTCCCTTGCTATTCTAACTTATGCATCTGTTAGAATGAATGGGCTTCTGCAAATATTTCAAAGGGGCCAGAGGACAGGAAACTCTGAAGCAGAAATTGAGAGGTATAGGGTGTAGGTGAGGAGAGACTGCATTGTTGCTAGGGCATGCCTCTGAGCAGCTGGTTGCTACAATACCAGTCAGAAGATCGGGCAAAGGCCAAAAGGTGCATGAAAAGGTGTTCAGGTGGACAAATGGAAGTCAAAGTCACCACCCAATGCCACCTTACTCCCACCAGGAAGGTTTTGACCAAAAAGAAATGAGATAGCCTGGTTCCTACATAGTCTTAGATCTGAGTTCTTCCAGCCGTCTCCAACAGGAACAGTGATAGAAACCTCTAGAAATGGCTCATCTTGTATAGTTGAAACTGTCATTCTTTCAGTCTCTCACGGGCACATTACACATTGAGCTGGTTGAGGTTAATTCATTGACTAGACATGAAGACTGAAAGACAACCTTCAGACTGACCACCAGTGTGTTTTACATGAAGGATTCATTTTCCTGGGTATGAGGCAACTTTCCTGGACAAGAAAGCTTAATTTGACTTCAGAGCATTGAGTGGGAAGAATGATCATGCAGCTAACATGCTCTGTTACACAGACTACAGGCTCGAGAATGTTCTTGCCAGCAGACTCCAGTACTTAGTGTGCTTGAGCCTCATTCCTACCCCAGAAGTGACTCACAGCCTCTGAAAACCTGCAGTTACAGATCCCGAGCGACACACTGTCGGGAGAGCCTCATTTGATTATCGTTCAGCCAGTGAATCTAGTTAATGGTTCTGAGATTTTTGTTTTCCGTTTGCCAGTTTTCGTTGTAAATAACCTGAATATTTTTCTCTGTTTCATGAATTCCCAAGAAATAGGCTATTGTACCTACTTCATAAATCATGGGCCCAATTAGAAAGTGCTTTGGAAATTCTTAATGTAATTGAAAATGTATTACTTAGGAAAATGTATTAGTCAAGTAGTTGCCAATAAAAACTCATTAACTAAAAATAAAGAAGCTGTAAGTGCTGGTGAGGATGCAGAGGGAAGGGGCCTCTGCGAGCTTCTGGGAGTGTAAATGGCTCAAGACCCTAAGGAAAATGATCTGAAGATTCCTTAAAGAATTAAAACTAGAGCTACCTGCCATCTGACAACCCCTTTACTGTGTGTTTCCCCAAGGAAATGAGATCAACACTACACAGAGGCATCTGCACTCGCATGTTCATTATGGCATTGTTTACAATAGTCCAGATATAGTGACAATGCAGCTGTCATCAAGAGGTGTGTGTGTGTGTGTGTGTGTGTGTGTGTGTGTGCCTGCAAGTGCCTGTGAAATGTAAGCCAGACACAATGAAGTATCAGCCAAGAAATGAAGGCAATCCTACCATCTGTGACAACGTAGATGAACCTTGAGGGCAGTGTGCTCAGTAAATTAAGGCAGACGGGGAATTCCAAATGCTATGCCAACACTACTTGTAAGTAGGGTCTATTTTGCAAAGGAAGCAGAAGGTAGACAATTGGTTATTATGCTGGGGGGGGGAGATGTTTTGTTTTGTTCAAAGAAAACCTTTCAGCTGTAGGATCAAGAAATTCCGATCTAACACACAACATGGTGACCACGGGTAATGAAACTGAATGGTGTACTTGAAATGTGCTTAAATGTTCTTACCACAAAACCGAACCGAACCAGGTAACCAGAGTTTAAATAACTTGGTTTTTACAACCATTTCACAAAATATGTGGCGGTCAAGTCGAACAGTGTGGGGGTGAAGAGATGGCCCCGAGGTTAAGAGTGCTTATTCTTGCAGAAGGGCCAGCCAGGCCCTTTTCCCAGAACCACATGGCAGCCCACAGCCATCCAGAATCCAGACCCAGGGAATCCAATGCCTTTTTGTTTTTTACCTCATCAGGCACCAAGAATCCTTGTGATGAAGATATGTACATGCAGGCAACACACTTGTACACATAATATAAAATAATTATGTCTAAATCTTAACAAAATAAGCACAATGCATACCTTTGTAGCCTTACTGATAATATGCCAATAAAACTAGAAAAAGAAATGTATACAAAAATGTCCGATACATTAGTTCATACAGAGTAGCGAAGAAACACTGACCTTATTTTATTTATTTGAGACAGGCTCTCTCTCTGTAGCCCTGGCTAGCTTGGAACTCACTGTAGAGACCAGGCTGACTTCCAACTCCCAGATCCACCTGCCTCTGCCTCCCTAAAGCTGTTATTAAAGGCCCATGCCACTGTGGGACCATGAAAGGCAGCCTGGTTTCTGGTTGAGCTAAGGTTTAACTCCCCCCACGCTCCCCACCTCCCCCCCCCCGTGGACCCAGTAGGAGGACCTCAGCAGGGGACAACCGTACAAAGGACGGCAGGCGTTTACCATGTTCCTAGAACTAGCTCCTGACACATGGCCGCAGCTCTCCATAGGTCTGTAACATTCAGTCACATAAGGGCAACACCCCAAACCCCTCCACACGTAGAGGCGTGGTCATGTAGCCTCAAGACATCCCTATGTTAAAGAGGCACCTAGAGGCTTAGCCACTCCACCTCCCAGTTACTGTTTCAACCTCGCCCCTCCCTGAGGTCGAAGGGGTCCGGATTCACTCACGCCACTCTCTGCCATAACAATAAATGCCCTGAAACCCTGGTCTCTCTTCATCAGATTCACCATGGGGAACAATTGAACAGGCCTTCATCTAAAGAGCTGTGTCTAGTCTCCCACAGAAGGCCTCCCAGTGCTCCCAGCCACGGCCCACCAAACCAAACCAAGTGAGCTAGCTGGCACCAAGCTACCAACCACAGTCCCCGCAGTATCCGGTCAAGCTCCCCCCTGCCTTCCCCTCTCAGGCTGTGCCCTCCACTTCATTCTCAGCTCTTCCGCAGCATCCAGCAGCACCTGGGATGTCCAAGAGCATGGGAACCTGACAGAACCAGCTTCCCTGTGATCCTTAGGACCCCAGGACTCGCTACCCCACCACAGAGTGGTGTCTCTGCGGGGCTTCTCACAGACCAACACCCACCCAGTGGTGTGTGGGGTGCTCATGGTCAGCCTCTCCGAGAGGCCTGAGAGCCTGGGGCAGAACATGGGACTTAACTCTCCAACACCAGTTAATCCAACATGCCACCATGTCTGATTTTTAAAAAGCCAAGGAAAGTAAAGCCTCAGTAGGATGCCTCTGGATCTCTAAGAGTGAGTGAAGTCACTTATCTCTCAACAAAACAATCCCTCTCTAACTAGACAAAGTGTTCCGACAAAGGAGAAAGCAACAAGGGTTTTGGTTGTTCACAGCACAGCCTCACACGTCATGTGTGACCCTCACGTCCTCAAGGGTATTTATCTAAGAGAAACAAAACCAAGTTTACACAGAATCCTACACATGAATGCTCCTAACAGTTTAATTTGTGATTACACACAACTGGAAGCAACTCATGAATGGATAAAGACTCCATAGTGTGTTCATGCAATGGGATACTTCCTAAGTTTCTCTAAAAATCAGTACTGAAGTATGCAATAATTGGATGAATTGGAAGCACTTTGTGCTGTGGGAACAGCCAGAGATGTCTGATGTCTGCTGGAGTTACAGGCACTTGTGAGCCACTTGATGTGGGTGCTGGGGACAGAATCGGTGTTCTCTGCACAGTGTGTGCTCTTTCCTGACGAACCTTCTCCTTGCCCTCAAGAGTCTTTTTAAAAATTAAAACTAAAAGTTTATATTCATAAGAGAGCAAAGCTCAATTTAGACTTCAGGTCTTCAACTCATTATTTGAATGAGTTCCTTATTTAAATAAATTGGGGAAATGGCACAGTCACTTATATCTAGTTCCGTTACTGTTATGGGTATGAAGTATCTAAAATGCTTAGGATCCAAATTGTTTTTATTTTTGATTACACACACACACACACACACACACACACACACATGTTTGCGAATTTTAGTCAAGTTGACCCAAGCTAGAGTCATTTTGGAAGAGGAAACCTCAACTGAGAAAATGCCCCCACTAGGTAGCTCTGTGGGCAAGCCTGGGGTATATTTTTTTAATTAATGATCATTGTGGGAGGGTCCAGCCTCCCTGATCAGTTGTCCTATAAAATGGTGAGCCATCCATCAGAAGCAAGCCAGTAAGCAGCACTCCTCCATGACCCCTGTATCAGTCCTGCCTCCAGGTTCCTATCCTGCTTGAAGTCTTGTCCTGACTTCGCTGTGTGATAGACTGTTACCTGGAGGTATTAGCTAAATAAACCCTTTCCTCTCCAAATTGTGTTTTGTCATGGTGCCTTAATACAAAACTAGAAAACCTAAATAAAACTTATATGAGATACTTGGAAGAAAAAGAAAAACGCCCTAAGTCTGAACATGAAAGCTATCCATTGTGTAGACACTAGAACATACACTCTGAAGATCATTTTATACAATATTTTAAGCACATTTAACTTTTAATGTGTTGGGTGAAGTCAAGTGCACAATTTTCTAGTTGTGGTATCATAAGCATGCTCAAAGAGGGTCAGGTTTGGGAGCATTTCAGATTTTGGGGTTAGAGATTCTTAGTCTGGAAGCATCTGCAAAGAAACTGCAGGTCGAGACAGTTGTGAGGAACGAACAACTCACCACCCTTCCCCCCAAAACCTCTCTAGTCCAATAGGGAAGGCAATTCTTAATAATTTTGACGCTAAGGGCAAAAAGCGATGATCATGTCCTTCTGGCTCTGGGATAGTTTGCAGAGGAAGGGATGTTTGAGCTGAGCATGATGCAATAGATGATAGATACTTGACTTTTACAGGAAGGGCTGGAAGGGTGGTAGGGCATTACCAATGCAGGAGAGCTGCTAGCAGTGGGGACTGTGGGAAGAGTTGCTTGTAGGTTGGCACGAGGAAAACCCAAGCTGCTTGCGGTGGAAAGAAAGGAATGCTCATTGGTGGATAATGAAGGACCTGATATCTCTTGCAGAGTTTGCGCTTCATCTCATAAAGGGCAAGTCAAAACTCGATAACCTGAATATGAGAGTGATATTTTAAAGTGTGTCTTCTAAGAATGAGAACGCATCTACACTATTAAAATTTGGCAAGTTCTGCATACAAACTCACCTGCCGAAAAGCTAGAATATCTAGGTTTGATCACGTGATGCTTATCTTTGTTCTCCTATGGCAACATATGACCAGATTGAAAAGCACCTAGGTATCTTACGCGAGGCATGCCAGATCTCCAGTGCACAATCTCCTAGTCACTACCTACTGTTATAATGCCTAGATCCCTTCCTCTCCATTGGTGTACTTGAGCCTGTGCAAAGGAGGCCAGGAAAATGATGTGATCTTATTTCTCACCATGGAAGAATCCAACATAAAATTTGTGAGGCAGGAGCATGTTAGGAATATCATCAGATTAGGAATGAGACAAAGAGTGTTCACTTGAACGAATGCCTTTAGTAGATCACTGTCCCTGTGGCACAGAGATGGTGACAGGATGTAAAGGGCATTAGGAGGAGGGGAGTCTAGGCTTGCTCTTGACTTGGACAACTGGGTAGTCCATGATACCAACTAATTTAGGTAACGTAGGTTCTGAGGGACGAACTGTAGTTCTGTTCTGAATTTTTGGCTTTTAGAAATCTACTAGAGCCTCACAGTTAGTTGGATACATGGAACTAGATCCAAGGTCTTGGGAGCCATGAGCCTGTTTGTGGTATTGGAGACCCTCTGTGGTGAGTGATAAGGGGTGGACCAAAAGAGACTACCCTAGAAATGCTAGAGGGTGCGTGGAGACTGTGGTGTGTGGAGACTGTAGGTTCATCTATCTAATGGCGTTGGACCATTGGTATTATTAGTTCTGACACATTTCCAACTTCAAAAAATATGCTGCTAATTTAATTATGATTTAGAGTCATTTCCTGTTAATTTCACAGATTATGCCATACTTCGTAAGCAAATGACAATAGCATCTGGGATTCAAACTCCTGCCTATGTGATCCAAGAGCTGAGTATGGAGGATTGAATGCATGGGAGAACTAGAGCATTACAACTCACTCGACTCATTGGAAAAGACAAAAGCTATTTTCACTGTTAAAGAAAGCCAAGGCACATTAAAATGTATAGAATGAGCAGGCAGTTGCATTAGCTCTGTCATAACAGATAGCATCTTTTTTTCTTTCTAGCTGAGAGTAATCATGAGTAAGCAGATGCCTGCAATAGGGACAGCCTTGAAAGACAAAACTCACATTTCTAAATCTCTCAGCATAAGTGGCAATTAGAGTCACACCATCATGCTTTACGCGTTCAGCTTAATATGGTTTTATGGATTAGGACAGAGTTGTCTCTTTGGCTAAATAGTATGGAATTTTCTGTTAGGGCTCATATCTACTCCTTTGAGAAACACAAGCAGAGTGTTGCAGAGGTTGGACGAATATTTAAAGGAGCTCCAGTGGCGTTGTCATTAACAAGTAAAACTGGCTAAACCTTGAACATAAAATGAACGAATTCCACATTGTTTAGTGCTTATCTACTCGGAGCATTCGTTTTAGGGGTTTACTATGGCTTTATGGGAAAGAATAATATTTCCCATTTCTGTGAACATATTGTAAAACCACCATAGCCTCCTGCCTCTTCCTTAATGGCTATTTGGAAGAAATTCAATCCGGGGGAGTTTAGCTTCTCGTGAATTCTCGGGGAATTGATGTGTTAAACTTCCATTATCATTTTTGGTGATGATCTGACGGAGTCCTCTATGCAGAGTTCTAATTGGCTCTTGATTTTGTGTTTTATTCTTCATCTTCTCTCTCTTCACTACCTTCCCCCACCCCTACCCCCTGTTTAGAAGATAATGTTCCCCCACCATTGAACTCTGGCTGTGCTCTCTAGAAAAAGGCATTCAGGCAGTGCACATATATCTAGCTTGAAGTGTTTATTACTGAGTAAGACAAGTGAAAGGGGCTCTGCTGATGACAATAGAAGTCACTTTCTTTTATGATTTTTCCCCCAGTTAATCTTCTTGTGATCTCTGTTTGACTTCCCTGCTTGGCTGCCTATATAGGTGAAACTTAATGAGTTTCCCATTTGAAGAGTTTGCAAGTCTTGCTACATTCCTTAGACTATCTTTTGTTGATTCTATGCTCTTATCTGGGAAGACGTGAGCTGAAAGGAAAGAAATACCCTCCCTGAAGATTTCTATTTCAGTCTTTACAAGGTAGAGAGTCCATAAACTGTAATCACTCCTAACCCACTCTGCAGTTGCTTTCTTTAATATTCGTTCTTGGCCGTGTCCTGTTTCATAGCTCAAAAATGGTCTTGCTTCCTAAAAGGGGGTGCTCAAGTGTTTACTGATCTATGAAAACTTCTCTAGAAGTTCTTTTCATTAAAATGATAACTGTCGTGGAAACCCAGCCTGTTGGAGTATATGTTTATGTTAACATAGACTTGTGAATTTAAAATCATCTGCTAATGCTGAGTTATGTGACAAGCCACATGCCTCTCACCCTCTCCCTCTAGGCATTATGGCCATCTAATTACAAGAGAGGATTTTTTAGGTAGCACCCTGAATGCTCTCACCTCCCAGTCCTCCCATGTCTGTCCCTCCTCCCTGAGACCTCACTCCCCTGCAAAGGTTTCTATTTGTTCAAAATGACAAATCCATTACGTTTTGTCCATATACTTACTGAAGCATGGTCAAAAGCCTACTGGCCAGTCCCCCAAGACATCTACATGGCCTTTGGTGGCAACACTGGCTACAGACATTAACATGACTGCTGGCCAAATCAAGACCACCGATCCCCTCATGAGCCTCAGTGACTGCATGAACCATGAGCCTCAGGTAGCTACACATGCTGCTCACATCAGAATGGTCCCCAAGGCAGCAAACCCTGAGGACATCACTAAGGGATCAGTCAGATAGGATATGTTCACATGGATGTCGGGCTTTCTTGTGGCCTAGGGCAGCAGCATGGTATCATGTACCACAGTGGTCTGTCAAGGAGGTCCAATACAGAAAGCAAAACTTTCCTATTCCTGTGTGTGTGCGTGTGTGTGTGTGTGTGTTGTGTGTGTGTGTGTGTGTGTGTGTGTGTGTGTTGTGTGTGTGTGTGTGTTACCAAGCAGAGGTGAAGGTAGTAGAACCCTTTAGAGCAGCGAGGCCTATTTGGAGATTTTAGGTCATTGGTCATCCTTTAGACAAACTGTGACACTCTGATCTCTTTTTCTGTTTGCTTCCTGGTGGCCTTGTGATGAGCTGCTTGCCTGAGCCGTGCACCCCCTCCATGATCTGTGACCTTACACAGCAGCAATAGGACCAAGTGACCGTGGGCTGAAAGTTCTGAGACTGAGCAAAACCAATGTTTGTTCTTTCTAGGTTTATTATATGAAAGTCTTGGTTCCAGTGCCAGAAAGCTGATGAATACAATCTCTGTTCAGAGTGTATAGGACATAAACTAGAGTCTTAATGTGGAAACTATTGAACAACAGAAAAAGAAGACATGAAGTTGAAAAATATGACCAAGTGTGTAGTTTGGAAATATTTACTCTGGCCTCAGTGAAGTGGGAGAAACAAGAATGTATCCAGAGAAGGTCTCATGCGTAGAGGCTGGTGACTGCTAAGATGGGCAGGGAGTTCAGTCAGTGTGGCCAACAGGCTTGGTGTATCTGAAAATCATGAACCTATGATGCTGAGGTAATTCCTGGACTTTTGGGCTCAGGCAAATGGGTGGGATTTGTAAATGTGTATTATTATTACCTCACTTTTGATTAACCTGAAGTTCAAAATGGGTAAACATCATGTTCCGGGGAGCCCATTAATAACCAAGGCAGAATTCAAGCTCTACTTTGTGATTTCAAAACCTTGTTTCTCCAGTCTGTACTGGGCTTCAAAATTGATTTCAGAAGGACTGTGCTCAGTGCTGTTGGCATGCTAGCTTTTCTTTAGGCCATGGTACCCTAGCATCTTAGCCTTGGGAACCATTACAGAGAGTTCCAAGGGTTTCCAAGCTCTTGACCATGACCCATAGTGAGAAGACTATTACACCACAAACGAGTACACACATAATGGAAACAGAATTTTCTTAGGAACACTACCACTGCATTACTTGAGGCGTGCTGTTTTCCTCTGTTCCCACTTACACAAGAATGCTAGCTGCTATTCATAACATTGACTTTATAATACAAATTATAAGTTGTTTGAAGAAACACTAAACTAGTCCTTTTCAATTTTAGGAGAACTGGAAAGTAATTTTTTAAAGCTGTTACTGAATTTTCTCTTTCTTTCCTTTTTAAATAATTTTTTTCTAATAATGTGTTCTGATCACAGTTTTCCCACCCCCATCTCCTCCTAGACCCTCCCCACCTAACTCCACATCTTCTTTCTCTCTCTTTCTTTAGAAAACAGGCAAGTAAAACAAGAAAACAAACAAGAATAAAACAAAATGAATGCATGAGCAACACCTACATATGCAGTCAAGCGTGTACGTGTGTGGGTGTGTGCGTGCGCGTGAGTGTGTGCTCATGCACACACTATGAAAACACAAAATAAGAAACCACTTCATATAATAAAAAAAACAACAATAAGGTAAGAAAAAGTGCCCAGAGTACTATGAGACACAAAGTAAACCTCCAAAAATACCATTGAGTTTGCTTTGGGTTGGTATATGGCTGGACATTGGGCCATTAAGTATGGTTTATATATCTACTGAGACTCCATTAGAGAAATCTAATTTTTCATTTGAGCAGTTGACATTTGGGTTAAAGATGGAGGCATATGTCCACTTCTCCTCTCACTGTTGTGACTGCCTGCCCCCTGGCTTGGAGCTGTGGAGGCTCTGTACCTGTTGCCAGTCTGCATGAGTTCACATATGTGTCAGTCCTGTGGCGTATAAAAGGCAGTTTCATTGGTGCCATCCATCTCTATTGGCTCTTGCAGTCTTTCTGCCTCCTCTTCTAAAGAGCTCCCTGAGCCCTGAGGGGAGGGCTTTGATGAAGACATCCCATTTAAGACTTAAGTCTTCCCCAATCTCTCATTCTCAGCACATTGTCCAGTTGTGGTCTTTGTATTGGTTCTCATATCATGTAAAAGGAAGCTTCTCCGATGATGACTAAGCAAAACTACAATCTACGAGTATAGCAGAATGTCACTGGGAGTCAGAACAGTAGTATTTGGTTTTCCCTTAGGTTCAAGGCCTATCTAGTTTCAGGTTCTTGGCCACTTGAGCAGTGTCAAGCAGGGGTTCCGTCTCACGAAGTGGGCCTCAAATCCAATCAGATAGATTGGTCATTCCCACAACTTTTCTGCCACTATTGTACCAGTATATCATGCAGGCAAGCCATCATCCTAGCCTGAGGGCTTTGTAGCTGGGTTAGTGTTTCTCCTCTAAGGTATACAGAGTACCTTCTAGTATTGTGAACATTAGTGAGCAGGGATAAGGTTCTAATTAGGCACCAGTATGAATTATCACTGTTCATTGAGATACGTAGGCGTTATCTTCAGCAATAGGACCTTACCAGCAGTTTGTGGAGAGCAACCAATAGCCTTGCCAAGCACTTGAGTTGTCTGGGGGTTTTCATGAGGCCCTTTGGCCAGCAACTCAGATGTAACCCATTTCTGGCAGTTTCACTTGGTGGTGACAGACATCTTGTTGGGGCTTTGTCTCCTCCATTTTGTGGTGATTCTGTTTATATTTTTTTTCAGACACACACAGTTCATATGTATGTGCGTGTGTGTGCGTGTGTGTGTAAAGAAGCTTCTACTGCGTTGGGTTTCCATATGTTGTTTCAGATGTCCCTTGGTGTTAGCTGTCCCTCCCTGTATTCCATTCCGCACCTTCCTCTTCCCTCCCCCTCTCTGTTTAACACTTCTATTTGGGCCCTGCCCAAAGCCCGTACCATCTCTCCACAACTGTATATTCTTGTATCCCCTAGCTTCAGAGATCCTAGTCCTTCACTCTATGTAGAACCTCTTGCTATTGTAGTGAACATTTTGGTTTCTTTGAAAACACAGAAATATTGCAATAATGTTTTACTTTTAACCCCAGATGTGGAATAAGAAGCTATTCAGATTGTTCCTAGCAGCTGACTATGATTTGCCTTGTGCTCTAGGCAGGGGCATAATTTTGCCAGCTATAGATAGTTCATGCGAATGTTATGTTTGTAATTCTGGGTACTCTTCAGGGAGCATATAAATACTAGGGCCATATGAATGAGTTGTTGGTTAGGTGCTGTTGGTTGTGGCTTGTTATGTGTGGATTGCAAAATAATAATAATAATAATAATAATAATAATAATAATAATAATAATAGAAACAAGAAGAAACTAGATATCCTGACAGCAAAGATCAAACTTGCCCCAAGACACTAATCAGTGGGAATTAGTCTAATGATAACAATGCCTCCCTTTCCTCTCCATTCTTTTTTTGATCTTACTCAGTGTTGAGGGTTGGAAGGGTGGAATAAGGGTGGAAGGAAGAAGAACCCACAAAGTAGCCAAAAGTCCATCTGTAGATTATATAGCTTGTAGCATGCTTATCGAAAACTTAAAAGCTACCATCCACACTGGAAAGTGATTTTCTAAGACTTAGCAATCACTAAGCAAGTGAGTTTCTGATTCTACATCACTCTATTAGACAGATTGGCTTTATTGGCTTCATAGATAAAATTGGCAGATAAGTTTGTAAATTTTGTCCTTTAAAAACAAACAAATAAGCCGACACCCAGTTGTTGATGATTTTCTGCTTATTAGCATTTAGTTTGTTGGTTTTTAGAAGTCTTATTTTATACTAAGGTTGGGCCATCCAGGATGCAATTAAGTCAGACATTACATTTTGCTTGAAAAGGGACAACAATAAAGATAATAAAGAGCACATAATCTCTGCAAGTCTGAAAGGACTAATAAAAAGCCACCGAAAATGGAAAGCACTTATCAAAGAGGAGAGATAAAAACACACTTATGAAGTCACCCAAGAATCCAAAGGAGAATCGTGAAGCTAAGAGAAAAAGCCAAAGTTTTCAGCCATGCAAAAATGCCAAGTGGAGAATAGAACGCCTCAATGACATTCGCACAACCATAGAAGCTATTTCTTGAGTGACGTTAAACAGAAACGGGGCACATGAGATAAAGCCGCCTACGCCTATAATGCTGAAAAGCGGTGGGACATTTTGGAACATTTCTAATGGAGCTCTCAACTCTTAGAGGTTTAATAAAACGAAATTTTGACATCATTCAGCTGAACTGAATTTGAAGGCTTACAGTAATACTGAGGGAGAAGAGAAAGGATTCTCTTGCTGCCTTTTACACACGCACTCTAACTTTTGTAGAAATATGAGGCGGGTGTTGAAAACCCTGACAAAGTTTCTGGATGTTTTCGCCATCCAGCAGGCACTGATGGAATCCAGGAGCCACAGATGCAGCCAGAATTCAGAAAAATCTAGGGTTCCGCCACAGTGGAGACACCAGAAAAGGAAAGCATGTGGTACAAAGCGTTCTCTCTCTGTAGCCAATCCTGGGCCAGGCACATGAAGGTCATCGTCTTCTAAGCACAGCTCAAGAATATTGTCCATGGGGCAAGAGTTTACTGAACACTTACTAACTCCCTTCGTGTCATGTAAGCTCCAGACAACACAACAACACAAATTCGTGCCAGCTTTTACGAAATTGGTAGCTCACCCTGAGGATTTGATCCATGTTGTTCAAGATGACAGGGACATAGGGAAGTGGCATCCGGTCTGGACATGGTGAGCTAGAGCCCCCCAAGATAGAATGAACTCAAGCTTTGATTTAAGTAGGGTCAGGGGGAGGTAGGCAGATACAGGATAAAGGGTAGGCTCACAAATTTCTACAATTATACCACCCCATGCAGCAACGCCCCAAGAAGCTTAGCATAGCCCTGGCAAACTATATGTGTGTGTGTGTGTGTGTGTGTGTGTGTGTGTGTGTGTGTGTGTGTTTGTGTGTGTGTGTGTGTGTGTGTGCACGTGCTTGACATTCTATAAGCTCTGGCAAATGTAATTTTTAATATCTTATTATTGTCAGTTATGGGTACTGGTCAGATAGTATGTTTTTTATTTCTCCCCCCAAATAATTACAGCTTACTTATGTTTCCATAAGTGTGGCTGATACAATGTTAATGTTTAATTATCTGTAATTGTTTAAGAAGCCTATGAAATATGCACGTTTCTCTTTGCTGTTCATTATGCTTGCAAATTAAACTGAAGAGTATTCCATACATGGTGACGTTTTTGTCTAAGGAAACTTATGCAATTAGTGAAATAGAATCCGAATAAGAGTGACTGCTGAGGTCACACAGCTCAGTCCTCTGTTAATATGTGAGAACTCTGTGAAACATTTGTTCAAAATAGTACTATTGTTGGTTAAGTTGCAGAGAAGGGGCTGAATTGCCTCTTCAATATTCACTTTCTTTATGCAGTATTGACATAACCAATTTTTTTAAAGCCCACAACTTTGATGTAAACACGTGCTAACACTGTTACCTTGACGTTAATTCCAGTGAACGCCTTTAAAGTTTTCAGGGCTTTATTTTTTAATTTTTTCATTGCATTTTCCCCCCTCTGAGAACATATTACATATTAACTTCCTTTGAACCATTTCATTTACTGCAAGAGCCAGAAAAACATGCTAAGCACTCCAGTTTAAGCCCTAAAGTTATTTGTAGCTGACGAACACACTCCTGATGCTATTTGTCCCCTCGTGGGCTAAGATCTCATTCGGAGATGGTGCACTTAACAGGAGTATTAAAGCATTTAACTAAAGACTTGGAAAAAATGGCCTGTAGTTAATAATCTGAATAACATTTTCCTTAAAGTGTGCACCTGGCTACTAGGGAGGCACTGTTCTTTCGTGGTTATTATTGTCACACAGCTCTGGTCACGTGCTCTGTTTGGAGCTGTGTAATAAGCAGAGCCTTTAAAATGAAATTGCCGGAACGTTCTTCTGAGCTGTTCTCCCTTTCAGTCGCGTCACTCAGCTTTCTGTGCTGCTATCGATTCCTTCGCTCACCTGCCAGCTTCCTTATAATTAGGCTTCTCAGAAAAATCTAGCAATGGGTTGTCTTTCTCACCACAGCTAAACCTCCCTCTCCGAGGGTCCACAGGGTAGGATTTTCCCCCTCCAATGGCACCTTTGCCCACTGTTTCTCACCTCATCCATTATGTGATTTGAAAAGCTCCCATTCAGCTGTACACACTGTTAGAGAGCCCGACTCTCACTGTCAAGATCGCACAAGTCTGGCTTCTATAATTATGTCTTTGGGCACAATTATAATCACAAGCAATGTCATGAGTTATTGACTTCAAGTAAACATCTGAGGCCTCTGACTGTTGCAGTCATTCCAACATCAAGTAGAAGCAGCTTGGTTTCTGAAGGCTCATGTCTTACTCCAGGTTCCCTGGACCCAGCGCTTCTTTTCTCTTGTTGACATCTGCACCCGACTGGTTTGTGACTATTGAACTTGCCTGTAGTCTTACAATCCTGTGGTAAAATCTATGTGCATCCTTCAAAAAACAATCAATGTAAGATGTCTTTTCTGGAGAACAGAAGAGGGATTCTTTTATACTTGTAAATGCTAGAAAATGGCAGCTTTGGCAACTTGTTGGGCACACTGTGATTAGTTACTTACAAGGTCATTATTAAGTATTTATGATGTACCAATTCTCTGCTTGACAGTATAAGGAGGAGGCAACTGTGTGAACGATGTTCTAAGAGGAAACAATATCTTTAGCATTATTAGTGAGCAGTTATGGGACGGTACATGAGATAAAGAGGAGGTGCATGTGGTGGAGATGTCTTATGAGACCCGTGAGCCATAATGTGAGCCCCAGTTGGGTGATAAGCATCTTATGAAATAGAGGGAAGAAATCAAGGACATTGCAAGGCGGGAGTGTCTGTATTACTCCTTGAGGTTGAGACTGTGTTGGGGTCTTAAGAGATGGGTCTCACTGGCTTAGAGAAATGACTGCCCTTCTATAGCATCTGTGTTCAATTCCTAGGACATACATGGCTCCTTACAACTCTCTGTAATTCCAGTTTCAGGAGATCCAGTGCCCTCTTCTGGCCTCTGTAGGAGCCAAGCTTGTACATGACACACAGACATACACACAAAAAACCCATAGATAGGAAATAAAATAATTTTTAAAAAAGAGAGAGTTGGTGTCAACATTACAATTAAAAAGAATAAGAAAAAGAACATTCATTTCAGGCCAAGAAACAAGCTTGCCTAGAATTGCATACTAACAATGAGGGGTTAGGAGTGAGAAAGTCAACTTAATCAATTGACATCACCCTTGTGAACCTTCTAGTCTTGTTCAACACATTTAGCTGAAGGATTTTGAGTGAACTAAAGAATTACAGCCAGTCTCAATGGTTTTGAAATTGGTTTCTCTAAAAGCTCATCAAACCTTAAACAAACATACATACATACATTAATATAACCAATATATGAAACAGAATCAAAGATTGTTGTGATATATTGATGGGCACACTCTTCATACTCAAGGGAGACTTGTGGTCTCAATGACAGAAGCAGGTATATATGAGGAGAGACAAGTACCCTAGGCTTGGTGTGAAGCTGCGACAAGGCCCCAAGTTTAACTTTGGAAGTCTGGACCGTAGAAACACTAGCAAATAGGAAAGTCTTTAAGAATTTGTGTAGAGTTGGATTGCAGGCTGATAATGTAAATTCTGCAGTCAAATCCTCAAGAGAAAACTTCATAGAAGAGGCTTAAATGATGAAATAGAGAGTCATACTGGAGGTGAAATAGAGTACAGGGCTAGGGACTGGAGAGCAGGGAGAGAGAAGCATGCACTGTTGTAGGTGTAGGACAGAGCTATGGCACAGCATGCAAGGGAAAGAGACTTCTTTGCCAAGCTGGTCAACAGGTGGAGCAGAGAAGGGAACTATCCCTTTGAGTGTTCTGGAGAGAGACTGTTTGCAGCAGTTGTCAGGACATTCGATTTTAACTGTGAAATTACAGAGAGAAGATAGACTTAAAGGCAAAGGTATGTGGCAGGATGCTGGGTAATGACCTGTTCTAGACTTCAGGTCCAGGGAGCTCATTCCTGCTGATCAGAGAGAGGGATAGAGACTGTACTTGCAAGCCAGGTGAGGCATTTTCTTGTTTGTTTTCATAGATGTGGCAAACTATGTTTTTAGAAAACTAAAACATTGAAGTTAATATAAAATATTTAACAGGTAAACTATTGAGTCACTTTAATCATATTTGGATGATATTATGTCTCAAGTTTTAACTTTATATACTATTAATGAACGATGCTCGAATCAAATACTTGCAAAATTATGTATTACCTTTTGTAAGAGGAGTTTTGCACGCTTGATTATTTTTCCTCACTGCTTTGTCAGCCAGATGAGTCCAAGGATCAGAAAAAAGTTTGACTTTAGTTTTTCATTAGTCTCATTTGTTTTTTGTTCAGGAAAAAATGTGTGTTCACAAAAAGGAAAAATGTACCCAGCCTAGAAAGGTTAGAATAACTTTATTAAGCCTATAAATGTTAGAATAACTTTTAAAATCTTTCAAAATAATTTTCAGAGGTTCTATTATCAAGTCAGTAAACCTCCTTCCAAAAGCCTCTGTACAGATACAAGGATTGCTTTATGCTAATTAGATCATAGTATAAATGTAGTTTACATTGTTTGTTGCATCTAAACATTATGATGTTTTCTTATCAACAAATATAGAAATGTAGCATCTTTTATCAATCATAGATATTGTATGAATGTATAAAATTAAACCAACTTCTATTGCTGAGTATTTAGACTTCCCCTGAATTTTCTGTTTTAAACTATGCTGCAGAGAGAATTGCTATGGTACATTTTTTGTGTAATTGTCTAGTTGATGGTTGTATTGTTTGTGTGGTTTATATTGCTGTGATAAAGCACCATGAACAAAGTCAACACAGGGAAGATAGTGTTTATTTCATCTTACAGCTTACAGTACATCATGAAGGGAAATCAGGTCAGAAACTCAAGCAGGAATGTGCATGCAAGATCTGAAACAGAGGCCATGGAGGAATGCTGCTTTCTAACTTGCTTGGTGTTGCTTAGCCTGCTTTCTTATAGAACGCAGGACCTCCTGCTCAGGGCTAGCACAGCTGATAGTGGACTGGGCCCTCCTACATCAATGTCCCACAGACGTACCCTCTGGAAATTCAATTTCTTGTAGGTTTTTATTTTTCAAAACCTACTTTATTAAGGGTTCTTAAATGCTTCAACCTCCTTTATAGCCCACCAACCAAAGGTAGGGGAGGAAGATGGCTACTAAGACAAGGGGGATGTAGACCTGTTTAGAAGTAGTTCCTTGGGGTGATTCCAATCTTTGTTGTCTGCAGTCCAGTCCACTAGCAAAACACAAAACATGAATCAATAGTGGCTTGATCCAGAAGAAACTGCAAGGCTCCACTGATGGGCACAAGTCCACTGAAGTGGCAAGATGCAGTTGGAACTCCACCAGGAGTTCTTTGGTGTGCCTCTTTCTACAAAGTCATGACAAATGAAGATCAGAGAAGAAAACAAGGCGAACCAATGCCAGCCCCCTCCATTGTCTATTGAGTTATACTCTTTCCAAACATAATGTGTCTTCTCAAGTGTCTGCTCCAGCAAAACATCACATGCCCTTTCGCCAGATAGCTTCCAGAAAAACACCAAGTGTCTGTTCCCAGAAAAACATCCTCTCACATGTCTGCTTCAGCAAAACATCCTCTCATACGACAACTTTCAGAAAAACATCACACGACACAACTGTGTCTCCAACATAACCAGAAATATCCACTTTGTCTCAGTTTATGATTCTCTCTTCATAGTTAACTCCAGCTTGTGTCAAATTTACAAAAACTAACCAGTACAATGATACTTGGATAATTTCCTGGAGGCAAGGATAAGGATGAAAGGCTATGTGTGTTTTATATTTTGAAATATATTTACATATTGATAAAAGTTATGAAAAGTATTTGTCTAACAATAGCACATATCTATACCAGGGAAGTTTTTTCTGTGTTTGCATCTTAATTTATTCTTATTTTCGATGCTTATAATGTAAGGAAGCCAAAATCTTTCAGTAGTTCTTAAACCTTTTAAGGTCTTAGGACCATTTCAGAATTTGAGTGGTAGTTGGATATGTGATGTGATGTGATATGTGTGTGAGTGTGAGTGTGCATGTGTGTGTGTCCATGTGTGTATGTGGGTGCCCATATGTGTATAGAGGCCAGTGATCAACATTGGGTATCCTCCTTGATTGCTCTTTACCTTACTTTTAAATATTTATTAAATACTTACTTATTTTTATTTCTTTTGCATGTATATAAGTGGGAACACTTATGCTACAACATTTATATATAGATCAGAGGAAAATTTACGGGAATGGAACACATTTCTATGACGCTTGTGTGGATTGAACTCAGGTGATCAGGCTTGGCATCATATACCTTTACCCACTGAGCCATATCATTAGCCCCATCTACCATAATTCTTAAGACAGGACTTCTCACTGATAACCAAGAATGTGCTGGTTTGAGTGCACTGGCTCTTCTGCAAGCCCAAGAATTGGCCTGTCTCCACTGCTCCTAGTGCTGGGACCACAGTGCTACACTTGGCCTTTTTACGTAGGTGCTGGGGATCAAACTCAGTTCCTCATGATTACGTGGCAGACACTTGACTTACTGACCCATCTCTCATGCCCCTAATTTTATAATTTTAAAAAGAATGTTTATTCTATTTTTGAGATTTACACATATGTGTAAAAGCAGGCTTTCTTTTTTAAAGTTTATTTTTTAAAATTAATCTTTTTAATTGAACAGGAATTACATCACTCTTCCTCCCTTCCCTCTTTCTAGCCCCTTCCAACTACCCTCTCTCAAACCCTTTCTATGTCCCCAACTCTCAATAGCCTATTATTTTATTGTTACTGTATGTATGTGTATATATGCACATATATACGTGTACATACACATACACATATATATGATGTGCTGAGCCAATGTTTGTTGTTTGTATCTGTATGGTTTTAGTACTGGCTACTGACCATTCTTCATTGGACAACCATTAGGGACTCATTCTTAGAGAGGTTAGTTCTTTCTCCCAGCAGTTATTTGTTGCCTTCAGATTTTGTCTAGGGGTGGGAACCCATGAAACTTTCACCATTCCACATTAACATGTCTATTGGCAACACATTTTATATACAAGGCAAACATATCATTTAATGAGCTACAACCCAGCCCAGAAGTGTTTGGAAGTCACAGATTCTTTGAAGTTATTTTAAAGTTGCTATTTTCTATACTAGCATGCACAAATATCATATCCTCACATCCACATAAAATACACATGTACGTTTAGAAAAAACTTGAGTCCTCTTTGACACAAAACCTTGTCCCACATGGAATCATGTGACAGTGCATAGTTATAGAAATGGAGGGTTTCTATGTGTTTCAGGTTTCTCAATGGCGAGCCCAACAAGAAGAGCTATCAAGACTGGAAATGGAAATTTCAGCCAGAAGAAGAGAAAGGGAAGAGGAGAAAGAGAAATTGTGGAAAAAGAAGGAATTGCTAAGAAGGGAGGAGACGGAGATTAAGGTATGTAATCTCCTGCTTTTGGATGTGCGAATGGGTCCTTAATTGGTCGATTAAGCTTTGATTCATCATGGAGTTTGCCATAGATTTTCCCTGGTCATTCTAGGAACATTTGTGAGAATTGAGCAAAGTGTTGCTTTATCCTTTATGAGTGTCACAGGTGTGATTGCTGAAGAGAGAACCCATGTTGTTGACTTGCATGAACACAGATGTCTGTAACAAAGTCCATTCCATATTGGGGGAAAAAGGCAAAATTTGTGGCTATTCTTAAGTCTTGAACTAAGAAGGGACATGGTAAAGCTTTCAGTACTGGGAGAGCATTTTGGTTCATGGTAGTGTGGTGAATGATAGTTAGAAATGTACTTGTTGGCAGACTACATTGTACTGGGTACAGTGTACAATTCATGGAATGCCAAAAGGCCCTTGAAGACTTCATTCTTGACTTATTTATTAGATATCTTCATTTGTACGAATTTACCATTCCTCTTCTGGGCAAATGCTTGTTTCTAAATTAAAAAAAAAAAAAAATACTCACCAAAATCTTTTCCATGCCCCTGAAGTTCTGCTGCTGATCTATAGAAGATGTAAATGCTTAGGGCTTGTTTTGATTATTTCATTATGGCATCTAGACATTTTGTCTGTTCCTGCAATAAAAATTTCAAAATTTGTAATAAAGGTATTTTAGTTAAAAATGTTATTAGAGTTATCAAGCTCAATATTTCAGGGAGCTGCTGACTCTGGAAATCATTCATGAAAGATAGTTACCTTATGACCAATGCAAAGAAAGGAAATTGATCTGCACATAGCTCCTCCAGTCTTGCATACCAGGGCCCAGAAAGGTTCACCTGTATTGACTTGATCTGCATGATGTAAGAAATGATTTTTTTAGAAGCTGCTTACAGTGCTGAGAATGACTGATTAACTCGTGGCCATTAGTGGACTAGCTTTTGCACTGTGACCATGGTTCACATTTTGGGGTTCTGTGATCAATGGAGTCTGTGGAACCATTGTTTAAGAAGTTTTTCCTTCAGAGTTGAATACTGGGATAAATGAACTGTGGGCTTTAAAGCTTCGAGCCAGTTTTGCTGCATTCTGACTCGTTACTTGCCATTGATCTTGACTTGTACCATGCCTTTGCTGAATGTAGTGAGAGGGAGCATGTATGCAAAGCAAAACTCTGGAGCTTCTACAGCCATTTGACAAAGTCAGCTGGTAAGGGGTTGCTTTTCACAGCTCTTATATTTTTTAATTAAAAATTGAATTCCATTTCTTCCTCTAAAGAAGTAAATTGGGTGGTTTCATCAGGCCCACATTAAGAACAGTGATTTCTAAAAGGAATAACTTCACAAGCCTCAATAATTAGTAAA
The DNA here is from genome assembly GCA_019843965.1 of Rhynchomys soricoides. Classification (NCBI taxonomy): domain Eukaryota; kingdom Metazoa; phylum Chordata; class Mammalia; order Rodentia; family Muridae; genus Rhynchomys; species Rhynchomys soricoides. The sequence goes on from JADRCH010000029.1 coordinate 17,512,316, forward strand.
TATTGATCATGTTTCAGATAATGGAAGTGAACTGTATATCTTTGTGGGGCAACTCACTGATCGTTAACTATCATGAATGTTCAGGATTTGAAGTGTGCATCCCTAGATATGCCTTCTATGTAGAGGGCTCTCATAGCATTTCTTCCCTACAAGTAAGTATGACCCCCAAAAACATTGTATATCTAAGAAGACAGTGCCTCTCAGTACATTCAGAACAGGGCATTGCTGCTGTCTTCTTTGCAGTTAATACGGAAGATTGCTAGAAGGCCAAGAGAGGGTTTTTAAATGGTAAGAGAGAAGAACTTTCTGGATTTTCAGAAAGGAATGACATTTGACTTCTGAAACATTAAAGCAAGCGAGCAAACACAGAGAGAGTAAAGGATAAAATGATTGACAGCTGTGGTGACCAAGGTGATGGCAGGACTAGTAAAGCCTAATGTAAGAAGGCATCGTGGAGATCAAGGAGGGCTTCACTGATGTTGGTTGCAACGTCCTTTTTACATTTTTGAATGTCAGCCATAACCTATACCTAGGAGCATTAAGGAAGCAGACTCTGAAATGCTGTCAAGGCCGCCACATGCCTAGTGTGTTCATTTAGGGCTCCAGTTGCATTCCATTAAGCTGCCAGCAGGGTCTCACTTTTCCATCTTACATGTGATAATGAGGGATACATAGGAAAGGGGAGACCAAGTGTCTCATGCACATAGAATTGTGACCCTACTGTGCTTCTGCCTGTTCTGATATTTGATTTCTATTCTTAGAAATTATACAGTATCAAGGCATCTGGTTTATTTCTCTTACTTTCTTCTTATAATAATTTTTTTCATTTAGGAAATATTTTTTAAAAGACAGAGGTTAATGTATTAGACTCCATCAACTAGCAGTGAAATTCTGCATATGTTTTATATTGTCTAACATCTTCAAAAAAAAAAAAAAAAAGTAAGTGGAGTATTGCTAAGTTCAAATCATTTTCAGAAGCCTCAATCAGTCAGTACCTTCTTCTCTTCCCTAGAGGTTTGGTTTCTGTCATCCCAGGACAATGTATACCTGTTTAAACATCTCCATGAGCACTATCATACTGCACAACCCTGCAACATTCCTCCCTTCCCATCTTCTGTTTTAATTGTTCTTATGCTAACAGTATAGAGTAGAGCTGGTTTGTTTGTCTTTTTAATTAGAGTTTCTAGTGTTCCATAGTAGACACACCTGCCGATTTCTGCATTCTCCCCACTGGCTTTCATGCCAGCCTGCAAAAGTTTCTTGTTTTGCCCGTGTGCTGCTGTGACCACCATGTAGATACCCTTTGGCCTAGCCAGAGCTTTTTCTATCTAGGTGGTTTTAAGGGTAAAATAATTATGTTTAGGATCAATGTATTTTCAACTTTATATGATTTTATATGATGATTTTTAATATGATTATTATTAAATTGTTTTTAAAAATTCTGCCAATTGGACAAATGTGAAAAGTACCCCATTGGTGTTTTAATTTTTATTTCCATTGTTATTTCTGAGATTGAATAGCTTATGGTTACTGGAACATCTTCTCTTTCATAGATTGATTATCTGTACTTTTTAATCTATTTTCCTATTCCCTATTTATTAATCGATAGCTGGGGTTTACAATTACAGGATGCTATGTTTTAATCTGCTACTGGGATTATAAGGACTTTGTTTTTCCGGTCATTTGCCTTTTAATATTGCCTGAAGTTAACCGGGCAGTGGTGGTGCACTCCTTTAATCCCAGCACTCAGGAGGCAGAGGCAGGTGGATTTCTGAGTTCGAGGCCAGCCTGGTCTACAGAGTGAGTTCCAGGACAACCAGAGCTACACAGAGAAACCCTGTCTCAAAAAAAAAAAAAAATTGCCTGAAGTTTCTACAGTTTCAGAGAGAGTTTAAATGACTAAAGAAGGAAGACATTTATGTCTCCTTTATGAACTGTACTTTCCTTTCTGAACTGGGACCCAGTAATGAGACCATCTCTGAAGATGGCTCTTATTTCTGCCTCTGCCGAGGTCCATACACATTATACTGGCTCAGAACCAGCTTCTGTGTTAATGTCTAGACCTGAGACACTGCTGTGAGCCAGTGTGGATGTCAGAGTTCTCATGCATGACACTACTTAGCATGGACCCCTTTGATCCTCTGGTGCCCAGCCTAAAGAAGGCAGCCCAGCCACTTCTCAGGGAGTGATCCTGCTGTGCTAATCCCTACCTGGTGGCTGACCAAGTCCCGGGCTTTTTGTTGCTCTTGTTGTCAGCTACTCAGACCATTATTAGGGTCTAGCATTCCTCTGACTTCAGCTGCATCTCCTTGGTCTGATTTTGGAGTCCATCTATCTATTCAACCCTAGGGTCCTCTCTCTCTCTCTCTCTCTCTCTCTCTCTCTATCTCTATCTCTCTCTGTGCGTGTGTGTGTGTGAAAGAGAGAGAGAGAGAGAGAGAGAGAGAGAGAGAGAGAGAGAGAAGAGAGGAGAGATTTTGTTCAACATTATTACATATTTATGTTTACATTTTTATTCTACATATTTCTTCATAATGGAGAGTTCCATTATCAATGGACATACTGATCAAATGTACTGACCAAAAGTTCTGGCTGCCTTTATTAATTACAAACTTACATTCTCTTTGTTTTAACTATTTTATATGCTAGAAGCAAATTTTGTTTTTCCAGAGCATTAAAGCAGCTTGGTTGATAATCCCCCTATAGGTGATAATCCTGGAGACAAAGCACCCTGACTAAGAAGTGCTTTCTACTAGCCCTGCTGCTACTCCTCCATTTTCCCACTTAACTTTCTTTGCTCACCAGAGCTGCAGGTCTCTGTCCTGCCATGGACCTCATCGGAGAATGTCTATTCACCCTAGTGCTTCTTCTTACAATTTATATTTCAGGGCTCATTTGCTAAGACAATGCGTAGTTTGTTAAGTTTGTGTAGTGCTAAGTTAACTCTTATAGGTGCTCAATACCTTTTCCAATACCACTTACCTTTTCCCTGTGGGATTGCAGTTGGATAGAATATTCATACTTTTCATGGTTTTATCTCAAGATCCAAGACAGATGTTGATTAGCTGAGATAAATTGTTACCTGTTAGGTAATTTTCACAGGCATCTCTCTGTGCTTGAAATTATTGTCATGATAGAATCAGAGGATGGTGCCTTTTTATGAATGAGCACAGAGCTATTCTAAGAAACAAAATTATCATGCTAGATGGGCCTTAAAATGACTGATAATGTAATATTGGTCTCTGCTCCACCCTTTTGCTGTATGTGCTCTTAGGATTGTATGAGAATATCATAAAATTTTCTCTGTGTCATAGGATTTTAGGAGATGAATTGCTATGGGATGCCAATTCTAGGGTTCCATGGGCTCCAAGTTAGTTCTAGCTTTCCATGATGGAAATTGTGAGCAAGGGCCATATATTAGAGTCATATGTCTTCCTCAGTATAGTGTTTGAAAATTCTCTGAAAATGTAATGAAATCCAGCACTGCCTGCAACAGAACTGGGAGGCATTGCTAGGCAAACAAGGATGCCACCAGTGGGTGTATAATTTTCAGTTCTACCTCAGAGATACTTTTGGGAGGGAGCTGCCATTTTGAGAATTCTCAGGTTCATGTGCCACTGATTCAGTAAATGCTCAAAGTCAGTTTCAGTGGAATGTTGGCACTTAAATGTTCTGGCAAGTAACCAGAATTACAGTTGCAGAGAACATTGGGGGAATAGACAGTATTAAACCAAAGGGCATAGGCTATCTAGCAATGATAGTGAAAACAGAGTGCAAGTTATAGGCTGGGAATAGTTCTTCTGCTCAGAAGATTCCAGAAGTTCCACTGAAGTAGACAGCTTCTGGATGTGTTGTGTGATGCAGACTCCTGTGGTGTTTTGCTAAGGCAAGACCTATAGGAAAACACACGATATTTGGAAGAGTATGAATACAACTCCAGGGACAGTGAAGGTTCTAGCTTTGCAGTACTTCATTGGTCTCGGGTCTTTGCTGATCTTTGCTTTGTCAAGAGAGGCCCAGCAGAGAACTTTTGATGTTCCAGCTGGTCCTGGTTACTCTCACTGATTCATGCCCATTCAACAAAGGCCTCATGGTTTCTGCTAGACCATACCACTGCTGCTGATTTATTTGGCATCCTGACACTACTAAAATGGACTGCTGGTATCCTGATATCAGAGGCTGGAATTGCCTCCCAAAACTACTTCTAAACAGATCCACATCCCCTTGTCTGATTTACCATCTTTTCTCCCCTACCTTTGGACAGTAGAATAGAAGTAGAGTCAAAGCATTTGAGAACCCTCATTAAAAGTAGGTTTTTAAAAACCTAAGCCTACACTCCATTCTCCTGAGGGAATTTACAATTCGGGTCAAAGCTGTTCTCCCAGTGTGGGGAATTTGTGGATTCATATGAGAGAACATTTTTATAAAATCTTGAAGTACCTTTGAGGTACTATATAGCTTGGTGGTGTACTATCAAGTTTTTAGGAACTGATCTAAAAAGATGTGGGTGGGGAATAAAAGGTGGACACAGAATACTGATAAAATTTAAGATCCTTACATGTAAACCTTGTATCTTTAAGACCTTTGGGGTTTAGAGGAGCTAGCAAGTACAACCGATCCAGCCAACTTGAAGATGTTCTCTGAGATTCCTTCCCCAGCCCACTTATGCCCTTCCTCACCAGAACCAGAAATAACATGGAGTTTCCTCCCATGCTTAGCTTAGATAAAATAGTACAGATGACTGCAAAACAGAGACATTATCAGAATGACCCAATCGTAGGAGCCCTATAGAGAAGAGGACTTTCTGTGGCTAGTTGCCTAGGGTGGCTAGAGAGTTGAAGGACAAGAAGGACTGGACCTGCCGTCCATGGCCAAAAGACTGAGGGAGCCATCAGGCAGGGGACATGGATGGACTTGCACGACTGAACCAGTGAAGCAATGGCAAGATCTAACTCACAGTTCTGTGACCATAAGGAACTTAATTCTGTTAAAAACAAAATGTGGTTGGAAGCAAATTTTTCTCCAGATACGAATTCTACTTTGCCCAATCCTTAGATTTCAGTACTGTAACTTCAAAAGCAGAGAGCTCAACTACACTGTGCAGGACTTCTGCATTACAGAATTCTGAACTTAAAAATCTGTAAATCTTGTTTTGTACTGCCAAATCTGTGTTAAATTTTATACAGTAATTGAAAAAAAATCACTAAACTGGGTTCTGGAATACCAAATATGTAGAAGTAGGTTTGGATTTAGAAATGAGAAAAAGCCAGAAGGATTTTTGAGGGTATCACTTTTGAGGTTGATTAATTAAAAATGAAAACAAAACCAAAAATCAACAATGAAAAACTAGATTACCTTCAACAAATGACTAGTATAAATAGATATGAAAGACATGGCTGATGAGGAATCTAACAAAAGTGATCAGTATTGGAAACAGGAGAAAGGCGGGCTTGGGGACATTACTGTTGGGCAAAAAAAGGAGGTAGGCTGTGGACACTAAAGCTGGGTAGAAAAGGAGTTCCAGAGTAATGAGCTTCATTAGGAGGAGATTGATTTTAAAAAGCTGTTCAACAAAAAGGATGCAGACTTGATGATTAGGAAAATTCTCAACCAGCTTAGAGATTCTCTTTTGTAACAAGAGTCTTATTGGATAGCATAGATAAGGGGCTAGATGCGTGATTATATAATCCTTTACTGAAGCCGTCAAAAGATCAAAAGGTCAACATATTCAGTTGGATAAAAGATCCTGCCAGAGTTTAAGGGTCTTTCTCTTGGATCTCATGAAATGAGAAGGACTTTGGAAGTTTAAAACTGACAACTCTCAGCTATCTCCTCAGACCAGAAGAGTGAGATTATCTAAGAAGACTGTGTATGTGGCTTTTGTCTAATACTTGGAAATCCTATAAAACACACAGTGTCTTGAGACAACATCTGAAATAGGACAGCATTAAAAGAGGTTACCATCTGCCCAGAATTCTCCTGGTGAGAAGCAGGATGATAAAGTGTCTCAGCTGTCAGCCTCTACTACCAATCATAAAAAGAGGGTGGGGATGACCCAGAGAGTGAAATCCTGAGTCTGGAGGGATGACCTAAACAGCCTAGGTAGTAGAGGCTAAGGTTGGCACCTAGAGACAAGTGACATTTCTAGATATTTACTTCCTGGCACAGGCTTCCATCTGACCTCAGGAAGAGCTAAGATTACTTGTATCTCCCTGTATGAGGATAGGCTGAACACTGCAGACAGGGAAGGGGAGAGTGCTTCCTAAAGACAGGTAGAATCATGTCTTCCTTTTGACCTTGAACCATTTTGGGGGATGGGAAATGGGGTCCTGCTACCTGAGCACAAGAAGATGAACATTCTCTAACAAGACTTTGTATTAGTTTTAATATCACATGACAGGCTTATGGTCCTGAAATAGAATTTAACTAAGCAGAAGGAGCAGGTCCAAAGATATTACTATTTTTCATCATATGTTAGCTATAACTATATGGTACACTGGCAAGCTCATTGAGAAAGGAACCCAAACATATATACAGATACAAAGACACTGAAGTTGATCCAAAGAGATTCAGTTCTGAATAAAGACAGAGATGAGCCATTGTGGAAAGAGAAATCAACAAATGGCAAACTGGGAAGCAACTGTGAAAGGCCCCAAACTCCGTGAGCCCACTAGAATGGGGCATGGCTCCAAGTGCATTGAGCTCATGGGCTTTTTTTTTTCCTTGCTCAGATCTAGTCAAAGTTTACAGCTATCATTTGCTAATTGTTTGATCGTAGGGAAAATTGTTTTATCTCCTGAGTTTCAGTGTTTGTATCTATTTGTATAATATTCAATGAGTTGAGGCAAAACATGGAAACAGCTAGCACATGCCCAGAACCCAGAAAGAGCTCTATAAATAATACAGTAATTGCTGATATTAATATTGTTCTAGTGGAGTGGTAAAGCAGAAGATAGCTAGAATCAAATCAGACATTTCAAATAGAGATCAGGTAAAGTTAATTATATCTAGAGGCAACAGAATTAAACTGGCTTCTGAAACCAGTCATGGGCACAGTCCCTTTTATCTTTGCCTGTTGTTGCTCTTAGCTGATAAGAGAATACCCCTCAAGGGACATTACTTAGTCAACACTGGTGGCTGCATAGCTAATTTTTAGTAGTAAGATGAAACATTCTGATCAGATCATAGAGCATGCAGCTAGCTGTAGTGATTCACTCTAGACCACAGGGCCATTGATTCTCTAGTGCATCCCCTGAGTCTAGGTGCAATAAACTGCAAACTGCAGACTCATTAGCACATAGTTCAAAAAGATAAAATGTGCGACATTTCTCATATGCTTTATGACTTGCTGACTTCATTGTAAATTACACATATAAGCCTTCTGCTGTGTCTCTGTTGAAATCTCAAGGTCTCCTTTAAGGAAGTAATGTGTCTCAAAGTAGTGCATTTACTTGTTCATCAGGCACCAACTCTAATGCCCTCCTTCATGTAGTAGCGTGTTGGGCTGCATTTGCCTCTCCACTCATCTGCTTCACATATGGGTAGTGCTATGGGCTCTAAGTAAGATAGGCTGGCAGTGAGTGACTGTAACCCAAAGGTCCACATGGGATGAGTCACCATTTGCTCATGGTGTTCCAAGTACCTTTCAGTGTTGTTTATCTTACACCCAAGTCCTTCATTTTGCAAATTTCATGCCCCTGTAAGAGGACACTCCAACATAAATAGTTCCTTGTCTGGTAGTTTTTTTAAAAAAAGATGTATTTACCCATGCTGCCACAAAGATAGGATACATTCTTTTCTATGTCATTTGAAACACTTAGTAATGTCAGGTATATTTGAGTTTCAAAGTTTATCAGGACAACAAAAGTGTTACTCAAGAAAAACAAAAACTAAAAACTGGAGTGACTTGTGCTTGAAATTAGTTGAATATCACCACATATGACAAATTAACTATTTTCTTATATATATATATATATATATATATATATATATATATATGCTCATATTGATATTCATACATATATCCTTGTATATGGATATCCATACACATATATTTCTAATGTAGTTTTAAGAGTAACTCCTGGCCCCTCACAGAGTACTGATGATTCTCTTAGCTCAGGGCAGTTAGGAGGTACGTTTCTTCTCATCAAATGTCTACACCATTTCCTTTCTCATTTCTAGGCTTTCTTTCATCAAGTCATACCATGGGTATTTGCCCCTCCCTACTCTGACCTCTGCTGATCTGAGTGCTTCTTAGTGTGAATGTTGCCATGTTAGCAGCATTATTAGTTTAGCCATAGTTGATAGAAGTCAAGGCCTTGAAATAAGCTTTTTGTCCTGGCTGACTGCAGTAGGGCTCGGCAACTCTCTTCCTATTAATTTCCCTCCTTTCCTTTAGGCCCTTAATTGCTACTGCATGCATTCGTGCACCACAGGAACTGCAGGATATGGAAATGTCCTCCGCAATTTCCTTCAAATGCCTGTGACTGATTGCCTCTCATCCCCATGAAGTGCCTCAGTGTTGAGGAAGGAGGATAATGACAACTACAAGGCTTCAGGGAGTGGGAAAGGAACCTTTTGAGATCACAGTGGTGCTTGGCAAACAGACTCTCAGAGATGGTACCTGCCAGTCCTGGCAGGGTCCACTGTTTCCTTATACCCTTTCCTATTATGATAGACACTCCTTCCCAGCCTGTGTAATGGAGAGACCAAGGCTGCTTTCAAGAAGGGAGAGAAAGCTATCTAACTGAATCTCAGTTACAATAAAATGATATAAAATGACAACACTGCCAAGTTATGTAGTATTTCACCTGTGCTAGCTGAAACATTGACATGGAGCATTATTGTGACACTTGGCAATATGGTGACTTTCAGTGTTAAAACTGGCTTTCAGCACCTTTATGTTTTCAGAAAATAGAGAAGGTAATATAAGAATAGTTGAAGACTTAGGAGGCCTTGGAAACGTGTCTTTGATTCACTCCAAGCACAAAACTGGACGTCCATTATAACATTCACTCACTTGAATCTCTCACAACATGAGGGATTCTTTGCAAATAAGCCATCTGCATTAATGCTGAGTCCCTATGGAGCTGAGGACCAGCCTCCAGAACTGTTCATCTTGGCTGTTCTCTGGTCCTCATAGCTGATAACTCCTAGGTGTGGAGTTTTGCACAGTTTGGGGGGTGGTTATTACTTTTGTTTGTGTGTATGTGTACAAGAGAAAGATAGGCAGGGAAGGAGGGAGGGAGAGAGAGAGAGAAAGAGAGAGAGAGAGAGTCAACACCCATGGAGGCCTGAAGAGAGCAGCAGATCCCCTAGAGCTAGAGTTACAAGAGGTTGTGAACTGCATGGGTGTTGGGAACTGAACCAAGACCTTATTCGAGAGCAGAATGTGAGCTTAGCCACTGAGCCCCTTCTCCAGGCCCTTTTTTTATTCTTTTCAATTTTCAAAGTTGATGAAGTATCCCAAATATCAGAGTTAAAGTAACATAGTGGATAACTTGTCATTTAATGTCGGTTTAGAGCTTTTCAAAACCTACTTCAGGGTTCTTAAATGCTTCAGTCTCTCTTCTAACCCATGGACCAGAGGTCGGAGGAAAAAGAAGGTTAATGAGAAGAGTGCTTGGACCTGTTTAGAAGTAGTTCCTTGAGGCAGTTCCACTCTTCATTGTCAGGATACCAGTAGTCCAGTTCAATCACGAACACCAAACAAGAATCAATAGTGGCGGCTCATTCCAACAGAAAGAGCAAGGCTCTGCCAAATCAGCAGAAGTCATCGGAAGTGGCCAGAATCAACCGGAATACCAGGAGTTCTTTGGCACATTTTACAAAGTGAAGACCAGCAAAGTATTGCACTATATAGTAATGCAAGAAACTCCTCTTACTGTTAGTGGGATTCCATTTATATTCTTTCTAAACATCACGTGCCCTCTTAAAGTGTCTGTTTTCAGGAAAACATCACACGTCCTCTCACAAGACAGCTTCCAGAAAAACATCATGTGACACAACTGAGTTATTCAAAGAAACCAGAAATTTCCACTTCAATTTAACAATGGTTAGATAAGAAGAAGATAGTGAATATTTTATGCAGGAAGAACTCAAAATTAAATTGGGATTACAATTTTCTCTTATGAAAATTTAATATTAGTCCTCCAAATAATATATTATGGGTAAAGAAGTTAATGTCAAGCAGGAGGTTTAGTTAAGCAAAAGAAATAAATCAAGAATCACATAATTTAAAAATGTTCCCAGTGTTCGTTGGTCTGTCATTAAAATTTAGAAATGAAAATAAGTAAGCTTATTAAATGAACCCATCCCATCCTGTGTACGTGAGACTGAACAAGTTGAAATTAGTTCTCAATATAAGTCTACAAGTGACAGGAAGTGTAGGGTGATACCCAGAGATGGCCAATGGGAAGCCTACTTGCTCATTTTCAACCGTCTTTTTTAAAAATGAAAACTTCATGGTTTTGGAGATGGCTCATTGTGTAAGAGTGCTTGTTTTATACTGACCTAAGTTTGAACCTCTAGCTCTCACATAGAAAGCTGAACATGTCTGTATGTTCCTGTAACCAGCAGACATTTGCAACAGATGCACTCGAGCTGGAGTTAAGAACAGTTGTGAACCACCTGATGTGCGCACTGGAAACCAAACTTAAGTGTTCTTAATCACTGAGCCATCTCTACAGCTCCTACAGCTTCTTCCTCAAAAGAATAAAATATGATGGGACCTTCTTATCTTTTGTGTTGATATAATTTTAAGAGTCAAATGGAAAAAAAAGTGCTAAGAGCTAGATGTATTTTATTTTTTAAGATTTTTAAATTTTATTTTTGCACATGATTTCCCTGTTGGCAGCTTTAGAGGGAGAAACTTAGGAATTAACTCTAGGTGCCATGTTTGTATTTTCTGCCAAGTCTTGATTATTCATAATGATCTGATAAAATGAATGAACATTTATTCATTGTTCTAGGCAGTACCTGTGTTCATTTAATCTCCGTAATAACTCTGAGGGTTGGATAACAATGTGATCCCCATACCTGAAGAAGTTGAGATGTATACAAGTTATATAATTCCCCAAAGCCTCATAGCTGTGAAGTATTTGACTCTAGATGGGCTGATCCCAGTTTATTCTTTAAATGCTGCTGTAATGTTTTTGTTGCTCTCGTGGATGCTCTTGGCCATTAATTTTGAGATGAATCCAGCTTGGAAAACCTCAGTTTCAAGAAGCCTCAGTATCCAAGTCTTGGATCTGAGGTTATTTCACGTTATTCCTCCCATTGCTCACACAGATCTTTCTAGCAGGAAATCGATGATATTAAAACTCCTTAGTAGTACCTATTTGCTGCAGTAGGTTTTTAGTATGTTCTAAAAGTGCCCAAAGCTGACAGCGTCTGTTTCCATATTCTTAATAGTTATGATTTCCTCTGAGTTACTGTGACACTGTAATTCAATGCTCCATAAGACATAGGATAATCATGATACGATTATATTACAAGCTGAGTTTTTGTTCTTTCTATCACCATTTCCTTTCCTCCTGGCATTATTTTTGAGGGGGTTAAGGAAAATGAAGATGCCGTGACTGCATTTTCCTTTTGTAACACATTGACATTAATTTCACGAGGGAGTTTCTACAGTTTTCCAAGATGAAATCTACCAGCCTGTTGTCTATAACCATGACTGTGACATCCTCTCTTCTAATGCTTGACGTGTCTGAGGCCAGTTCTATTTGTGCATTGGATCTCATTGCCTTTCCTACTCAAGATTGTTCCAGTTTGTGTCCCGCCATCCTCCACCTTCCAGATCTTTCTAAATCCATGCCACAATGTCGTCCATCTAACAGATACTCTTCTCGATCCCACCAGTGTTCAGACAATGCCATCATTCCATAGGCTGAACTCGGGGTCCAGCTTTTTCCCTCTCCATTACCTTTTACATTTTATCTTAATTTTCTTCAACACATAAAAACATATTTATATTAGATTGTGTGATATTTTGGTATGTATGTACATTGTATGGTGCTTAAAAGAGTGTAAATATATATATATATATACATATATATATATATATATATATGTCTTGTAATAGTTACCTTTTTTTGTTTTTGTTTTTGTTTTTGTTTTGTTTTTCGAGATAGGGTTTCTCTGTATATAGCCCTGGCTGTCCTGGAACTCATTCTGTAGACCATGCTGGCCTCGAACTCAGAAATCCGCCTGCCTCTGCCTCCCAGTGCGCCACCACTGCCCGGAGTAATAGTCACTTTTTTATGGTAAAATATTTAAAATTCTTTTCTGAGGCATTTTAAAAGTACACAGGAAATCAGTATTATCTGCAGCCAGCCCCACTGTGTGACAGTACAGCAGAATTTCTTATTCCTCTCTAGCTGTGATTTCGCACTTGCTGTTCACTCTTTCTCTAGCCTGTGCAACCCAGCCTATGTGAACCACCGTTCTCTCAAGTCCTATGAGATCAGCATCTTTCATTTCCACCTGGTAGACTCATGTGCTGCTTGACTCCTGGCTCAGGTCATTTAACGATGACCTAAAGTACCATCCACATTGTCACAACTGACTAGAGTTCAACTCTCACAACTAATTTGCGTTCTTACTTCTTACTGTTCATGAGTTGATGGGCACTTGGACCGTTCCCATTTCTTCACTGGTATTGATGATGCTTCAATATACATGTAAATGCAGCTGTCTCTTCAACATACTACTTTACTTTTGGCTATATCACTAGTATTTGGGTTGATGGATTATGGGTGGTTCTCTGTTAACTTTTAAAAGGCCCTCCATACTGTCCTCCAAACTTTATCTTCTGACCAGCTCTGCACATGCTCAGTGTTTTATAGTCCACTTGTTCTCTTTCCCCTTTTCCACAGCTGTCATTCCAAATGAAGTGAGGTCACGTGCAAGGTGATTGGCATTTCCCTGATGATTAGTGATGGGGGATGTTCTCTTTACTCCTCTTCACTGGAACCAGTGCATCTTCCAGCTGCAGCCCCACTGCACCTGCCAAGGCTGTCCTTGTCCTCCATGTCCCACTGATGACTCATCCAAGTGGTCAGGTCTTATTTCTTCTCATCTTTCTGGGTGTCTTTGTCCTCCATGTCCCACTGACTGATCCAAGTGCTCAGGTCTTACTTCTCATCTTTCTGGAATTATTATGATCAAACCGACCAGAGCCTTGTCTTTAGAAAATGGTTAGGTTAACTTCTAGGAAGCCATTTTATCACAGTGCTTCTGTTTCTCAGTAAACTTGGGTGGGCCTTCCCCATCCTTCTATCTTAGACTTTGGAGTGTGTTGGGGGCTTAGTGCTCTAAGTGTGCATATTATCTAGAAGATCTCAACTAACTCACTAACACTATAACTTCACATCATTTGTATGCTGAGTAGTACCAATTACTATTCCTTTTGAAGTCTACATTGACATACCCAACTACCTCAATTCCAAATGCCAAAGCTGTGCTTATGCTTTTCCTCCCAGACCCACGATGATGCCCTCCCTCATTTCCCTGTTCTCAATGCAATCTGTTCTCCTAGCGCTCAGCCCAACAGTCCTTGAGTCATCATTGATTCGTATTTCCCCTTTCTTACATTTTCCTATATAATACTACTGGAAGCATTGCATCAGCCTCCTGGTCTCCACATTAATTCCTCTCCGCCATTCCTCCTATTTCACTGTTCTACTTCCATATTCTTTTATTCAAAGTAGCCATGCTGATCTTTGTTCACTCACTTCGGATTATATCATTCCTCTGCCAAAAAATGCACAAATGGACTTTCACCCGTTACAAATAACATCCAAAGTCCACCAGCCTCTAAGGCCCCCCCTGATCTTCCTCACTACACTGTACCAATTCGTGTTGGATCTCATCTCATTCCTTTCCACCTGCCTCTGTTTCAGCTGCGACCATCTGCTTCCTCCTCCATGAGCATTCAAGCACTACCTCCCAGCCTTTTGCACTCATGGTTCCCTGCACCTAGAACCATCCTCCTCCTCCTCCAAGATGTCTGGACAACCCTCTTCCCAGTTCCCTGAAGGGCCCAAACAAATGTTATGCTAGTGGGAACATCCTTGATGACCCCCTTTTCTATTGTCATCTATCATCCTGCCCTAGTTTTCCATCAGCATTTATCATCCCTGGCGCATATATAAGTGCGTGTGTGTGTGTGTGTGTGTGTGTGTGTGTGTGTGTATGTATGTATGTATATGTGTGTGTATATGCCTATATACATACATACATATATATTTAAAATACAACATTCACTTTTTCTAGAATGTACACTCACAAGAAGAGAGAATTTATGCGTTTATTATTTTCTTTATTCCCAGTGCATGGTGCCAGGCACTCACAGAGTGTTGGTAGGGTGGATTTGTTTGCTGCACACACTGTGTACAACCACTTAGCTGTACACAGCACACGCCTCAATGTTAAAGTGAAAGGAATACCTGTCAGGCCTGGGGGCCCTAATACAATGGATGACCTTGGACATGTTATGCAGGCTGTATGGGACTTTGCCCTCTCAGTTGTAAAATGAAGGGTTTGAATTAACTGTTCACAGAGATCACCTGAGCTCTAAGTTCTAAGAAGTCATGATTGAACGACTCCAAGACCTGATTACTTTTTACTCTCCCTGACACATCAGGTCTTGAAATACAACATCCTTAGTGGATAAACTCCCTCCCTAATGAATAGTGAAAAGAGAGAAATTAAACAAGATTATGGGCTAATTAATTTCAGAAATGTCAACATAAGACACCATCATTATGTAATATCACCCATCCTGAAAACAGACGTTTCTCCTAAAGAAGCCATGACAGTTATTTTTAAATCCACCTGGCATTTCAATTAAGAATGAGATAACTAATGTGTTTACTCCGGAACATTTTCTTGGCTCATCCTATTATATGGACATAGGATACATCACAACAGAAAGCAGGTTATTGCCAATTTGCATGAGTGGGAAGCTCTGCTGTGCAGGAGTGCTCAATACAAGTGGCCAAAGCGAACTCTGTCTAAAATGTTACTTCTGTATACATATAGGTATCACCTACTTCTGAACACTTGCAATCGAAGAAATCAATACTGCTGTATGGGATATCTTCCCCTTGAGTAGTCTCCACTTTTGATTCAGTGGTTCCTTAGTTTCTCTATGTGTCTTCCTTGGCCTCTGTGTTCTGGCTGCATTTAGCAAAAACACAAGATGGGAGACTGGGATGAAGCAGGATAGTGAGGGTCCCCCAGCTCCTTGCTCTGTTGGGTTGTGCTTGACTATCATTCTTCAACTAAATGTCTCTGCTCTTGTCTGCTGCCCCTATGCCGCCTGCTGCCCCTCCCCCATGCTGTCTGCTGCCTCTCCCCCATGCTGTCTCTGATCTACAGGTGGTAAAGCAGCTCATTGCTGCCCAACTCCTCATTGCCTGCATTTTAACTATTTTTCAATTTTCTTTTCAGTATGTCTTTTCAGTTCATTCTAATTTTTATTTGTGACCATCTGTTTATTAGTAAGAATCACTGATAAAAAAAATTAGCAAGAGAATAAGAAACATGAAGTCAAAGGGAGAGCAAAACAGTTACACCAGCAAACTAAAAGAGAAGAAGAGAGATCTTGTAATTGAGTTCAGTTTAAGAAGAGCATTTAGTCTCCATTTGCCACTGATGGACATCATCCCAGTATCTCAGGAGCTGGAGCAGATATTGAAGGGAAGAATGCAAGACATCCTATAGGCAGCATCTTAAATAGAAGTTTTGTATGACGGCTTTATAAAACCTGTATAATAAACCATGAGTCCATGAAATGTTTCTACAGTGTTATACAACTGTAGTCAGGATCAGGACTTTATACAGTATCCTGTCCTTGGGTGTGATACAAGAAGATACTTTGGAAACTTTAGGAATGAATGATTGCCCCTTGGGTACACTTTCTAAATATGTACTTTCTTTGTCTAAATTTAGTAGGCAAACTTTGGTAATTACAAAGCATTTTATGTCTGTTGTAAAAATACAGACAAGTGCACAAAATACTATGAAAAATACCCCAAACCTGAATAGCTCCCAAAAGAAAGTTATTAACAACAATGGCCTAACATTAATTATTAACTACATTACAGCAATACAAACAATAACAAAGTTATTAATAACATTTTTACATGCACAAATGTATTATTTTAAATGCTATTTCCCTTAGTTGTCAATATATCCTGTGTAATTCCATTTTTTCTTACATAAGATTTTTTTGCTTATGTACTGTTTCATCAAATGATTTACTTGATAATCTCACAGTTTGGGGTATTTCCCTTATTGCCATCTTTTTCATTCTTTTAAGACTGTCAGGAATGCATACATATATCATTTTTGTCAATTTCCATGCTTGTTGGACTTTAAAAGCTTATTTCTCAGTAATTAAAGTTCCTGAGAGTTTTCTTATTAAAAAATTGTGTTTCTTTATTTGTGTATGTGTGTACATATATGCACACATCTATCCCATAGTACACATGTGGAGGTCACATGCATCCTGTGGCACACATCTAGAGAGGTCAGATAACAACTTGTGGGAACTGGTTTTCTTCTTCCACCATGTGAAGCTCAGGTCATCAGAATAGGTATCAATTGCCCTTTTCCACTGAGCCATCTTGCCAGTCCTGTTTTCTTATTTGCAGTCTCATACTATTCTCCAGGAGAAAATTCATGAGAGTTTATTCTCTTACTAGCCAGGGATGGACTTGTTTATCAGCTTTCAGCTCAGTGTCTGAAACAGTCAAGTTTAGGGCAAGGGAACGTATCAGAAATATGAGCAGCTTGAATTCTGGCTGAAAAGAGATAATCAGTTCAAATACCCAGGCAGTATGATTGTAAAACTGACATCTTCTATCTTACGTATCAAAGATCTGACTTTGGTTTCTTGCTCATGTAAATAGCTTTCAAGTTTTGCAGAATGAATGCCTTGCAAATTAATTCAGAGGCCCCTTTAAAATTTAAATTCTGTTTTAATAAGGTATATATACGTGTGTGTGTTTGTGTGTGGGCATGTACCTGGGCAGATACAGGTGCCCAGGGAGTCCAGAAGAGGATGTCAGATACCCTGGAGCTGGTGTTGAAGGTGGTTGTGAGCCATGTGACGTGAACACCGGGAAGTACTGGGATCTCTGTAAGAGCAGTAAGCACTCTTACTTGCTGGGCCATCTCCCCAACCTCAACCCATCTTTTTTAATTCAGAAATTTAAGTCAGTCTTCAGTCAAGTCACACAGATGCTGTTTTAGTGCAGAGTACAGAAGAGATAACATTGACTGAAGGGTTTTGAGACGGAGAGGGACACGGGGTTTATCTCTTGCACAAAACAGCTTGATTTGGGTCTCTGAAGCACCTTGACTCAGAGAAATGGCAGATAAGTATGCTCTTGGGATTAAATAGCATGCCCCATGACATTGTAAATCAGTTTAGTGACTGGTAGGCTGCACCATTGTTGTCTCTTCAGGTACATTGGGATTCATATGAGCAAACCTCAAAGCAGTACTTTCTTTAGTGCTACCCATCTGCCTCATTTCTCACTGGATCAGTTTATCAGATGAGTCTTTTTGATTTTGTCCTGAAAGACAATACCAGATATAAAAGATGTCACTATATAGAAATGTCTCTTGACTTCCAGAAGGTCATAAATTACATGCCAATGCAGAGGCACTATTATTACTATACTATTATGGTTGTTAAATTAACAGAAAAAAATGAAAAGTGAAAAGTAAATATGTTTATTAAGATGTTCAGTTGTGCTTTTATATATGATAATGTTACATTTTTATATGGGGCTGCATATTGCAGGTCAGAAGGTAGAAAGGATGTCTGTAAGTTGCTAAGATCGCTCTAAATAAATTAGGCACCAAAAGATGAAATAATTGTGGTATCTTAATGCTCTGTTGGGAAAGAAATGGAATAATTTAACCTTTGTTCATGGTATCTTCTATGTGTCTGGTTAAGTGTTGTGACCCCCCGCTGTAAAGTTATTAAAGTTCTGGAGATAATAACTCGAGAACACTGTACAGAAGTCTGTTCGTTCAGATTCAATATCACACAGATAGCTTGAAATTAGAGGCCAACCTTTTTCCTATTATAATGCTTTGGTTCTGAGCTTCTGCTTTCTATCTGGAAGTAAGAAAGTCTCATTTCATGGTGAGTTTAATGGCTGTTTGGCACCCGTCTAGGTTTTTTAAGGGTAAACTTTGGTGTATGCTTGGAGCATAAACATCATGCTTTCAGGTAAGGTTGTTAATAAGAAACAAATTGTTTTGAAAATTGCTAAAGCAAGGTAGGATATAAAAATGATCTAAATGCTCTGGGAAAAATAGCATTACATTACATAAATCTATACAGAGCCTATTTTCCTTGGTTTGTCTTGATGGTGTTAGTCTGCTAAAATGGAGAGAGATGACACTATGGAAAGGAGCATCTTGCATCCAGGACAAATCAGCATCCACATGAGAAAGGCAGGATGATGGGGGCTTGGTTTATTTTGTTTGAAACATCATGTCCAAGTAAGAGTTTGACATTCAACTTATCATTTACACTAACTGGCTGATGGCCCACGGCCGGCATGTTTTGAAGATTGCACAAGAAGTCAAAAACTCAGTGCTTTTAGATTCTCTGTCTCAACAAGTATCTCAAAGGGCTAGTTAAGTGTCCTCAGCCAGGATTTTAATTTGACGCTTACAGAGCCAAGAATTCTCCATCCACACTTTCTGCTCCTATTAATTGATGAGAAGTGAATGGAACTCTCCTTGGGGAAGTATTTAGTTTAGACTTCACCATCCTGCAAATAAAACTGCTGGCCTGGTTCCCACCCACAACTATTATTCTTGGGCCAGAGACCAGGAGAAGTGTCCACTGATTTAACAGTGACCCTTTAAACTCAACTGTATGTCAGACACAATGTAAGTTGCTGGGAATACAATGATAAATAATGCAGATCCATATGGATGCTATGCCAGGAAAACATAAATAATACCCTAGCAGACACACCTAGCCATATCCGGAAGAAGAAGAAAGGGAGAAGGGCTGAGAAGGCAGTGCCGAAGATGAAGTTTTAAAGGACGGCCAAGAGGGGTTTCCCAGTCAAAAAGGCAAGAGGCCACACAATCCCAGGCACACAGCAAATGCTCCCATTGTCCAGGAACAATCCAGGGAGAGGCCATATAAATGGATCAAGGAGAGACGCATAATAAATCATAAGCAAAGGGTCCTTGCTGCAGGGGATGGAGCTAGGTTTGTTCAGGTCTTGACAATATAATAAGATTCCATGGTGGAGGTGAGAAGGTAAGCCATTCTCCTAGGAAAATCTGTGAAAACAAAGATGTAAATGAGGTTAGCACCTTTTCTTCCTAGTCTTGGATATCAGATATTTTTCTGCAAATAGATGCTTAATTTGGGCCTCCAGGACTGAGTTCTCCCTGGAACAATTTACACCTCCAGATGTTTGTTGTCTCCACTTAGAGGAGTTCTGGGCATTTCAGGAACTATGAGCTCCCAGTGACCTTCTGCTTGCTCTCCCTTCCCAAGCCCATTATGAACCCACTCTTGCTTCAGTTTCATAGCTGCTAAAGCAGAATGCTAGGACTCCTTGCTTGCTCTTTATCCCAGCCTTTTATAACAGAATTCCCACCAAGCACGCTGATTCTACTCTCAAGCATGCCTTACCTCTACCCTGTACCCCAGGGCTTACCCAAGTGTCCATCTTTGCTTCACCTCCCTACCTCATCTCTTTCCTTCTCAGCACCTCAGCTGTCCATTCTCTATTTAATCGGCAGGGCCATCCTTTAGCACTCAGAGTCACTGGTTGATTGAAATTCCTCAGTGGCTTCCTCATTTCTGAGTCCTGGGCTACTTATCTGGACTCCCAGAAGCTCTCAGCTGGCCCCTTGTGTTAACTTACCCATCCACTCTTGTCGTGCAGTCTCCTGACTCCCAGCACAGGAGAGGCCCTTCCTGGCCAATGCTGTTGGTCCCACAGCTTCATTGTCCTCCCCTAGCCTCTGTCTCCTCTGAGGCTATCTCCCTCTTGTCTTTCAGCTTGTTACCCTCACGTCCTATTGAAGGCATTCTGACAGTGCCTGCTGAGAAAGCCACTCAAACTAGTCTGAATCTCACCCTACTTAAATCTTGCTTAGGAGTTAACAGAAAATGTAGTGCCCTGTTCCTTCATTTATTTCTTTATTGTGTCTTTTCTCTATTAAGTCCCATTGTTATGATAATTGCTATAAATACAATATACCAAGTAAACTGTACAGCATAGGGCTCCAGGCATGTCATTAATAAGTATTTAATGAACAAATGAATGCAAAAACCAATAATGTTTTAAATATATATATGTATATAATATGTGTGTGTGAATAGAATCAAACATAAAAAAGTACCAATTATTGATAAAATAAAAATTGAGATAGTTGTTCAATTTCATCCCTTGTCACCAGTGAAGGCAAAAAGGTTGCCTGGATCATTACTGATGTATTTGGATTTACTACTTGCTAGACTTGCTCTGCCTTTCCTCTTGCTTGCTCAATCCCTCCTGTTTAGAAGGCAGAGGTAGGAGCCGTGAGCAAGGAATAGTATAGGAGCTGGGAAGGAGGAAAGCAATACAAGGTCTCGGATGCTTTAAGGAGAAGGAAACTTGAGTGGAATATTGCCTCCATCTTAGTGGTTTCAGAAAAGGCTTTATTCAGTTTTTTTTTTTTTTTTTTTTGCTTGAGAGATACGTGTTTAATTGTATTTCAGAGAAGGAAGCAGCAGAACGTGAACGGAGAAAGAGTGAAGAGAAGCACAAGTGGAGGAGTAGGGAGATTAGGATGGAGAACTACCCCTGGATCTGTTTGGGTCTCTAGACCATGTGCGTATGACCACTGAGGGAGGGACAGCCCTTCCTCTCCTTGGTGGGACTTTAAGAATGGTTAGAGCTTTTGTGTCCCCTGTGAAAAATGAGGAGGTAGAGGTAGGTACTGAGCAAAACATAGGGGAGATGTCTTGGAATGTTGTTGAAAAACTGGGAGCTATTGACCAGGAATTAATTATGAAAAAAATAATTGTCACTGAAGATCTTACCAAAGCCATGGATTTGGTACCTGCGTTCACACAATTGTATCATTAATCAAATGGTTATTAAGTACATTCTCTGTTCTAGAAGACACTCAGAAATGCCAAGATTGGTAAATCACATGTTTTGCAATCTAGTGGGACAGAGAAGGGATATACTAATTAGTAAAGCATCATGTTCGGGGCCAAACTAAACAGTGTACTGAGCCAGAAGCCAGATGAGGAAGGTGGAGAGGAGCCAATTCTGGTCAAAGAGCCTATTGCTATACTATTTAAATTTTTATGGGTAGAATACTAATGAAAACCAAACCCTGAAGGAAGAGGCAATTCTTTGGAAAAGTCTTGAAAATATAAGAATAACATGTCGAAAGGCCGTTTAGATGTTGGCAGAGGTAGCTTGGAGGAGTTGGTGACTCAGGTATCTGAATTCTCTACCGCATCTGGAGGTGACCTGGAAGTCCACACGTAGCACTGACAAGAAGAGGAAAAGGGTGCTATATTCAGCATCTCTTTTTCCAGGAAATTCAGTTATAGCAAGGATGAGGTCTTCTGAAGTGTGAAGCTGTGAGGAACTTTTCAGATCATGGCACTGAGGTTTCCCAAGACCCAGCTCAGGCTTTAACCATGTAAATGACTGCATCGGAGGAAGAAAGGAGAGGTGGAAAGAGAGAGGGCAGGCGGAGGAGAAGAAAGAAGAGAAGCATGGAGGGAAGAAAGGAGGAAGGGAGGGAAGGGGAAGATCATAGCCTTTGATCTGCACAAGGCAACATACCAAGTAATGATGGAGACAAGCAGGCACCAGTAGCCAGTCTTCAGAAGGAGCTCTGTTCTGCCTTCCAGGCTGAAATGGCCCAGGAGAAAGTTCTCTTTCATATATGTGCCTTTTAAAGCTTGGTTTTAAGGTGGCATAACCACCATGATAATGAAAGACACATTTATTGCCAGGAAACCTGTAAGAGAATGCAGAAAAGTATAAAGATGACTTATACCCCAGTAAAGACAATCTGTTATCCTGCCTGGCATGTAGGGATTACTGGCATTTATCATGTGAACTGTGTCCCCTCTGTCTCTCTGACTCTCTGATTCTCTCTCTGTGTATATGTGTGCCTGTTTGTCTCTATCTCTGTCTCTCTGTCTCTCTGTTTCCCCCCTTCTCTTCTCTTCTCTTCTCTTCTCTTCTCTTCTCTTCTCTTCTCTTCTCTTCTCTTCTCTCTATCTTTGTTGCTGGATTCTTTTCTGGTCTTTTTCTGTTCTCCTTAAACTCCGGCTGTGGCCATTTGGAGTGGGTATCACCTTAAACAATGTAGCCTTGAGTTGCTGTTCCCCTTTCACTGCATCATTGCTCTCTCTGCCTGTGGCCCAGAGGATCCTCAGCTGCCTCTTGAGAGGCTCCTAAACAACAGGTTGCTAGGGACAGCCAGGAAGCCACTTAGCTTTTCCTATCTAAACTTTCAGAAGAGGAAGTGCCACCCTGGAAGTTTGACTAGCACTGAGGAGGTGCCACTCTGTCTTTTCCTAGCAAGACCCATTCTCTGGAGACATTAACATGGCAACCTAGAGTAGTAGAATGGGCTTCTATTAACTTGAATTGCCTAAGCACTGTGGAACCCTGAAATGGTTCCAGCCCCCTACAGATAACGCTTATTTGCTTTCATTGAGGGAAGTAAAGCCAGCCCAGGAAGAACAATGCCTTTCATCTTTGTCAACCTGATAAATGTGACCTTTATTTCACCACATAGGTCAAGACTACTCTTTACCACAACAGTGTTAATTTGTACTTTCCCTCCTTCCTCCCACCCATCTCCTGCCACTTCCCTCAGGAGCAGAAAGCTTTCAACATCCTGCTGTCCATTAGCATAAATAAACCCATGCTTTTAAGGTAAAAATAGTCTTAATGCTATATTTGTTAAAGACTGCACTACCATAAGAGGATAAAAATACTCCCGGGTAACAGGTGGGTCATATTCTTCAGAGGCAGTAACATGCTTTTATAGTGGTTCCCTGAAAGTTGATTATTTCAGCCATAGATTAAAATTGAAGTCTCAGCATACTGTACATTTCCACTTCAGAAACGGCTAAGCCATGAGCTTTCCAGAGACTTGCACCTTTGTATTTTAATTTATTTTATTTTCTGTTTCCAATATTTTATAGGCAGTTCTAAAGCACACACATACACAGATGGAATGCCATTTCAATCTGATCTTTGCTGTATGAGCAACTGGACAGTGTTATTGCCTCTCTCCCACTTTATCTGTTGTTAATTTAAATTTGGTGTAACATTTATGCAATAGATAAGAACATACTGGGCTAAGAAACAACAGAAGTGGCAAGAAATGGAAATGAGAGATCTCCAGCGTCTGGAAGAACTGAAGAAGCTAATGGCTGAACAGTCAGTGAAAGACAGAGAAAGGTAAGGGAGGGGTTTTAGTCTGTGACAGTGAGCTGGGTAAGCATTGTCTGTAATATGTCAGGGTAAGCAATATCAGAGCAAGGATCTGTCACGCTGAGCGTTCCCATTCAATATTTATATCGACAAATGAAAAAATGATTTGTATAATATAGTTTATACTTTCATACTTAATCCTCCACTTTTCCATGTTGTTCCTCTGATGACCTCCTAGTTAAAGATCTCACAGAGGATTTTATGCAGCTGGTTGCCCACTGTGTGCATGAATTGATACTGGTGGCTGCTGTGACTTAATATGTTGACCCAGGAGAAGGAAGCCATTATTTTAATAAGAAAAGGGTCCACTTCCTGTGACTGAGGCTGGGAAGACAATCCACAATTATACAGAGCTGTGTGGATGTTCTGATGAACCATCCTTAGAATTCCCTACTATGACGTAACCGCAGAGCTAAGAAGGGCATTTGTGATATTGAGATTGGTCTTCTTATTTTATGAGTTACACCAAGAGATTAAAACAATGTTTTTAAAGATGACTGTATCTGGGCCCAAAAGAAAACTGTGAAAATTGTAGTAATCTGAAAAGGAAATTCTAAAATAAAGAGGTATATTCTCTAACAGGAAACCCCTGTTATATAAAGGGATCACGAATACACTCGGGAGTTTTCTAGGGCTGAGGGAGTCTTCCTACAGAAGAGTCAAGTTCGAATTAGAGCCTGTCTCTGGCGTTTCCGACGCTCCTTGTCCCATCTCTCTCTGTCACACTATTTTCTGGGCATCTGAACACTTTTGAGTTGAGTAAGGAAGCAAGACTATGGTAAAGTCTGAGCTCAAGGCCAGGAGGTCAAACAACCAAGAAAAAAAATAGAAAGTGAGGGCCAAGATACAAGTGGCTACCATAGGATAGGCTGTGGCTCAGAAAGAAGGAATGGCAGCCCCTAAATAGCTAAGCACCAAAGGGTAACGCAAAGGCAGTGGTTAAGAGGCTGGCTGGGCCATTTAAGCCCTCCCAGGAAAAGAAAGAGAGCCACAGGACCTTAGAGGGGTGTGGGAAGCAGAGCAGATGTGGAGTCCCAGCAACGGCAGACGACGGGGACATGCTTCTAATGGAACTTCTCTCTTAGCAGGGAGCTTCTCTGATTACAGAACTGTTTTCAGTCTTTCGCTTCCTGTCCTAGCAATTATCAAGATTAGCTGATTCAGAGCTTCAGTTGGGAAAGAGAAAAGGAAAATCAGATTAGTGTGTATTACATAACGGGAAAAAATAGCCATATTACAGCATAGCAAAAAGAACCAAGAAGCAGGAGCTGTAACTCAGGATTTTATTCTTGACTCAGCTTTGACTAGTGTATGACCTTGGGAACGTCAGGTTTTACCTCCCACAAGGCTCTGTCTTGTCCACCAGAAAACATCTGAAGGCTAAAAAGCTGGTCACTTTTTAAGAGTTTGTGATATATCTTCAGCTCCTGTGATAAAAATGCAGATTTAAATAATTGTGGGGCCAATCCTGGAATGTCAATGGCAAATCACCGATTTTCAAATATCCTATCCAGGCTATAGTTCTCTGGAAAAAGATTGTGATGCTGTGTGGTTGGGGGTGTAGCCACTGGAAAAAGGCATTCACCGAGCCTTGGGCTCAGTCACTAGCACCACAAGCATGTGGTGGCAAATGCCTCTAATCCCAGCACTGGAGACAGAGGCAGGAGGATCAGAAGTTCAAGGTCATCCTTAGCTACATGGCAAGTTCAAGGCTACCCTGTCTTAAAAAAGGTGATAGAGATAGAAATATACTTCTCATTCTGTGATTCCAAATACAGTCTTACGTGTAAAACTCTTTCACCCTGACAATGACTAGAGGCTATATCCATCTGTAACCATTCTGGCACTAAGAAGTTTGGTAGGTAGTTCAAGAATTTTTCTCTAATAATATAATACAATAAAAATCATGTTTGATATTTTAACCTAAGGCACGTATTCCCCCACTGGATTAAGAAGGCCTAAACTATTAGCTTCCTGATTTGCTTCATGGTGTACAGATATGGCCTTGAGAATTTGGAAATTCTGCTTATTTACCTTTTTTGCCCCTTCTCTGAATAAGACTAAGGTTCATGAAAATAACACATTCATCAAAAGACTTTGATGGGTGGGGTACATGAGACTTTCATTTGGGGGTTAAAATTGTTGCATTTTGAAGGTTTCATGTGGCTCGACATAATAACAAGACTGTCACTTCCACATCTTATTTTATTCAAAATAGTTTGTCAAAGTTTACACCAGCCTTCTAAATTCCTTGTGAGTGAGAGAGAAGACTCCCAAACTCAGTTGCTGCTATTGAGTCCTGACTTTTCCTCTTACAGGTTTTTCAGTTTTGGTAAATTAATGTCTCCGGGCTTTAGTTGGTCATGTGTACAATGAATATATAAATAGTATCTATATCCGAGGATTAATTATCAAATAGATATTGAATGTAACTCATTTCCTGGAACATTCAATATAAGTGATTTCTATGAACTGACTTTTTCATGACAAGATGCTTCTAATGCAGTTGTGCCCAAATATTTAAAATTTAAAATATTTTAAAAATGAATACAAATGAAGCCATTCTTATAAAAATAAATCTATTTCTATTAAACCAAACTGCTGCTTGATGCCTGTCCTCTTGCAATGTCTTCTCTGGAAGTCATTGTTATTATCAGCTGTTTAACACAAGACTATCTGTATGGTCCCAGGCAAAAATACAAGTGTAAGAAAAACCAAACCAACCTTCAGTGTGCTGCAAAATCATAGTATCATTGTATCGGTAAGCTACAGCTGTCATGAAGAAATGTGTTCACTGGGAGGTTTGAAAATCTGAGCTTTAATCATCATAGTTCTGGAGCCTAGAAAAACCAAATGGGACAGGGTTCTAGTGATGACTCCCTCCCTGGCCTTCAGAAAGCAGCTCTGTCATGGAGACTCACTTCACTAGGCTAAGAGAGACAAGTTCCATGATATCTTTTCCTATAAGGGCACGAATACCCTTGTAAAAGGCTTTACCCTTTCTCCAGGTCGCTGGGAATGAAGGTGTGCACAAAAGAATTTGGGGCAGACACATTCAACATAACCATCCGGGAGAAAACACAATGTATTTGTCTCACTGCAGATTGTCTGTTAACTTAGCTATTTTGGGGTTGCTGCGAGCAGAGAATACCAACGGAACATTTAGAAAAGAAGCCCTGGTCTGGCAGTGAAGTGTATGCAGCCTCTGCCACAGAAGGGCAAACTAGAAAAAGGTTCTCCTCCTGAACCATGACACACAGCTTGGCAAACAAAGACAAAATGAGAAGCAACCTTCAAGATGATCCGTGGTAATCCTCAAAATAAAACCCCACCTAATCTTCTAAAAAGGAAAATAGTTATTCATACTTCTTCTAAAAATTAGCAGTGTAGCCATCTGGAATTTAGAGTCATAAACATGTGAGCTAATTCTCTGACTTCCTTTTTCCCTCTCATTTGATGGATAACTATCTCAGAACCAGTTAATATTGACTCATCCTTACCCTTTGATTGAGTACACCGCTTTGATTGTATATCACATTTCTGATTATATTTATATGCCAATATGGACTAGATTAAATAAAAGCTGATCTCTATTTATACTTCTGCATGGACATCATACTGTTCAATCAGCCTTCTGTGCTGTCTAGGAGGATAAGTATTCTCCTAAAAAATAACTACTCTTATGATGTCACCTCTTTTACAAATTCTGTTGAATTTTTGCATTAAAATAATGGTAAGGAAAACTGCACACACACACACACACACACACACACACACACACACACACACATACACACACAATTTAATCTCCAAATCTAGAAACATGTTGCCAAAACAGCTTTCTGGTCCTTTCTTCTTTCAGGTTCTCATAGATTTTTTACAATAGAAGTTTGGAAATTATCTTGACTGAGATAGAAATTTGTGACCAAGAAAGTAATTTCAAGTTCCTTTTAAGTGAGAAGAAAAAAAAAAAGTGTGCTTTAGATAACAGCAGTAGAGATGAAGGGGCACAAAGCCTGGGATGTTTATAAAGTATTGAGATTAACTTTGATAATTCATGTCATTGAAGATGAAGTCAGAGAAAGAAAACAATCTTGAATATCGTTAAATGTTTTTTATTGTTTTAAGATCTTTTATTTATTCTTTGACAACTTCGTACCTCTATACACTTTGCCTTGATCATACCAACCCCCAACTCCCTCTTCTCACTCCCTACTCCCAATACCTTTATCCATTTGTGCATGTGCACATTTTATACCCCAGTAAGTGTAGTTAGTACTGCCAGCTAAACTGTTGATTCATCTTGTTGGCTTGATCTTCCACAGGTACCTAGGAGGTTTTGTTTATTTGGGTTTTTCTTTGTTTGTTTTTTTGCCTGTAATTTTTTTTGTATGTGTCTTTGGCCAACATTCTGTAAAATTTGAAATGATACTTTCACTATCTTATTTCTCAGTAGCTTTCATTTTATTTTGTGTGCCCTGACAATAAATCAGTGGCTGTTAGAATACTTTTGTACTTTCCATGTACTTTCATAAAAAGATTCAAAATTTTGGTACACTTTATTGGAAGTTACTAAACCCATCTCTCTCTCTCTCTCTCTCTCTCTCTCTCTCTCTCTCTCTCTCTTATTTTAAGTGTATGCCTCAGTGGTTGTCAATATGTTTTATAGAGTTGTCCCACCATGGTGACAGCTTTTTAACAGTTTCCGTCACACCATGAAGACTTCTCCTGCCCCATTTGCTTCAGTTTCCATCCTGTCCCACTTCCAGCCCCAAACACTACTAATCTAGTTCTGCCACAGTCAATTCACCTTTCCTGGGAACTTAGATAAATGGGATACATCTGGGCTCTTTTACTTTGCATACTCTTTCTGAGGTTTATCTGTACACCACCAGTTTCTTCTTTTTATAGCTGAAGGTTATTTTACTTTGATTCTACCTCTTAATTTTTTTTTAGAGCAATATGTCTTCCTATTGATAACATGTTAATATTAACCTAATTATTATTATTATTAAAGATTTATTTATTTTATATATGTGAGTATACTTTCACTGTCTTCAGACACACCAGAATAGGGCATCAGATCTCATTATAGATGGTTGTGGACCATCATGAATTGAACTCAGAACCTTTGGAAGAGCAGTCAGTGCTCATAACCACTGAGCCATCTTTCCAGCCCCCCTAAGTATTCTTTTTTAAATCATTGTTCAAAACTTATAAGTAATAGATATCAGCTCCTCAGAGATCAATTGTTCTCTCACTGTACCCTTGCCACCCCTATTTGAAGAAAAGTGGGTCCTCGAATTTGCAATACCGATCTCAGTTTCAGCATTTGGAAACCTATAGAGATGAAACCTTTCCATCAATGCTCTCTTCAGAGCTGGGGAGATGGCACAGTGGGTAGAGTGTCAGCTGCTTGAGCTTGAACACTCGAGGTTAGAACTCTGAGGTCTCCTTAAGGCCAAACACTTTGCACTTGCAAAGCCAATAATCTGACATGGCTACAGAGGCAGAGACAGAAGAATATCCAGACAGGTCTGGAAGCCCTAACTCCAGCCTGCCTAGAACAAATAGCAATAAAATACCCTGTCTCAAGCAAGGTGAAAGGTGAGGACCGATACTCACAGATGCCCTCCGATTTCCACAAGTGCACCATGGCACCCACATACCCGCATCCATGTATAGGCATGCTTGAACACATATACTTTTAAAAGTATCTCACACTTTCATTGGAGAACTATGTCATTTAAGATGATATCTTTTGAGGGGAGTATACACTACACTATTGGCAATGAAGTGGCCACCTCCAAATGGAGGGTTGGGTGGAATGGAATGACTGATATGGGTTATTTGGGGGGGAGGGGGCAGTTCTTCAACTTTATCTGACTTTCGGCAGATTAGTTCACATCCATGTTGACCATCTATAGAACTTTGAATGAGGTAACAGGTATATAAGTTACCAGTGTGTAGAGCTTGTTTGGTGAATCCTCACCCTCATTACATTTTCTGGACAAACACAGGTGGATTGAATGGAACATTCCTTACTCCTTTGTCCCAGATGGCTTTATTGAACCTGGAATCTATGTGCATATCTGAAACTCCCATCTCCATCATGGAAAATTTCTGGATGTCTTTGCATACCTGAATGACACACTTCTTTAAGTCCACTACATTGATACACTTGTGATTCTTAATGGTGCACTTCTTAGGTCACCTCCTCGTTGATGGTAGAATGACTCTTCTTCTCCATCCCTTTCTTTTCTTTTCTTTCTTTCTTTTTCTTTTTCTTTTCTTTTTTTGGTGGGCACCATTCTGCCAAGCCCAAGTGGGAAAGGACTGGAGGACTGGTGCCAGAGATTGTCTGATGTGTGTTATGACTCTCCTAATTATTATACCAGTGTCCAGCCACTTTCCGGGGCTCAAAACAGTGATGTATATGTAATCATAACATTTTTGTATCCACTTAAAATATGAAAAGATGGATGTGGAATTGGTTTTAATAATATATTTCATTTAATTCAGTAACTACCTCAAATATTGTGGTTTCAATATGTCACCAATATAAAAATCACTAATGAGATATTTTACAGCCTTTTCCTTCTCTTAAGTATTTAGCTTCTGGTGTGCATTTTATACTTAAACCCAAGCTAGTCATATTTCAGCTGCAGAACAGCCTATGTCATCAGTGACTGCCATTGAACTGGAACAGCCTATGTTTGTTGTCAGGGACTACCATTAGATTTGAAAGTGACATATGTAGTCAAATTTGGCAGCCTCCTCTTGGTGAAGGGGAGCAGGGTGGCAATTGCTTATAGACTGCCTGCCTTAGAGAATTGCCTATAGACTGCCTGCCTTAGAGAATTGGCATTTGACTTGGGACACACTTCAAACCTTGCTTTTATTTGCTTATCCTTCTGCACCCTTCAGGGTCTTCACTGCCCTTACCATGGTGCCCTTTGTGTCTGTTGTCTCTGGTAGTGGGCCTATGTCTCCATGGAATCTGCTAATGATAAAACCAGTCTCATTTACCCTCAGTGTGCAGATACACATCTATTGCCACTGTCCATGGGGATATGGCTCATGGTCCTGACAATCCTCTCTTGGGTGAGTTCTTTACACTTCCAGAACCTGCCAGCTCCTGGTTTTTGAAGAAACTGGCTTGTGCTTCTAATAAGCTCTTCTTCAAACTGTGAGAAATAAATTCTTTCCCCTGCTCTCTAGACAATTTATATCCCATTTTTATGTCATGTAGGGCATGATACATGCTAAATACAGGGCTTCCCTGAAGTTCCCTGAAGTGGTATAGGTCTTGTGCTGTTGGGCTTTTCCATATCTACCTCTGCATTTTTATCCCACCCCATCATCCCAGCTAGGTTCACTAAGGAGCAGAATGTGGTGGAACTTGCATGGAAACTGTTTGCCATTGCTTTTTCTAGAACAGTGAAATAACTGACAGGAGATGTTGTTTCCAAGAAAAAAATTGATGCATTACATTAACATTTTCAAAATATTTAATATCCCTTTAAAGAGAAAGCACCTCAGGATTCACTGACTACTCACATTGCTAGCAATAGCCCCATTCTTCTTGGATCCTCCTCCTTGGACATCCCAAGCCCATTGCCTTTTGGGATTCCCCAGCTGCCCATGAATCTAGCAAAACCCCAGCTCCTCTTGGCTGTTTTCTTCAGACAGTGACAAGGACCAGCCTTGGCTTGGAGAGGGATTCTAAGGAAGGGGTGTCTAGGAGCAGTGAAAAATATGACTCTAAGTCAAATTGTGTGTTACAAGCTGATGACCTATATCTTCCTTAAGACAGTTTTGCAGTCAGCTCTCTGCTTGAGACAGCTTTCTCTTGAAATTCTAAAATATTATCTGGATAGCTCATCTCTTACAGACCAAAAGCCCAGTCTTTAATTTATATATCAATTCAGTCATTACCCTAGGTTTCCTTTTGATTATCCCATGAATCAGCATCCCATGACCCTAGTCGATTGATTCTTAGAAAGAGACAGCAAACACGTTTTTTAAACATTGCAAATGAATTTAGAGTTCTGCCTGCCTTTGTAAGCACAGACAATGAGATAGCTGGGTGGGATCCCATCCTGAGATTCATCATTTTCATCATGACTGTGCCCAACCTAGCTCGGTCTCAGGCTATCCTTGAACTCAGGAATCTGCCTGCCTTTGTATCTGCTTACCTTTGTATTTTTCTGACAAGCTGACTCACAGTGCAGCTGCCTTTGTTCTTTTAGGTCTGTGAAGCTCCTAATACAATTCATATTGCATCCTTATATTTGCATAGTTGAGAAATTATATATTCTTGAACTCATGTTTTCATAGTTCTTTCCCACAGCCTTAAGGGCTGTCCTGAAGGTCTCAGTATTTACCATTTTGTTGAGACATTTACCACACCCTTGCCTCCCAGACTCCTGTCTCTGATTATCATGGAGCCATTAACCATGGCAGAGAGGACATTTCTTGAAGGAGGAACATGAAAATATGTTGTTGTTATTATACAAACAAGCCTTATGTCCACAGCAACCATTAATACCTGTGGAGACCCATGCCCTGCTGGCTCTGTTCCATGGGCACGATGTCACACCATCTCTTACATGGCCAAGCCAGACTCGACAAGACACCCAAAACCTGCTTCTTTCTTGGGATCTCCCACGACCCTGTAGTTAGCAGGAGCCTTACTCTCCCATGGAATACCCTAACTCACCACCTTCCAAGAACTTCTCTGCTAAATTGCAGGACTCACATTACTCAGTTTTCATGTAGAACCCTCACTCTTCCTCTTCCGGATGCTTGATTCCCACTATCCCAGGACTCACTGCACCCTCTTTGCAGTAACCTGCAACTTATTGCAGGTTGAGCCAAAAAATCATCCTTTCCCTTTGGCATTGTAAGCTCACCATCTGAGGACCTGTATCCATTGCCTCCTCACTCTACAGAGGGAGTCTTTATCTACTCTGCCCTATAACACCTCATCTAAACCATCTGAAAACCTATACTGGACTTGTATCCATTGCCCACATCATTGAAGGACCTGTATCTGTTGTTTGCTTACTCTGCAGACAGTCCTCATCTCATTCATACCAACAGAGAACTCCTGCTCTCAGAAGCTATGCCTTCCCCCTAGCTGAGCTAGAATCAACCCAGAGATGCCATCTGTGAATTAGAACAGAGTGGCCACAGCCTCAGTTTCAAGCATCTCCTAGCAGATCTCAAATTAACCAAATCAAGGTAACAGCAGACATACATCCAATCCCCACTCAATACATGAGAACTAGAAAGACTTGTCACAAGACACAATCAACAGTCTAACTACAGGTGCCCAAGTCTCATCACAAAAAGATAGGCAATGCAAAAATACCAAGACCATAATTCTCTCAGATCACCAGCTCTGTAATAACTGTGAGAACAACTTAGACAAAACATAGGGCATAAGATTCAAAAGAACAATTACAAACATAGTGAAAAAGATTGAGCATGAATAGATTCCTGAATGAACTTAAAGAGGACAGGAAGAAAGTCCTGATTGAAGCCTGAGGAAACAAAACACAAAGACCAGCTGAATGAAATAAGGAGGGCAATTCAGGATATGAAAATAAAATCTAAAAGAGACAGAAATACTAAGGGAAACCCAAAGTGAAATGCAGCTGGAAATGAAAAATTCAACAAGTCTAGTATAAAGATGGGTGGAAACATCAGAGGACAGCCTCACCACTAGAATGGATCACAGGACAAATAGGGAGATGGGACCCGAAGGCATGGTGAAGAGTTGGACCATTGAATGGGACTCTGCAGGATCTATGAGACACCATGAAAATATCAATGCTATGAATTTATATGCATAGAAAAAGGGGAAGAAACCCAGGTCAAAGGCATACATAGAAAAATAAATGTTTTTAGCAAAATCATAGGAGAAAATTTCCCAAATCTAGGGAAAGAGATCTTCATCCAGGTACAAGAGGCATAGAGAATGCCTAGTAGACAGAATCAGAAAGAAACTCTTCCAGCAATATTATAAATAAAACAATAAATATGCAAAATAGTTGGAGGGCATTAGGATATAAAAGGCCCAAATTGTACGTCAAGGGTGGCCCATCTGGGTAACAGCTTATTTCTCAGTAGAAACTTTAACTGAAATCCAGACGCTTTCATATTTGGAGAGATGTGCTTCAAATTCTGAAAGACCACAGAATCCAGCCCATAGTGCTTTACCTGGCAAACTATACGTTACAAGTGAAGGAGAGAGAAAAAAACTTTAGTCTGATAACAGGCTAAAGAAATACATGACCACCAAGCCAACTCTACAGAGATCACTAAAAAGGATACTTGAGACTGAAAGAAAAAGGGGATCACGTATAAGAGGTTAAGGGAAAAGACAAGTGATAGCATGATAGCAGTTATGCAAAGTAAGCAAATACCATGAGTAAAAATGGCAGCAATTAATACATATCTCTCAATAATAACTTTGAATAGTAATGGCCTCAATTCTACCATCAAAAAAGTACAGGCTAGCCTCCTGGATTGGGAGGCAGAGTCCATGTCCTTGTTGTCCACAAAAGAATATACCTCACCTTCAAGGATAGACACTAACCTAAAGTGTGAAGATAGAAAAGAGTATTGTAAGAAAATAGTGCTGTAGTAGGTGTTGCCATTTTAATATCTGACAAAACAGACTTCAGGGGAACAATCACCCAAATGGACATTACAAGTCTAAACATATACATACCAAACTCAGATATACCAGTAACAAATACTACCTGGCATTAAATTACAGATTAAACCCAAAACATTAGTAGTAGATGACCCCACTTTCACCAGTGCACAGATCACACAGACAATAAACCAAGAAACATCAAAGTTAAATGATGTTATAGACCAAATACACCTAATAGATACTGCACTGCCTGGTTTTGCGTGCCAACTTGACACAAGCTGGAGTTATCACAGAGAATGGAGCATCCCTTGAGGAAATGCCTCCATGAGATCCAGTGGTATAAGGCATTTTTCTCAATTAGTGATCAAGGGTGGGAGGGCCCATTGTGGGTGGTGCCATCCCTGGGCTGGTAGTTATGGTTCTATAAGAAAGCAAGCTGAGCAAGCCAGGAGAAGCAAGCCAGTAAATAACATCCCTCCATGGCCTCTGCATCAGCTTCCTGACCTGCTTGAGTTCCAGTTCTGACTTCCTCTGGTGATGAACAGCAATGCAGAAGCGTAAGCTGAATAAACCCTTTCCTCCCCAACTTGCTTCTTGGTCATTATGTTTGTGCAGAAATAGAAACCCTGACTAAGATAGATAAGAAACCTAATAAAATATTCTACCCAAACATGATAGAATTCACATTATCCCCAGAAGCCTATTGAAGTTTCTCTAAAACAGACCACACACTGGGTCACAAATCAAATATCAAATTTAGGAAAATGA
The DNA here is from genome assembly GCA_019843965.1 of Rhynchomys soricoides. Lineage (NCBI taxonomy): Eukaryota > Metazoa > Chordata > Mammalia > Rodentia > Muridae > Rhynchomys > Rhynchomys soricoides. The sequence goes on from JADRCH010000029.1 coordinate 17,547,272, forward strand.
AATAACTCTATGAATTACATCTGACTATGTATGTGTGTGTGTGGTGGGGGGAAATAAAGCCTAAAATTTGTAGCAAAAGAAACTAGGGACTCATGAAAATACACAAATGCGTGGAGATTAACCAACACACCGTTGAATGCTAAGTGGGTTCCTGAACATATGAGGGAAGTGATTTTTTAAATTTTGGAAGAAAATTCAAATATAACATCCAAAAGCACTGTCATACAATAAAAGCAGCCCTAAAAGGGGACACTGATAGCCATAGGAGCTCACATTCCAAAGTCAGAAAGAACTCAGATAACAGTGGAACACTGAAGGAAGGTGGGAACACCTAAACAAAGCACACCCCAAAGCAGTAGACAGGGAGAATAATCAGGGCGGAAATGAATAGGAAATAGAAGTCTTAAGGATCAATGAAACAAAGAGTGAGTACTTGTGAAAGATAATAGGTTGATAAACTCTTATCCAAAGTAACCAAAAGAGAGAGAAGACCCAAATTAACAAAATTAGAAATAAACAGGGAGACATTCCAACAATGCTAATACTATTTAATCCCAAGGGCATATTTTTTAATTAATTAATTAATTAATTAATTAATTTACATCCCAAATGTTGCTCCCCCTCCCATCCTCCCTTGCAGAGTTCCTCCTCCATCTGCCATCCCCCTTTCCCTTTGTCTCTGAGAGGGCACCCCTTTATATCCCTCCACCCTAGTGCATCAAGTCTCTTTAGGATTAGATACATCCACTCCCAGATGAGGCCAGATGTGGCAGCCCTCCGGTACATGTGTTGGGGGCCTCAGACCAGCCGTGTATGTTCTTTGGTTGGTGGCTCAGGCTCTGGAAGCTCCCAGGGGTCCAGGTTAGTTAACACTGATGGTCTTCCTGTGGAATTGCCATCTCCTTGAGGGCCTTCAGACTCTTCCTTAGGGGTCCCAAGGGCATACTTTAAAAACCTATATCCCACTGAGTTGGAAAGCCTAAAAATAAAACACGAATTTCTAGATGCTGCTGACCCACGAAGTTAACACAAGATGAGATCAATAATTTACCAGACCTGTTACAAAGGAGGAAATTGAAGTGGTAATTTTAAAGAAAAAAAAAATCTTCCAGCTAAAAGCAGTCCAGATCCAGATGGATCCACGACAGAATTCTACCACACCTTTAAATAGCTACAACCCATGCTTCCAAATCATTTTAGGAAGTCAGTATTACCATAAGCCAGTATTACCCTTATGCAAAGTATTACCCTTATGCTAAAATCAGATGAGAACACAACAGCAAAAGAAAATTATGGACCACATTTCCAATGAACACAGGTTAAATACTTGAAAATACCCAATGAATACTTGAAACTGAATTTACACACAAAAACATCTTCACCATGATCAAGTTGACTTTATTCAGGGGATGCAGGAATGGTTCAATATATATAAATCAATAAATGTAATACATAATCAATATGAATTTAAAGGTAGAAATAGTATCACCATCTCAATAGATGCCCAGAAGGCACTTGACAAATTCCAACATCTCTTCGTGATAAACGTCCTATAGAGGGTAGGGTTGAAGAGAATATAATAAGAGCTGTATATGACAAACCAACCATTCTCTTTAGAGAAAACTCTGAAGCATCCTATTAAAGTCAGGAAGGAGACAGGGCCACCCACTGTTTCCACCCCTATGTAATATAATATTCAAAGTCTTGGCTAGAAAAATAAGGCAAAAGAAGAAAATCACAGGGATCCAAATGGGAAAAGAAGTCAGAGCATCCCTGCTTGGAGACCAGTTCTACACAGAGAAGATCCAAAGATGGTGCCAGAAAAATCCTAGAACTGATTAACACCTCATCAGAGTGCCAGGGCAAAAACTATTGTGCTGAAATCAATTGCCTTTCTGTGTACCAGTCAGTGATGAATACACTGAGAGAGAAATCAGGGAAATGGTGCCTTAAAAGCATACAGTGCAATGCAATGGCAAAGTAAAAGACTAATACACACATGTATTAAATAGAGGATGCCTTTCATTTTGTGGGTAACAGAAACAGGCATCCTCAGCATAGTCATGGATACAAACATGTCCGTTTCATTTTTAAACAAAGCACTCATTCCTCATATTGTCTACTTTCTTTATACTTTCTAAACCCTTTCTAGCCGTCCCATTTTTTTGGCATTTGAGTTCTTAATAGTTTTACCTCAAATCGTCTTTCTCCACCCTCGACTGGAAGATCCCTCGAGCTTCTTTTTTATGCTCTCTCTCTGTCTCTCTCTGTGTCTCTGTCTCTGTCTCTGTCTGTTTGTCTCTCTCTCTCTGTGTCTCTCTGTGTTTCTCTCTGTGTGTCTCTCTGTCTCTGTCTGTGTGTCTCTCTGTCTGTCTGTCTCTCTCTGTTTCTCTCTCTCTCTCTCTGTCTGAATGTACTGTTTCCACATCCTCCCTAAGGAACCTTGTAAGGCCCCTGCCATAACCCTCTCCACCACCTCCGGGGTGCGGCTTTAACATTGTTACTTTTGTTTCTATGTGGCCGCAGAGGCCCTTTGTTTCTTCTGTTTTTCTTATTTCTGACAATCTCCCACTTATTCTGTCTTCAGAACTTCACTGAGGATTCCCTGTGTTGAACAGGGAGCAGTAGAAAGCAATGGTACCTATTGGTCAGGCCTCTTCTGATACATCCTTCATAACACTACTTCCTGTTGCTGTGAGAGATAGCAGAGTAAACAGAAATTAGACCCTCCTTCCATGTAGAAGGCTGTCTGCCCCTTGTCTTTATAAATCATGTAGATGTTTGGGGAAATCTTCAATCTCTGACTAGCGAAATGGCTCAGCGGTTAAAGGCACTTGACAACCTGAGTTCAATCCCTAGGACCCACATGGTGGAAGGAGATAACTGACTCTTATAAGTTGTCCTCTGATCTCCAAACGTATGTACATGGTCATCCAAACATGCACACAAATAATAACTTGCACAAAATAATAACATATGCAATAATAATAATAATAATAATAATAATAATAATAACAAACAATTCCCTAATATTTCTTGAGCTCCTTTCTCTTGTAGCTATCATATGGTTTCTCTCAATATTTTTCAATTGCCTTTTTTATGACAGTAAATGTAATCTTTAAATTAAATTTATTTTCTGTGTGTCTGTATGTGTGCATGCATGCACACGTGTGTGGAAGTCACAGGACAATTTGTGGGAATTAGTTCTCTCCTTCCAACACGTGGGTCCTAGGACTTGTGCTCATGTCATCTGGCTAGCTGGCAGGTACCTTTACCCACTGAGCCATCCTCTCGATAAATCTTATTCCGACCTTTTATTTATTTTATTTTCATTGCTGTTTCTTATGATTTCATAAATAGCCTGCCTTTCTCATCTTACCTCCTTTGCAGTAATTTTATGTATTCATTTTTAGCTGTATATTTATAAGGTAATTAAAAGAATTTCCAGAAGCATTTTACTTAGCCAAATAGCTCCTCTGGGTGTCATTGCATAAACAGGAACTGAAGCTGAGCAAGACAACAAATGGATGGTGGGATTCTAAGAACTTTATCAGTTGAGACTACTGCCAGCAGAGCAGCTCTTCTTCCATTTGCAATGTAGGATCATCTGGGAGTTCCTGAGTCTCAGTGCTCCTGCCAGACCAAAACCAACTAAATCAACATTTTTCTTTGTGTGTGTGTGTGTGTGTGTGTGCATTGACATGTGTGCATTGATGTGTGTGCAGGTGAGCACGCATGAGCATGCATATTCTTGTAGAGGCCAAAGGACAGCCTTGATTGTTGTTCATCAGGCATTTTATGCATTTCCCCCTGCCTTTTTTGAGACAGGGGTCTCACTGCCTGAAACATCCCAGTAGGCTAGGCTGGCTGGCCAGTGAACCCCAGGGATCTATCTGCCTGTCTCTGCCTTCTCAGCACTGGGATTGTAAGTGCACACCACTGTGCCTGAGATTGTTTTTACACAGATTCTGGGAACTGAACTCAAATCTTCATACTTGCAAGGCAAGCATTTTAGTGACTGAAAACTCTCCTCAGCCCCAAATCAATAATTCAGAGAGAAGGATTTGGATACCATTACTAGAAAGAAACCTTGGGGGAGGTATTAGCTACTTTTCTATTGCTGCAATAAAACACCATGACCAAGGCAATTTTTAGAAGGGTTTATTTGGACTTATGGTTTAAAAGGGTTAGAGTCTATGATATAGAACAAAGGCAGCAGGCTTGAGTGATGGAGCAGAAGTTGGGGGCTCATATCTTGAAATCGAAGCAGGAAGCAGAGAGAACAAATTAGACATGGTGCCAGCCCACTTTCAGTGATTTAATTCTTCCAACAAACCACACCTCTTAAGTCTTCCCAAACAGTGCCACCAACTGGGGACCAAGCTTTCAAACGCTACAGACTATGGAGAGCATTCTTTGCCAAACTATCACACATGGGATTCTGAAATCAAATAAGGAATTCTGTCCACATTTTTAGTATGGACCCTGAATTGTTGACTTGGTTCTTTTTTTAACATTAAAAAAATTATGTGTGTATATACATGCATATGTGCACATGAGTACAGATGCTGGGGAGGGACAGAGGAGAACATCAGATTCCCTGAGACTAGAGTTGCAAGCAGTTGTGCACCACTGCTGTGCATGCTGGGAACTCAACTTTGGTCCTCTGCAAGAGTGGCAAGTGCTCTTAACCACTAAGCCATTTCTTCAGAACCTCTATTGTAGTAGTTCTCAACCTGTGGGTCGTGAACCACCCCCCCCCCCCGGGGTAGTACAACAGATTGATATTACTATTCATAACCGAAGCAGAATTACAGTTATGAAGTAGTAGACATGAGAACTGTATAAAAGGATCACAGCATTAGGAAGGTTGAGAACCATTGCTCTATTGGGACCTTGAGGAGATCTTGCTTTGTGTATACACTGGAATGCCAAGAATGTGGCTTATAGATACTTTCACTGAAGTATTTTAGGCAAGTTGGGTATAGAAAACTCTCAATTCTAGACATCCACTTTTAGTACGTGTTTCATGCTTTCCTCTAAGTACCCAAATGTGTGTGTGTGCGTGTCTGTCTCTGTGTGGTATTTAAAAAGAAAATGGTGCTTTCAATAGTTTGAAAATCAGTAATTAGTCATTCCCTCCCCTCCCCCAATAACATTTTTCTGTGTTGTAACACAGAAAACATTTGAAGTTCAAGATGTCAGTGACCATGAGGGAAGAGTGAGTCCAGCACCAGCTGTAGTCCTAACACTAAATTGACTTTGCTAATCCACTGTGTGTTTTGGGGTGCTTGCCAACATCAGGAAATTCACAGCTGTTGCATTTTCTAAGAAAAAAAAATAGATGTTCCTATATTCTATACTTATTTTTTACAGTGTGCACCTTTTGGCATGTGGTATTGGATGGTCCATGTCTGGACATCTTGAAGAATATGTTTAGGAAGGTGACGTAGCCCAAAATTTGACAAATTTGTGTTATGTTTTGGTTTCTCAGCAAGAGATTTCCCCAAATTAGTGGAAATGCTCTTGTTCATTAAATCTCTGTCAAGCAAATCCCCACTCTAAGTGGATGTGCCAAGTGATGGCGACTGGCGATCTCTGGGAACCAGTAAACAAATTCATTTCTTAGTAAAGTATCTGCTTTGCATGTGAAATGAATATCAGAAATGCTTTGCAAATTAGCGTTAGTTTAGAAGACTGATATCACTTCTTGGCCTTTTGATTATTAACTAATTATTGAAGTCTAAAAGAGGCCTCATTGACAGCCAACACTGAGGTAATTTTGAAAAGATAGAGGATGTGGTGGTGGCAGAGGTGGAGGAAGAGGTTGTGGTGGTGATACAGTTCTTGTAACCTGCTCATCATGATAAGGTCACCACTTATGAGCTATGTGCAGATGCATTCCAGCAAGGACGCAGGTGAACTTGGTTTAACTGTAGCAGATCCAGAGGGGAGCTTGACTGACAAAAGGAGACCAAGACATTTATGAACAAATGAAAGTATGGCCATTCTAATGGGAAATCAAGCATGTTGGGGCCAACGGGCAGACGGAGCACCAGCTGGGAGAGATGGCAAAGCTGAGGGTCATTCTAAAGGTCCGAGACCAGGACTTATTTTGTAATATATGCAAGTCCAGCTGCTTATCTGTGGCCCCCTTCACACCACAGGCAACTGATGAGCATCTTTTGTTGTCATTTGTGCTGCTTTTTACTTTATTGTTTACAACTTTGACTGTTTTAGAAATCATAGCCATTAAAAAGGCAACTGGGCTTCTGCTATGTGACAAGCTGATCTATCTGTTGCAATGACTTGTTCAGAGCATAAAGTGGAAAATTACCTGGTACATATTTGTCAGGGGGAGGCAATATTCAGAAGCACTTTATAATGTGTTTTAATGTAAAACAAGGGTTGCTGCATGCCCTTAACCGCCATTGTTTTTGCTTCATACGGATGCATCAATGGTATGGCCACAGATAGTCTCATTTCAAATAAGACATTTAAGTGTTATGGTCTTTTTGAGGGTCATTTATTCTAAATTATATTGCCCACAAACAACAACAAAGAAGGTGAGACAGTGTCTTGTACTGTAACCCAGGCTGACCTCAAACTTGCTGTCCTCCTGCCTCAGCCTCTAAAGTGTTAGGTAAACAGCCATGTCCCAGCACGTCTAGCTCAAAACATTAAAAAATGTTTTTAATAATTCTTTGAGAATTCATACAATATATTTTGATCATATTCATTCCTCTTCCCCAACTCCTCCCACCCACCCCGTCCCTACCCACTCAGCTTCATGCTCACCCTCACCTCCACTCCCCAACCCAAGGAATCCAGTTTATGTTAGCCAACTACGTCTGAGCATGAATTCTGCCCTAGAGTGTGGTTGATAATAACAAGTTTCACACTGTTAAAGAAAACCAACTGTCCCAGCACCAACTGAATGTCAAATAGCTCCTCAGCTAGGGGTGGGATAATTACCAACACAAACACTTTTAACTTGTTTCATAAGTTTTGATATAGATACTTGAAAGTTTCCTTTTTTTGTACTGTGCTTATTTTGAAACTATATAGTCTCTTTCTCCCATTCAGCTTTAACACCAAGATGGAGATGTACCCTGCTGACCCTCCCCTTGACGCAAAGGGCCCCTGTGTCCTCCAATGTCCCACCTACACAGTATTAAATATAAGAAGAGTGGGGCAACTAGCATATACTTTACTGATGCTTTTACTACTGATGCCTTAGTTCAGGCGTGTCACTAACCACATTAGGCAATGAATATTTGGCCTTGTAGGCTGAGACTTTAGGGATATTTTATTGAGATGCATAGCCAGATAGGTAGAAATATAGCAGGTGTCATTAAAGTAAGTAGTGGGAAAATGGCAATGACATCTTTCACCAAACGCCACTGCTGTGTGGGGTACAAGTTGACAGAACCAAGCACTTAATGCTTATCATTTGGAATTGCCACTGCCCTGCACTCGCAAACTACCATTAAGAATTAAATGACCAGTAAAGGGAATGTACTTGCAATCTGGCTTATTTTCTTTGTGTAATTTATTAAGTATTGTATAGAGTTATGTAGGAGTCCTAGGGAGAATTCAGTCCAACCTCTTTGTATTAATCAGGGTCCTGTAAAGGAAACAACAAATTATTTCTATTTAAAATTTGTGGTAAAAAATGTTGAACAGACAGCTACCCGGTTAGCTCCCAGATTCATCAGGAAGCCCGCAAGCCCAGACTAGAAAGCTGTTGGCAATACAGATTGGGAAGATGATTGTAATAACTGAGCTCTCTCTGCACAAGATCCCAGCTGGTCCAGTCACCGATCATGGGATGCTGCAGCTTGCTTATCCTCAGGTGTCTCCCAACTCTAGGCATATATACTGACTGTACCTCTTTTGTTCATATTCCATTCAACCATGCTCAGGGGTTTAACAAACTTCCCATAGGCACTGCTTCTTTGGGTAATAGGCATACAAGCTGTGATGGGTAATATTAATTGTCAACCTGACAGGCTCTAGAGTCAACTAGGAGATAAACTCTGAGCATGTCTTAAAGGAAGTTTCTAAATTGTGGTAAGTAAGGAGGGTTGCCCCACTGTAAAAGCATCAGTTGATGAACTGTAATCTTGGACTGCCATCTCTTCTGCTTGAGTGTTAATTCACTGTGACCAGCTGTCTGGCAATTTGTGGCTTCCCCCCATCGTGATGGACTATACCCTCTAACTATGAGCCAAAATAAACACTTCCACAATGAGTATACATTCTACTCTGCAGGCCATGGAAGTTTCTCAAGAACAGACCACATCCTGGGACACAGAAACCAATCTAAACAAACACAGAAAGTTTGAAATAACACTATGTATCCTATCTGACCACAGTGCAATAAAGCTTGGAATCAACCACAAAAGAATCTCTAGAAATTATATTAACTCATTGTGCTGGATACTTTTATGTCAAGCTGACACAAGCCAAAGTCATCTGAGTGGAGGGCATCCTCTTTTGTCTTTTCTGATTAATTTTGGTTTGAAGTCTATTTTGTCAGGGTTTTTTTTGATACTTTATTTACATTTCAAATGTTTCCCCCTTTCCGGATCTCCCCTTTGGAAACCCCCTATCCCCTCCCCTTCCCTGCCTCTATAATGGTATTTCTTCACTTCCTCACCAGCATCTGCTGTTACCTGAGTTTTTGATCTTAGCCATTCTGATTGGAGTGAGGTTGAATCTCAAGGTTGTTTTGATTTGCATTTCCCTGATGACTAAGGATGTTGAACATTTCTTTAGGTGCTTCTTGGCCATTCTAGTTTCCTCAGTTGGGGATTCTCTGTTTAGCTCTGTTCCCCATTTTTTGATAGGGTTATTTGGATCTCTGGAGTCTAACTTCTTGAGTTCTTTGTATATATTGGATATTAGCCCACTACTGGATGTAGGATTGGTAAAGATCTTTTCCCAATCTGTTGCTTGCCCTTTCGTCCTATGTAGAGTGTCCTTTGCCTTACAGAAGCTTTGTAATTTCATGAGGTCCCATTTGTTGATTCTTGATCTTAGAGCATAAGCCATTGATGTTCTGTTCAGGAACTTTTCCCCAGTGCCCATGTGTTCGAAACTTTTCCCCACTTTCTCTTCTATTAGATTTAGTGTATCCGGTTTTATGTGGAGGTCCTTGATCCACTTGGACTTGAACTTTGTACAGGGAGATAGGAATGGATCAATTTGCAATCTTCTACATGTAGATTGCCAGTTGAACCAGCACCATTTGTTGAAAATGCTCTCTTTTTTCCACTGGATGGTTTTAGCTCCTTTGTCAAAGATCAAGTGACCATAAGTGTGTGGGTTCATTTCTGGGTCTTCAATTCTATTCCATTGATCTACCTGCCTGTCACTGTACCAATACCATACAGTTTTTAATCACTACTGCTCTGTAGTACAGCTTGAGGTCAGGATGGCTGATTCCCTAGAAGTCCATTTATTGTTGAGAATAGTTTTTGCTATCCTGGGTTTTTTGTTATTTCATATGAATTTGAGAAGTGTTCTTTCTAAGTCTATGAAGAAATGAGTTGGAATTTTGATGGGAATTGCATTGAATCTGTAGATTGCTTTCAGCAGGATGGCCATTTTAACTATATTAATCCTGCCAATCCATGAGCATGGGAGATCTTTCCATCGTCTGAGGTCTTCTTGGATTTCTTTCTTCAGAGACTTGAAGTTCTTGTCATACAGATCTTTCACTTGTTTGGTTAGAGTCACACTAATATACTTTATATTTTTTGTGACTATTGTAAAGGTTGTCATTTTCCTAATTTCTTTCTCAACCTGTTTATTCTTCGAGTATAGGAAGGCTACTGATTTGCTTGAGTTAATTTTTTATCCGGCCACTTTCCTGAAGTTGTTTATCAACTGTAGCAGTTCTCTGGTGGAGTTTTCAGGTCACTTAAGTATACCATCACATCATCTGCAAATAGTGATATTTTGATTTCTTCCTTTCCAATTTGTATCCCTTTGACCTCCTTTTGTTGTTGCTCTAGATAGAACTTCCAGTACTATATTGGATAGGGAAAGAGAGGGCAGCCTTGTCTTGTCCCTGATTTTAGTAGGGTTGCTTCAAGTTTCTCTCCATTTAGTTTGATGTTGGCCACTGGTTTGCTGTATATTGCTTTTACTATGTTTAGGTATGCTCCTTGAATTCCTGATCTTTCCAAGACTTTTATCATGAAGGGATGTTGAGTTTTGTCAAATCCATTTTCAGCATCTAACGAAATGACCATGTAGTTTTTTTCTTTGAGTTTGTTTATGTAGTGGATTACATTGATGGATTTCTGGGTATTGAATCATCCCTGCATCCCTGGGCTGAAGCCTATTTGATCATGGTGAATGATCATTTTGGTGTTTTCTTGGATTTGGTTTCTGAGAATTTTATTGAGTATTTTTGTATTGATATTCATAAGGGAAATTGGTCTGAAGTTTTCTTTTATTGTCGGTTCTTTGTGAGGTTTTGGTATAAGTGTAACTGTGGCCTCATAGAATGAATTGGGTAGTGCTCCTTCTGTTTCTATTTTGTGGAATAGATTGAATAGTATTGGTATTAGGTCTTCTTTGAAGGTCTGATAGAATTCTGCACTGAACACATCTGGTCCTGGGCTTTTTTTGGTTGGGAGACTTTTAATGACTGCTTCTATTTCTTTAGGGGTTATGGGACTGTTTAGATGCTTTATCTGATCCTGACTTAACTTTGGTATTTGGAATCTGTCTAGAAACTTTTCTGTTTCATCCAGATTTTCCAGTTTTGTTGTGTGTAGGATTTTGTCGTAAGATTTGATGATTTTTTGAATTTCCTCAGAATATGTTGTTATATCTCCCTTTTCATTTCTAATTTTGTTAGTTTGGATACTGTCTGTGTGCTCTCTTGCTAGTCTGGCTAAGGGTTTATCATCTTGTTAATTTTCTCAGAGAACCAGTTCCTGATTTTGTTGATTCTTTGTATAGTTCTTTTAGTTTCTACTTGGTTGATTTCAACCCTTAATTTGATTATTTCCTGCCTTCTACTCCTCTTGGGTGTATTAGCTTCTTTTTATTCTAGAACTTTCAGGTGTGCTGTTATGCTGCTAGTACATGCTCTCTCTAGTTTCTTTTTGGCGGCATTTAGAGATATGAACTTTCCTCTTAACACTGCTTTCATTGTGTCCCATAGGTTTGGGTAAGTTGTACTTTCATTTTCATTAAATTCTAGGAAGTCTTTAATTTTTTTCTTTATTTCTTCCTTGACCAAGTTATCATTGAGTAGAGCATTGTTCAGCTTGCATGTGTATGTGGGCTTTCTGTTGTTGTTGTTGCCATTGAAGACCAGCCTTATTCTGTAGTGATCTGAGAGGAGGCATGGGATTATTTCAATCTTCTTATGTCTGTTGAGGTTTGTTTTGTGACTAATTATATGATCATTTTTGGAGAAGGTACCATGAGGTGCTGAGAAGAAGGTATGTTCTTCTGGTTTAGGATGAAATGTTCTATAGATAATCTGTTAAATCCATTTGGTTCATAACATCTGTTAGTTTCACTCTATCTCTGTTTAGTTTGTGTTTCCAAGATCTGTCCATTGATGATAGTGGGGTGTTGAAGTCTCCCACTATTTTTGTGTGAGGTTCAATAATTTGAGCTTTAGTAAAGTTTCTTTTATGAATTTGGGTGCCCTTGCATTTGGGGCATAGATGTTCAGAATTGAGAGTTCTTCTTGGTAGATTTTTTTTTTATGAGTATGAAGTGTCTTCCCTTATCTTTTCTGATGACTTTTGGTTGAAAGTTGATTTTATCCAATATTAGAATGGCTACTTCAGCCTTTCTTGGGACCTTTTGCGTAGAAAATTGTTTTCCAGCCCTTTACTCTGAGGTAGTGTTTGTCTTCAACATGGAGGTGTGTTTTCAGGATGCAGCAAAATGCTGGGTCCAGTTTATGGATCCAGTCTGTCAGTCTATGTCTTTTTATTGGGAATTGAGACTACTGATGTTAAGAGATATTAAGGAATAGTGATTGTTGCTTCCTGTTATTTTCAATGTTATTTTTATGTTTGTGTGGCTATCTTCTTTTGAGTTCGTTGAAAGTTTACTTTCTTGTTTTTTCTAGGGTGTGGTTTCCCTCCTGAGTTGGTGTTTTCCATCTATTATCCTTTGTAGGTCTGGGTTTGTGGAAAATTACTGTGTAAATTTGGCTTTGTCATAGAATATTTTGGTTTCACCATCCATAAAAATTGAGAGTTTTGCTGGGTATAGCAGCCTGAGCTGGCATTTGTGTTATCCTAGAGTCTGTATGAGATCTGCCCAGGATCTTCTAGCTTTCATAGTCTCTGGTATAATTCTTACAGGTCTACCTTTATATGTTACTTGACTTTTTTCCTTACTTATTTTAATATTCTTTCCTTATTTTGTGTATTTGGTGTTTTGACTATAATGTGACGGGAGGAATTTTTTTCTGGTCCAATCTATTGGGAGTTCTGTAGGCTTCTTGTATATTCATGTTCATTTCTTTCTTTAGGTTAGGGGTGTTTTCTTCTATAATTTTGTTGAAGATATTTGCTGGTCCATTAAGTTGGGAATCTTCACTTTCTTCTATGCCTATTATCCTCAGGTTCTGTCTTCTCATTGTATCCTGGATATCCTGGATGTTTCGTGTTAGTAGCTTTTTTCATTTTGTGATTTCTTTGACTGTTGTGTCAATGTTTTTTATGGTATCTTCTGCACCTGAGATTCTGTCTTCTATCTCTTGTATTCTCTTGGTGATGCTTGCATCTATATCTCCTGATTTCTTTCCTAGGTTTTCTAACTCTAGGGTTGTCTCCCTTTGTGACTTCTTTATTGTTTCTATTTCTATTTTTAGTTCCTGGATGGTTTTGTTCATTTCTTTCATCTGTTTGATTGTGTTTTCCTGTAATTCCACCTGTTTAATTGTGTTTTCCTGTAATTCTTTAAGGGATTTTTGTGTTTCTTCCTTAAGGGCTTCTAGTTGTTTACCTGTGTTCTCTTGTATTTCTTTAATGGGTTTATTTATTTCTTTCTCAAAATCTTGTATCATCATCATGATTTTAAATCTAAATCTTGCTTTTCTGGTGTGTTGGGGTATCCAGGGCTTGCTGTGGTGGGAGAGCTGGGTTCTGATGATGCCAAGTAGCCTTGGTTACTCTTCCTTATGTTCTTGCCCTTGCCCTTCACCATCCAGTTATCTCTGGTGTTAGCTGGTGGCTTGTTCCTCCTTCAAGCCTAGGTGTCAATATACTTTGAAGACTAGTTCTCTCCTAGAGGAATTTGTGTTTTGAGAGCTGTGGTACAGGATCAGCTCTGGGGTGCAGACAGAAACCAATAGGATCTTGTCCCCAGCTGTCCCTTGTTTCCTGTGTCCTGATGGCTCTGCAAGGGTCCCTCTTGATCTAGTGAATTTGAACAGAAGTGGTGGTCTTGCCTGTGCTTGAAAGTGTGTCAGCACTCCTGGGATACCAGCTCTCTCCTGGCACTATTTGAGTATGGAGCCTTGTGTCACAGGATCTGCTCCCAGGCCACTGAAAGAAACCAGAAGACCGCTCCTCAGTCCCTGTGTCCTGGGGATTCCAGATGGGTCCCTCTGAGCAGACAGGCTTGCCCACACTCCTGGGAGTCTAGCTTTTTCCCTGCATTATTTGGCTATGGAGCTCTGGTGGCCCAGGCAGAGGTCTCCCACCACAGATGGAAACTGGAAGGCTCCTTCCCCAGGCAGTTCCTCAGTCCCTGTGTCCCAAGGATTCTGGGTGAATCCTGCTGAGCAGTGTTTCTCCTCTTACCCCTTCTCAGAGGCTTTTCCACACTCCTGGGAGGCTAGCTTTTCCTGGTGCTATTTGGCTATAGAGCCCTGTTGGCCCAGGCAGAGGTCTCCCACCTTAGATGGAAATCTGATGGCTCCTTCCCCTGACCTTCAGTCCCTGTGTCCCAAGGATTCCAGGCAAGTCCTGCTGAGCATTGTTTATTTTGTCAGTTATTAAGGGAGCAACACCTGTTGTTCCCTGGGCTCATTTGCTTGGAATACCATTTTTTTTTAAATTTTTTTTTTTTATCTTTTTAGTCTAAGGTTTTGCATATGTTTGAACATAAGATGAGCTTCTTATAGACAATAAAATGATGGATTTTTGTTTCTTAATCTGTTTGGGAAGTTAAAACTATTGATATTTAAAATTATTATTGAAAGTGGTTTATTTTTCCCTTCTGTGTGATTATAGTTCCATTTATTTGTTTTCTTTCTACAATTCTTTGCTATTTTCCCTTCAGTGTAAACTGTCGCTTCTAGGACCCAAGAGTGAGTCTGTAATCATTTAACAAAAGAAATATCAGACCTTGCAAAGAAGCTATGTAAGTACTGTACATCAGAGGGGTTTTACAAACAAACAGAAAAGGTTTGACATGCTCAAGAGAACATTCAGCTCACCCAGAATATATCAGAACACTAGGAATACCACTGTGTTCTGTGTCCTGCCTGCCTGCCTGCCTGTCTGTCTGTCAACTACCACATTGTCCCCGTCAGTAATGTTTTGCCTTACCCCAGACATAAAGCAACAGGGCCAGACTGAAGTCCCAGGAGCCATAAACCCAAACAAACATGTCTTTCTTCAAAGCTGATTATCTCAATTATGTTATCACAATTACAGGTCACTGACTGACATAACTAAGAATTGTCACCTTGAGTAATGTATAGCCCCTCCCATGATGATTGGCTTCTTCAGAGGAAGGTGACCTCAGAGAGGTTTGGACTTTCATCTCCATGATGCCTCCAGGTTCCATGAGCTGATTTTCCATAGGGATTGTAGGACCTGTGGCTTTCCTGATACAACCTTAGAAACCCCAGTGTGTAACTTCTATTTATCCACCGGCAAAGTAGTTGAAAACCCCATTCAAATATAAGGGAATAAGATTCTTAGGCAAACTTTCAAAAGGCAGAAGATCAAAGAATGGGTGACTATCTTTAAAATTCACCACAGTGGCCTTCACGGGTGCACTCTTAACACACTTCTAAAAGTTACTTGTTATACTTTTAATTCCAATAAATTCTGAGTCTGTGGATTTGTATCTGTCCTTCTCCCCCATGACTTTCTACCTGGCATAGCATAGGGATCCAATTCTCAATAGTTAGTTGTCAAGGAATAAATGATACAACCAAGGTATGCCCCTATAGCCCGACAGCTGAGCCTGACTTGATGCTGCCGAACAAGGTGCTCCTGTCTTCGTTTATATTGAATTAGAGGAGTAAGAAATCACCTCACTCTTGGTTATGTGTGTTTGCCATTTACTCTTAACAAAGAATGCCTGTCCAATACTTGAGCTGAAGCATGAGAGGTTACAGCTCTTAAAAATCATTGGTTCTACTGTCTCAATCTTCTCTACTTCCTCTCCGGTTTCTGTTCATCCATCCCAGGCATGTGTATCTCTCCTGGTGAATATATTGGGGTTTGGTACCTACCTCATTTGCATACAGATAGACTTTCTTTTCCTTTTATTCCTCTCTTTTTTTGGTAGTGAGCTCCGTCTTCAGTAGTTTAATGTATTTACTCTACTTCTATTGCCTGATGCCAAATAAAACAAATATAGACCTTCTTTCCATTGGAAACCATTTAAATATTGAGGGTGGTTATACCCCCTCCCTTTATCCATCTTCATCCCTATAAGGCCTCTCTTCTATGAGAATTTCTTACACGGAGTATGTCTTAGCTCATTTCCATTTATCATGGAGAAAGTTTAGGAAGAAAACCATCACTGACCATGGCAGCCCACAGTGATGATTCATGTACCTTCATGGCTCAGGATCTTTGGAGAAGTATTATTAAAGGATGTGGGTTATTGCAGGTAAAGTGTATTAAGCAATTTGCACCAGCATGCAATGAACATTTATTTAAATAAGACAAGTTTATATGAAAAACTGGGTCAATTTTCTAATATAGAAGTATTAATATTAGCATGGCCTGTCAAGGTGAATGTACAGTGAAGTGTGAGGTAAAAGTCCTGACAGTGGGTGCCATGGATACTCTGTAGCTCTGAGTGGTTGTTGGGCTCATAGACCAAGGTTGGTTACTGTCTGCTTCATACCTCCTGTCCATTTCACTAATGGCAGACTCGGAGGAGGCTTCCCTATATGTAGCAAGCCATGAACTTCCTTAAATGTAGAGCTCCAAGATGCAATCCTACTGTCTATTCAGGGTTTGAAAGTATAGTGCTGCTCAGAGCAGCCAGTCCATCCATAGGAGCCTCAGACATTCACAGCAGCCAACTGTGGTCTCCGGTATCAAAGCCTAGTTGTTTCCCTTGTTCTCTGGTTGGGTTGTGTCCCGCCCTCTGCCTGATTTTGTATTGCTTGTAAGCTAAGAATGGTTTTGGTTTTGGTTTTTTACATTTTTAAATGATTGAAGGGTTTTTTTTTATATGAAATTAAGATTTTTGTGTCATAACTTGTTTTATTGGAGCAGAACTAAGCTTAATAATAATTTGTCTTTAGCTCCTTTTGTGTATTATAATGGTTGATTTTAAGTAATGTCCCAGAGACTGTATAGCCCACAGGCTTGATGTGTTTATTATTTGGCCTTTATAGGACAAGTTGACCGATCCTCTGATCTAGCAAAATGACAGAAAAGGTAGATGCTCCACAGTGCTACTCAATGCAACATATGCATTTGGTTTCTGCATTCTGAACTTTATTTTGCTTTTGTTTTGTTCTGTGTCATTTTCTTTGGTGTATCTTTTTGCACGAAGCACTGGGTTGTGTCAGGACTTTTTCATAGAACTATACAACATGGTTTGAGCATTTTCACCCCAGCTCCCTCCACCCCCTCTTTATCACCCCTCTCCGCTAGGGCCCCTTTCTCCCCTAGATAATGTTCACATCTGCTTTCATGTCATACATGATTTTGTGTATCTATATAAAATCTAGGAGCCACAAAGGAGAAGAATCATGGTACCTGTCTTTCTGAGATAGAGTTAGCTCACATAACATGATAACCTCAACTTGCATCCATTTTCCTGCAATTGACATACATCACTTTTCTTTATGGTCATAAGGAAGTCCATTGTACATACGTATACTATGACTTCCTTGTTCATGCCTCTGTTGGTGGACATGACTTAGAAAAGTGAATTATTCTCTTCTTCCTAATATTAAAAAAATAGATTCCCCCCTCACATATATATCCTAGCTATGGTTTCCCCTCCATCTACTCTTCCCAGGTCCTCCCCACCTCCCCTCCCATCCAGATCCACCCTTTTCTGTCTCCCATGAGAAAACAAGCAGGCTTCTAAGGGATCGTAGTAAGATAAAATATAGCATAATAAGATAAAACAAAAATTAGCACTTTGAAATAGGACACATCAAACAGAAGAACAATACCCCTGCCCTCGAAGACACACAAAAACGGAGACTAAGAAACCCACTGGTTCACATACTCGGAGATCCCAAAACAACAGTAAACAGAGAGAGAGAGAGAGAGAGAGAGAGAGAGAGAGAACCCTAACATGACATCATGAGTCAGAGAACCTCCAACGATGCCATCGAGTTAGTTTTCTCTTGGCATCTGCCACTGGGAGTGCAGCCTACCCTGAGGGATAGTTTGTGAGACTTCCTCGAAGAAAACTAAATTTTCATTTGCAAGTGGTTATGAATTGGAGATAGCGTCTGGGTTGGGGACTGAGGTATATGTCCACTTCTCCATTCAGCTTTAAGACCTCATCTGGTGTATATGTATATAGGCCTTGTGCATGTGAGTGCATGTGCATCAGTCGTGCTGATTGAGAAGATCTTGTTCCCTTGGAGTCCTCTATCCTCTCTGGTGTTTGCATTCTTTCCACTTTCTATCCTGCAAGGTTCCCTGAGACTGGGAATGGAGGAAGGTTAATGAAGACATCATGTGTTTAGGGATGAGGTTGCGGAAGTCTCTTACTCTCCACAAAGCTCTGTATTTGTTACTATCTACTGCAGGAGGAATCCTCTTTGATGATGGCTGAGCAAGACATTGGGTATAGCAGAACATCATTAGGAGTCATTTTACCATTACATTATTTTATAAAAACATTAATATTTTGTCTTACCCTAGGTCCTTGGGCTATCGAGTCTCAGGTTCTGGTCATTCAAGCAGTGTGAGGTATGGGTTTCATCTTGTTGGCATGGGCCTTAGGTCAAATCAGACATTGGTTGGTTACTCTCACACGTGTTATACCACCATTGGATTGGCATATCTTACAGGCAGGATACCATTATTTATAAAAGGGTTTGTAGCTGGGTTGGTGTTTATGTTTCTCCTTTGGTAGAATGAAAAATAACTTCCTGTACCAAAGACACCGGCACATAAGGTGAAGACTGTAGGCACCAGCTTGACTTCTCCATGTTCAATGAATTGTGGAGGTGGTATATTCAGCAATAAGGCCTTACTGTCAGTGTGTAGAGAGCAACCTGTAGTATTGGTAACAGCCAGGTTTGTTTGGGGATTCCCATGGGATGTCTTTAGCTAACTTAGATGTAAGCTATTCTTGTACTGGAAGTTCCATTTGGTGACAAGAGATGGCCAATTGGGGCTCTGTCTCTCCAACTAGCTATTGATTTTATTTATATTACCTTCTCTCTGTGTGTGTGTCTCTCTATATATATATATGGAAGCTTCTATTGTATTAGGCTTACATACTGTCCTTCAAATGCCCCTAGTGTTAGCTGTCTCTCCCTATATTCCTCTCTTATCTCCCACTTCCCTCTCTGTCCCAACCTGATCCTCCCATTCTAGTCCCCCCTCATCTATCCATAGCTACCTATTCTATTTCCCTTTCCTGGGGAGATCTATTCTAACCTCTGTGGTTCTATGGATTTTATCTTGCTTATCATTGACTTAAGAGCTAATAGCCTCATATAAGCAAATACATACCACTCTTCTCTTTCTGGGTCTGGGTTACCTCACTCAAAGTGATTTTTTTCTAGTTCTGTCCATTTACCTGTGAATTAATTATTTTTAATGGCTGAGTAATGCCCCATTGTGTAAATTTACAACATTTCCTTTACCGATTCATCTGATAGGAGCATTGAAATTGTTTCTAGTTTCTGACTATTATGAATAGAGGGGCGGTAAGCACGATTGGGCAAGTGTCTCTGTGGTCTGTACCTAAGAATGCCATACCTGGCTGTTGAGGAAGATTAATTACCATCTTCCTGAGGAACTGCTGTGCTGATTTTCATAGTGGCTGAACAAGTTTGCACTCTCACTAGTAATTGACGAGTGTCCCCTTCCTTCACATCTGTGCCAGCATGAACTGTCACTTGTCTTGCTGATCTTGGCCATTCTGATGGGTTTAAGATGAAATTTCATAGTTGTGATTTGCATTTCCCTGATGACTAAGGATGTTGAACATTTCTTTAGTGTTCTTAGCAATTTGACTTTCCTCTTTTGAGAGTTCTCTGCTTAGATCTGTACCCCATTTTTAAATTTAATTGTGTTACTTGATTTGTTGACAGCTAGGATTTTTTTAAAATCCTTTTTATTGACCCTTTGTTAATTTCGCGTCATGCACCTCAATTCCACTCAGCTCCCCATCCCTTTTATCCTCCCCTTGAACCTCCTTCAAAGAAAAAACAAAAACCTCATCTAATTGTGGAAGCTACAGTGTGTCATAGTGTGTCGCACAGTATACCCTTTTGTCCACATTTTTGCTTGCAAATGGTCATTCCAGTGAGTCACTGGTCTGGTTTGAGGCCTTCGGCTTTTGCTATTCATTCAATAGTGGATCCTCACCAGGACTCCTCTCAGACGCCCTGTTGCTGTCCTGTGTCATGGAGATCCTGCAGCTTTGGATCTGTAGGACCCGCCCCTTCACATGCTCCAGCGGTTCATAAATGAAGTAGATATTGGGGTGGGCCAATTCAAAGCCTTGGTTTTGGACCTGGGTGGTAGCTGAGTTGGTCAGCCCACCATCTCTTCCATAATCTCAAGCTGTTATCACTGCCCTGGCTAGCTCACACAATGCCAGAGCAGGCAAGGGGCAGGGCCATCTTTCCTGCTTGCTGTCATGCCCACAGCTCTACTGTGTTACCCAGGCGTGGTGCAGGGCCCACTTTCCCGAGTGCTGCAAACAGTGAGGGGTAGGATTGGCCCTGTACAGATCTTGGACATTAACATGGTCCCAGGCAGCAGCTCAGACCAGCGACATCCACATGGCCTTTGGTGGTAATACGAGCCATGGACATCGACATAGACCCCTGATGCTTTATGGTCATGGACCCAGACATGGCCCTCAGTGGCAGCACAGGCTGGAATTTACAATGCTCTTGGGTGGCAGAGCAGGCTACTCACATGAGGCTATTCCTTTCTGCCTTCCTGTCTCCAGTTCTGCCTCTCTTCATAGTGCTTCTCTTTCTTTCCCATCTTTCCACCATATTCTTGCTCCTCAAAGTGGCTCCCATTGCCAGCAGGCCATGTTGCAGGCTCCTGAGTGTCTTCTGCCTGCCCCAAACAGTGGTGACAGGAGGACCTCTTAATATCTAGTGTTGGTGGGTTTTTTTTTTTCAGTTTTTTATTAATTGAGTTTATTATTGAGTTTGAATATTAATCCTCTATCAGATGGAGAGTTGGTAGCAATCTTTTCCCATTTTGTGGCTTTGTCTGATTGATGGTGTCTTTTGCTGTAGAGAAGCTTCTCAGTTTCATGAGGTCTTGTTTATTAGCTGCTGATCTCAGTGCCTGCACTAATGGTGTTCTGTTCAGAAAGTCTTCCTATTCCAATGAGTTCAATGAGTTCACTTTCTCTTCTATCAGGTTCAGTGTATCTGGTTTTATGTTGAGGTTTTAGATCAGCAGTTCTCAACCTGTGGGTCATGAAATCTTTGGGGGTTGAACAACACTTTCAGGGGGGATAGTTAAGCATATCTGAAACACAGATATTTACATTAAAATTCATAACAGAAGCAACATTCCAGTTATGAAATATTAAAAAAAATTAAGAAGTTTATTGTTGGGAGTCACTACAACATGAGGAACTGTTCTAAAGGGTTGCAGCATTAGGAAGGTTGAGAATCAGTTTTGGACTCATTTGTAGTTCAGTTTTGAACAGGGAGATAACCATGAATCTATTTGGATTCTTCTACAGCTATCCAGATGGATCAGCACAATTTGTTGACGATTCTGTCTTTTTCCAGTATGCATTTCTGGCTTTCTTAAAAATCAAAACTCAGGTGTCCATACTTGTGTAGAATTCTGTCTGGGCCATCCATAAGTGTGTGGATTTATGCCTGACCTTCAATTCTAGTCTCAAAGTGTCTCTTTTTATGCCAATGCCATGCTGTTTTTATTGATAAAGCTTTCTAGTACAACTTGAGGTCAGGGATTGTGATACATTCTGTGATACGTTCTTTTATTATTCACAAGTGTTTTAGCCATCCTAAGCTTTCTTGTGTTTCAATATAAATCTGAAAAATGTCTTTCACAATTCTGTGAAGAATTGTGTTGGAATTTTGATGGTGATTGCATTGAATCTGTTAGGTTACATTTGGTAGAATGGTTCTCATTAATCCTACTGATCCATGATCATTAGAGATTTTGATATCTTTTTCAATTTATTTCTTCAGGGTCCTAAAGTCTTTCACTTGCTTGCTTAGAATTATCTCAAGATACTTTATATCAAAGTCTACTATGAAAGGTTTGTTTCCCTGATTTCTTTCTCAGACCATTTGTTATTTGTATATAAAAGGGCTACTGTTTCTTGAGTTAAATTTGTATTCAGCTACTTTGCTGAAAGTGTTTATCAGCTATAGGAGGTTTCTGGTGGGATTTTTAGGGTCACTTATGTATACTGTCATATCACCTGCAAATAAAGATACATTGACTTCTTCCTTTTCAACTTGTATCGTTTGATCTCCTTCCGTTGTCTTATTGGTCTAGCTAAGACTTCAAACATTGTATTATATAGGTATGGAAAGAGTGAGCAATTTTGTCTTGTTCCTGATATTAATGGAATTGTTTTGAGTTTCTTTCCATTTAAATTGATGTTGGCTATGGGCTTAGTGTAAACTGCCTGTATTTTGTTGAGGTATATCTCTTGTATTCCTAATCTCTCCATGACTTTTATCATGGAGAGGGGTTAGATTTTATCAAAGTTCTTTTCTGTATCTAACGAATTGAT
Source organism: Rhynchomys soricoides (assembly GCA_019843965.1). Taxonomy (NCBI): domain Eukaryota; kingdom Metazoa; phylum Chordata; class Mammalia; order Rodentia; family Muridae; genus Rhynchomys; species Rhynchomys soricoides. Next base: position 17,569,415 of record JADRCH010000029.1, read on the forward strand.
CACGTGGTTCTTATCTTTCAGTTGGTTTGTACAGTAGATTACATTTGTTGATTCACATATGTTAAACCATACCTGCATCTTTGTGATAAAGCCTACTTGCTCATGGTGGATGATCTTTTGGATGTGCTCTTGAATTCGGTTTGCAAAGTATTTTCTTTAGCATTTTTGCATCTATGTTTATAAGGGAAATTGGTCCGTAATTTTCTTTGTTGATTATTTATGTGGTTTGGTTATCAGGGTAACTGCTACCTCATAATGAATTGAGAAGTGTACCTTATGTTTCTATTTTGTGGAATAATTTGAGGAGTATTAGTATTAGGTCTTCTTTGAAAGTCTGGTAGAATTATGCACTAAAACTGTCTTGCCCTGAAGTGGATTTTTTGTTTTTTGTTTTTTAAGTTGGGATCTTTTAAGGACTGCTTCCTAAATTTCCTTAGGAAATTTAGGTCTATTTAAATTTTTTTATTTGGTCTTGATTTAACTTTGATAAGTAGTCCTAGTGAGGAAATTATTCATTTCTTTTAGATTTCTCAATTTTGTAGAGTATGAGTTTTTAAATTATGACCTTATGATTCTCTGGATTTTCTTGGTATTGGTTGTTATATCCCCCTTTCTTTTCTGATTTTATTCATTTGAATAGTCTTTCTATGCCTTTTAGTGAGTTTATATAAGAGTTTGTCTATCTTGTTGATTTTCTCAAAGAGCCAATTCTTTGTTTCATTGATTCTTTGTATTGTTTCTTTGTTTCTATTTTGTGATTTCAGCCCTGAGTTTGATTATTTCCCATCTACTCCTTTTGGTATGGTTTCTTCATTTTGCTCTACAGCTTTCAGATGTGCTGTAGTTATGTGAGATTTCTCTAGTTTTTAGTGTGGGTACTTAGTGCTGTGAACTTGCCTCTTAAAACCGCCCTCATAGAGTACCGTAAGTTTGAATACTTTGTATATTGACCTACATCAATTTTAGAGAATTTTAGAAAGTCTTTGATTTCTTTCTTAATTTCTGTCTTGACCTATTTTTTTCTTTTCAGTTGTGAAGTTTCCATGAATTTGTAAACTTTCTTTTGTTGTTGAAATGCAGCTTTAACCCATGGTGGTGCAGGGTGTTATTTTAATTTTTTTAAATATCTGTTGAGACTTTTGTTGTTGTTGTTGTTGTTGGAATATGTGGTCAATTTTGGAGAATGATCCATGAGGTTCAGAGAAGAAAGCATATTCTTTTGTGTTTGGGTGAAGTGTTCTGTAAATATCTGTTAGGTCCATTTGGTTTATATGTCAGTTAGCTCCAGCATTTCTCTGTTTAGTTTTTGTCTGGATGATCTGCCTGTAGATAAGAATCAGGTTGAAGTCTTCCACTTATCAGTGTGTGAGAATCACTATATGATTTAAGCTGTGATAGTGTTTCTTTTATGAAGTCGGGTACTCTTGTGTTTGGTGCCTAGATGTTAAGAATTGTAATATCCTCTTGGTGGATATTTTTTTTTTTTTTGATGAGTATGTAATGTCCTTCCTTATCTCTTATGATTAGTTTTAGTTTGAAGTCTATTTTGTCATATACTAAAATGAACACACCAGCTTGTTTCTTAGGCCCATTTGCCTGTAATAACTTTTTCCATCTTTTTACCTAGATGTATGTCTGTCTATCTGTCTTTCTGTCTGTGATGTAAACTATATTCTTGGATGCAGCAGAATGGATCCTGTTTTTGCATCCATTCTGTTAGTCTGTATCTCTTTATTGGGGAATCGAGACCATTGATGTTGAGACATATTAATGAGCGGTGGTGGTGGTGACGGCAGCTGTGTGTGTGTGTCCCCTGATTTGATTTTCTGGTCTGGGATTATTTCTTCTTTATTTTCAGGTGTGGTTAACTTCTTTAGGTTGGAGTTTACCTTTTAGTACCTTCTGTAGGACTGGATTTGTAGATAGATATTACTTAAATTTGGTTTTATCATAGAATGTCTTACTTTCTTGAACTATGGTGACTGAAAGTTTTTCTGGTTATAGTAGATAGTCTCTTTGAGCTACAGAACATTGTCCAGGCCATTCTGGCTTTTATAGTTTCTACTGAGAAGTTAGGTGTTATTCTAATAGGTCTGTCTCTGTCTGTTATGTGGTCTTTTCTCCTTGAAGCTTTTAATATTCTTCTTTTGTTCTGCATGCTTAGTGTTTGATTGTTATGTTATGTCTTGTCTTACCCAGTTTATTTAATGTTCTGTATTTTTGATAATCATCTTCTTCTTTAGGGCAGGGAGATTTTCTCCTGTGATTTTGAAGAAAATATTTTCTGTGCCTTTGACCTGTGTTTTTTCTCCTTCCTCTATTCATATTATTCTTAGATTTGATCTTTTTTATTTTGTCCTAGATTTCTGGGATGTTTGATACAAGAGTTGTTTTAGATTTAACTTTTTTTCCCTCCAAGGTCACAGAAATTCTGCAGTTAGTCTACTGCTTTTCTGGCTGGCTTGGCCTGTGAGTGTTCAGGGAATGCTAATTATTCTTACATTCTTAGGCTCAACCAGCCACTAGATAATTTGAAAGGAAGGAAGACTGGGACTTCTTGGCATCCCATTAAAGCTGATACATAATTCCACCCAATGCATCTCTTGTTCCTTCCACAGTGAAGCACACAGCACAGTATAATCTGGCCCTCTGCCAAGCAGGGCTGAACCAGAATCTCTGGCCTCTAAATGTACTTGTTACTTAGTAAAGCTTTACATGGGCATGGAGTACTTTTAGAAATTCAGGTTGAGGTAGTGATCATATTTTTCTTCTTTCTTCATCTTTCCATTCATATTATATTTTGATAAAGTTTCAAGTTTTAAGAAGAGTCAGAAGCATGGTACAGGAATTTCTACCAAAATCATCATTTGTGAATATTTTTGGCCTATACCACTACTTTGATGTAAATTAGCTAAGGATAACTATCTATTTATCCAATAGACCATTATGAAGATGCACAGAATATTATTTTTATTTGTATATGTACAAACATACAGAATATTTGTTTTATTTGTGTGTGTGCATGCATATGTGTGTTAGCAATGATATTTGTGTAGGAACAATGTACATATACAGAGGCTAAAGGAGAATGTTGGCTGTCTTTTTCATCACTATCTATCTGGTTACTTTGAGACAGAGTCTCTTGTGGGGCAGTGATCTGTGACAGGCAGTCTGACACCCGGTCGAGCACAGGCGTAAATTCTGGGTCACCCAGCGGAATCCGCAAGGGACCAGAAACGTTATTCCAACACTCCTGGGAGGCTTTTGGCTCCAGCCATGGTCATGTACCACCCCTCCTCAGGTAAAGGTGTGGCCACACAGCCCCAAGCCATCCCCATGTTAATGAGACACCTAAAGGCTTAGCCATGCCCCTTCCCAGTTACTATATCTGCCTCGTATCTCTCAGAGGCCACGGGGTACAATTCCATCCACGCTATTCTCCACAACGAAAATAAACGTCTTAGAATTATGGACTGTCTCTTTATCTGGACCCGCTGTGGGAAGTAAGGGATCCGGCCCTCAAATGAGAAGCTGCGTCTAGCCGGACAGTGGTGGCGCACGCCTTTAATCCCAGCACTCGGGAGGCAGAGACAGGCGGATTTCTGAGTTCGAGGCCAGCCTGGTCTACAGAGTGAGTTCCAGGACAGCCAGGACTACACAGAGAAACTCTGTCTCAAACAAAACAAAACAAAACAAAAAGCTGCGTCTAATCTCTAGCGGAGGGCTTCCCAGTGCTCCCAGATGGTACCCATTCACCCAGGCCTAGCCTGGCCAGCCCGTCGGACTGTAGAAGAGCTCGCAGCCACTTCCAGCATGTCTCCTTTGCCACCCAGAGCTGCATCCCTGGGACAGACATGTGGGGCTTCTTTCCACCGCTCCAGGTTTGTTCCAGTATCTCACTGAACCTGTAGCAAACCTCAGCAATCCCTCTGTCATCCCAGTGCTAGAGTTACAGGCACTTGTATAGGCATGTCTTGCTTTTGTATGTGGGTAATTAGATCTGAGCTCAGGTCATCATGCTTGCACAGCAAGCACCATTACCCACTGAGTCGTCTCGTGTTATTAGTTAGGAAGGACTAGCTAATTAGTTAAGTTAGTTGAAAGCAGTTATAAGAAGCTCTTATGACAGTCAGATCCTGAAATATGGAGCATGCATGTAAAGGTTCAGCAGGTAAAGGCTCTTGCCACCAAGAATGACCACGTGAATTTGACCCCTGGCATCTTTATGGAGGGATAGAACCGATTTCAACAACAAGATATCTTCTGACCACATACCCTGTCAAGCCTGCTATCTATACAAACTCATAAACAATAGAAATAAATGCATATAATTTTAAAAAGTGAAAAACTTAGATATGGACTGCCAAAGCATACTGGAGTGAAAGCCTAAGCTTTGCTTCTTAAATAGCACTAGTATTGGTACTTTGAAGCAAACTATTCTTAGAGTCAGATAAAACATGGAAACATAGCACTGAGCATTAGGTATAAAGGAAAAGATACCAACATTAAATAAAAATTTCAAAGTACTATGAGATGAGAACATCAATAGAAGTTTGGGTTTCTATTTTACCTCTAGAGAATAACTCAGTAGAGACCTTGAAATAGTGACTCCCCAGTCAGAATGGATACATGATATATCTAGATACTGAGTTCCAATTAGTATCTAAAAATATTAGAGAGTAATAAATCTATAAAATGACAACTTCTAATCTTTTTAAACATTTCTTTAATATTGGTGGATGGTGCGTGTATGTGTCTGTGTGTAGAGGTCAGAGAACAGTCCTTCCAAGGTCATAATTTATCAGTCCTGATTTGAGTCTCAATTTCTTGTCTACAAGTAATTAAGGGAAATGAAGATCTACAGGGATTGAATCCTAAGGAAATGCCTCATGTGCTTCATGTGGCAATTTGGACAAACATGGTGGACCGTAGAAGCTTTAAGAAGAAACTTGGGGAGAAATGGGATATTTATAGAACCGACTATGACTCTATGAAAATACCAAGGGGCCATCAGTGCCTTGGCCAGGCAAACAGCATCAGTAGCAGTCGGGCAGCCTGACACTGCACCTTGTGACAGGATACTACAAGAACCTTGTGTAGAAATTGTACCAACCATTGGAGCAGTAGCAAGAATAGAAGTACACTTACTCTAGGAAGAGCCACTCATTAATACTGCAGTAGATTCAAATGGCATTAGACACGCCAATGGATGGATGAGTTGTCAAGGGAGACAGTTTATGTGAGATCCTCAGGTGTTCTGCCACCAAAGGAACTCAGAAACCTCACTAAAAAAGGATTTTAAGTATCATGAATCCTGGGTATTCTATCCTTACTCTATCTATGTTTATATAAACCCACTACTTTGAATAGCCTTAATAAAGATGACACCAGGCACAATGGCATGTCTATATAATCCCAGAGCTGGGGAGACAGCAAGAGGTGACTCCTTGGAGCTTATTGTCTATGTGGCTTAGCTAAATCAGTGAGTTCCAAGTTCAGTGAGAGACCCTGACTCAGAAAATAAGGTGGAGAATGAAGAAGATAGCCAGTGTTGATCTCTGACCTCCACACACAACAAGGACACACATTCATCACACCCACCAACACATACACTAAAAATAATGCACATTCATACATACCAACAAAGAAAGAAAGAAGCCTTTAGTTGATATCTATTTGTAGAGAAAATTCAGCTATCCTATGGTCTACTGACTATTTGGGGGTTAATTTTTAGTAATAAGATGCTCTGTCTTCAAATTAAGCTTCCAGACACCATTGATTAAAATAGTTGATTAAAAACGTAAGGAAAAAAAAATCTGAAGACTTTTTTAAAACTAAATTCCTCTAAAGTTGTTTTGATGAAATGCTGTAAGTTGAATCCCTCTTGGCTTGCCCACAGTGGAAACAGAGAACAATGATTTTTCTGTAAAAGGTTCCCAATCGCTCTCCAGGATCTTCCAGTGTGCCATTAGCCTTATCATTGCTATGTAAGGAGCCCTACTTTCTTTAGATTTCCTGAGTCAGTTTTCTTATCCTGTAATAATGTCTGCTGACCTCCAGAATTCCTATTTTAGAACTCAAGTATTGATTCTAAGACATACAATGATCTTCCGCTTTCGAGTTTTGGTGAACACTAAGCTGGACTTAAAGTTTGTTAACTGGAAGGAACAATGCAGCTATTGTTTAGAACATGGGTACACACAGGTGCAAACACACATTACAGATGCAAATCCACCTGTAGATGCATACATAGCAGACACACAGGTGCAAACTCATGTAGATGCACATATATGGAATACAAAATTTCCATAAGAGAATTAAGAAGTATTTTCCCTTATTTCTACTTTGTGTGCATGGTTGTTTTGTCTGCATGTACATCACAGACTTACAATGCCCATGGAGTCTATAAGAAGGTGTTGAATCCTCTGGAACTGGAGGAACAGACAGTTGTGAGCTTCCATGTGGATGCTGAGAATCAAACCCTGGACCCCTTGAACAATGGCTAGTATTCTTAACCACTGAGATCTTCCCAGCCCTGGTAAGAGTTTTTAACATCAGCTTCAAGAGGAAGTTCAAAACATAAGTCAGTGTGAACTCTATTTAGGTCAGCTTTTGGATACAGGTCAGATTTTCACAGGTCTTGACTTGAGCTATATTGGACTACATAGAAGGAAAGCTGGTTGAGAGAAGCAGAAAAATCTGACTTAAGAATGGGAAATTTAACCCCTAACTCTATTATATTTTTGAGGTTTTCCATTTTAGTGCTAAGTGGGTTCATGGACAATAATGTACTGGTACATATTTGCCAGTGGGCTGAGTCCAGAAGGAGTGAAGTAAGTCCTGATTTGTAGTTTGTATCAATTTCTGTGGTGTAGATACCTCTACCATAGCCTGTTTTTAAAAACTGTCTGGATGTCATTGAATACAGAATTTTCAAGATGTGGGCAATTGTATACCATTATTCTTATTTTTACCATACTGATTTAATAATAGGCATCATTAACCTCAGACATGGATAATGTGCAAATTAATTAGTAAAATAATCAAGAAGTGATTTGTTTTGAGTTTTTAATTTCTTTTTCAAAAATACAGTCTATTTCATTGTAAAGTTATATAATTTAATGCGTAATAATGGGCATACTTAAGAACTGGCTTGTTTTTACCTTAACATTTAAATGTTAGTTCCCTCTAGCTGATGTGGGGGGCTCTTACAAATGTATGTATCCCTAGATTACCTAGCAAAAGGAAGAAAGCATAAAACTGTGTTCCCAGAAGAGTCTACTAAGTTCCTGTGCATTGCCACAGAATGGCTGGTGTCAAGACTCAGTGTGCCATTATCAGCTGTGCTACCTCCCCAGCGCACTTTTCCAGAATGCCAAAGTTAAGTTGTTGTGCTCAGCAGATAATTTAGACTTGTGCTGGCTTGCAAGGCCAGTGTGAAGAACGCTGGGTGACAGCTGGAGAACTTTGAAGTGGGGGGTAAATGAAAGAGGCTGGGAATGGAGGGGCTTGCTTCTTCCATGACTGCTTCCTAATGCCAAATGCTCCGGAAGCCAAATAAATCCTGAGATGTGCTGAACATGACCTTTAAAAAGTGATTTAGTGGGTAATCTACGACCAAAAGTAGGCTCTGAGCTAGGGATGAGAGGCACTTCTCAAGGATGCAGCCCATATTTTTGACAAGAGTTTTACAGTCTCCAGGAAGAGCTTGGCAATAGACACGGTCCTCGATTTTAAGAGACAGGTAGACGATCCCAGGAAACAGTAACACGCAGAAATGACAGAACTACTTGGTGTTTGTATCAGTTGCTTTTCTCATCTCTGTCCCAAATACTTTATAAGAAGCAACTTATGGAAGGGAGGATTTAGTTTGTTTATGGTTTGAGGGACTGGAAGTCCATCATAGTGAGGAGGACATGGTAGGACCAGGTCCCGTGGTCATAGGAGTGTGAAGTTACTTGCTCACATCTCAGCAGACATGAACAGGGAAAGGAAAGAATGTCCTTTCTGTCTCTGTCTCTGTCTCTGTCTCTGTCTCTCTTTCTCTCTCTCTCTCTCTCTCTCTCTCTCTCTCTCTCTCTCTCAGACCACTGACTATACAATGGTGCCCCCCGCATTCATGCCAGATTGTAACCAATCAGTGAATCTTCTTTGGACACACCCAAAGGTATACTTCACTTAATGCTCTAGGTTGACAATCAGATTTACCCATCACAATGGTATACTAATGTTAAATGATGGTGGCTCTTTAGAGGTACACCTGGAGGGCTGACTGAAACAGTGTAGGAATTAGGGCTGTAGCTGCATATGAAAGTATCAAAGGTGGGAAAGTACCTGCGAAGGCAATTAGCTAATAAATATTTGAGAAAGTGGAAAATAGCAAGGGTTACAGTAAGCTGTGTCTTAGAATATTTGGAGAATATGGTATTCATAAAACTATACCTCAAATACACAGAAAAATAAGCCAATAAAACTATACCTCAAATATACAGAAAAATAAGCCAATAAGTATCAGTCAATTGTAAATAATGATGACGAGCAGAGAACAGATCATTCTTACTATGTGGAATATAGAACATGGTAGAAAGAGTATCTCACGCATGCCCAGGACCAGCAGCAAATGGACCCCAAGCAAAACAAATAGAAATGGTAGCACTCGCAGACCTATCAGAGTGAGCTTGGGAGGAACCAGAGCTTTTTCACACACACACACACACACACACACACACACACACACACACACACCCCTGTCAGGGGTGTATTATGAGAACTAAGAGTGGATGGCGTGGGGTGTGCATTAGGTATTTTTCTATTGCTGTGATACAACACCATGACCAAGGTGTTTGGGCTTCCAGTTCCAGAAGGTTAGAGTCCATCATCATCATGGCAAGGAGTGTGGCAGCAGGCAGGCTTGGAGGCTGGAGCAGAAGCTGGGGGCTCATATCTTTGACCCACAAGCAGGAAGCAGAGTGAGCAAACTAGGAATGGTATGCATCTGTAAACTTAATTTCTGCCTCCAGTGACACACTTTATTCAACAAAGCGATGCCTCCTAAGCCTCGCTAGACAATGCCACCAACTGGGGACCAAGCATTCAGATGCTACAGACTGTGGGGGACATCCCATTCAAACTACTACAGGATGCTAGAGAAAGAACAGCCTTCAGTCCTAAGAGGTCAAACTCGTGGGGCAACCATCAGTGGGTTCTGGACCAAAAGCATCACCAGCACAGGGAAACAGCAAAGTACTGTATCCAAGGCACTAGTCATTAGAATAGTTTCTAACTCTCTGGTGCCAGTTTACTTGCATTTATCATACAACAGGCTCCAATCACAGCAAGACAAAAGACTCCACACTACAGTACATGGCAGGACCCTCCCTGCAGATAGCCTGAGATAGATCCAAGAGCCTACATTTTATAGATATTAGTGAAGTTGGCTTACCACCCACTTTCTGAAAAATACAATATTATTAAACCCAGTCCCCTGCTGATGGGATGGTCAGGAAACATTGTGTTGAACGGGCATAGTTTTGACTGTCCCACCTGGGGAGCAAATGCTGACATCTGTGAGAAATAAACCCATGGCCCAGCGGTGATAATTAACTTGTGGCAGTTGCCTGGAAACATCTCTTCCTTTCACTTGGTTTTGGTAACTTTGATTTTTAATGCTGCTATGCTCCCTTATGCTTTATACTATATGTCATTCCAAATATTTCTTGGAAGTAATTATAGACTAACTGACTCTTCTTCGCATCTAATATAAGGAAGACAAATGGCACTGCTGAAATATTAGTTCAGTGGTAAATTATTTTGTAGCAAATATGTATATGAGAATATCTTTAAGGCAATTTTAAAACACATGCTGCTTCTTATATACCTAATAAGCATGTACATTTATGGCATTTCTATAACCACTCAACTGTGTTTCTGTTTATAATGCGCATTATTCATTGGAAAAGCATTCTTAAGTTTTCATCAAATGGGCACACAATTCTTCACGTTATCAGCTATTGTTGCTCTTTGCAAATCCCCCAAACAGAAAAGGGTTCTCATCACCAGGTGAGCATGTGTGGGCTTGAAAGCTGCAAATGTTTTTAAAGGCCTAGGCTTTCTGAAGCTTGTTTTTCTCTTAGACTCAGAAATTTCGGCTAATCAAAGCTTACCCCGCAAAGCCTCTCTTCCTGGGACATCAATGAGTAACCTCATGTTGGAGAAGGCTCAGATAGGGTTCCCTCCAATCACGGTGGTGATCGGTCTATTTTCAGGAAGACTTGCTTTTGTCTACTTTGATGCCAATTTGGTGTACGGTCATCCTAAAGCATAGAACTGGAGCTGTCTACACAGATGTTTCTGTCTAAAGTCCACATACAAGGAGGAAATATTGTCTGTCTGGCTAAAGTGACAAACTTATTTTCTAAGCCAAGGACCCCAGCAGAGGACAGACTTGTTGATGACATTCTTTAGGAAACCAGGGACAAGGTATCAGAAAGTTATACATTCAAAAGAAGGCCTTCAGGAATATTCTCATCATTATTTATTTTCTTGAGATGGCTGGTCATATTTTATGCACAGTCAGGCAGTAAGCAGATAGTAAAGAGAAAGGGGGGCAAGGCTAACAAACCCCAAGATGCCCTGTGGTGCTTTGAATGAGAATGGCTCTTAGACTCATGTGTTTGAATGCTTGGCCTGTAAGGAGTGGCACTATTAAGGGGTGTGGTCTTGTTGGAATAGGTGTGGCCTTGCTGGCAGAAGTGTGTTGCTGTAGGTGCAGGCTTAGAGGTTTACTTTCTGCTGCCTGCTTATATGGATGTAGAACTATTGGCTCCTTCTCTACCACCATGTCTGCCTGCACAACACCATGCTTTCTGCCATGATGATAATAGACTGAGACTCTAAGCCAACCCCAATTAAACGTTGTCCTTTATAAGAGTTGCCGTGGTTATCATGTCTGTTCACAGCAATACAACCCCAAGACAACCCGTCTACCAGACCCCCTTCAACAATGCTCTCCAAAACGTTCCACAGCCTTTGCTGGGGACAAAAATATTCAAACACATGAGCTATAAGAGGACATATCACATTCAGACCACAGCACATAGAGCTTGACAGATATGAACTGTGGCATCTGAAAGAGGTCAGTTATATTATAATGCAGGACCAGCAAGATGGCTCAGTAGGTAATGATGCTTGCCACACAAGCCTGGCAAGCAGAGTTCAATCAGTAGAACCCATATGAAGGTGGAAGGGGAAAACCAACCTCACAAAGCTGTCCTCTGGTCTCCACATGTACACCATGGCTTGCGTATCTATACACAAATAATTATAAGATATATGCATTATCTGAAAGGAAGATTATACTACAGAGTCTGGTGAGAGCCAGTGGTTAGTGTTTCACACCAGCGACAAGGGTGGCTTCATCTCTAAGAATTAGAATCATAACCATCAACTTAGCACAGTCCCAGGCAATGGGCCTGATTGCCTAGCAACTTAGGTTAGACAAAAAGCCTTCCTTTAGAGAACAATACTGATACCCTCTTGTCAGCTTAATGTGGAGCCAGTAGCCCTCACTGTAGACAGGGGTCATGTTTAGGCCCCATACGAAGCCAGGTCTGTGTTCTCTGGTCCTGTAGTCTTTGGAAAGAGAGATGGCATTCTTCTCTAAGGAGCCTTTTAGGTTGTTGCCCTACTATGTGAAGAATGCTGACAAGAGACACAGCCTATTTCTTGGTCAGCTATATGAAAATAGACCGATATTTGGCTTTTCGCTAAAATAAAATTTTGGTAGTGTTAGCTGTCATGTTCATACCAACAACCTGTATGAGAAAGCTTCCTCTCTACTTCTTTCCATGTTTCCTTTCCCCTGTTTACTCCCCACTTAGGGGTTTCATTAAAATTCTGACATAGCATTAAAAGTTTAGAAATTGTCCATTCTTGAAAGCCAGTTTCATTATAATCCTCTGGTCTATGACCCTCCTCCAGCTCCTCCACTTTCCTAAGAGACTCCCCATGGAAGATCCCACTTTGTGATTTAGGAAAGGAAATTACAAGGTTTCACTCATACCCAATCATGCTTAATGGCAGGGTTACCTTAGCCAGAAGCCAGGGGCACTGCTTTCTGGGGGGGTCCACTGCTAAAGGAAAAAGGACCATTTATCCCAGGGCTTGGTCTAGAAGGCTGAGTCCTCAGGCAGAGAAAAGTCTGTTCAAGGAGCCACAGTGGAGGTGGAGCTACTGAAGAAGCTGGCTGACAGGCTAGCTGGAACAAGAGTAAGTCAGCTCTGAGGGCCACAAGGAAAAGTGCCCCAGAAAAGTCACAAGCAATAATTAGTATACTTCACTGTTGTTTTCTAAAAGAATATTTCAAATGGCTAAAGAAAAAGGTTTGTGTGTGTGTGTGTGTGCGCGCGCGCTTGTGTGGGGGTGGGTGCGAGCATGCACACATTCACTTGTGGAGGCCTGAGGGCAACCTCAGATGTTATTCCTTGAGTGACAACCACAAGTGTGTCCGTATGTGATTTGCATGTATGTATTCGTGTGTGTTCATGTTTGCATGATGTTATTTATGTTAGGCTTCTTCTTTTATTTCTCTCTTATTTTCGGAGACAATGTCTCTCACTGAATCCAGAGGTCACCAATTACACTAGGCTCACCAAGGATCCTCCTGTCCCGCCCACACACCCTAGCACTAGGATTATAGGGCATGCCACCACACTCAGCTTTTTTTTTTTTTTTTTGAATGCGCTCAAGGAAATCCAAACCCAGACCCTCATGTTTGTGCTTTACCAAATCCTCTATCTTCCCTGCCACCCCTCCAAATTCTGATAGTAAACACTTACAATGTAAATAAGGAAAGTTGCTTTTTGAAAACAGAAAAACAAAACAAAACAAAAAGAAAGTAAGGCATCAAGCTTCCCAGGAGGTGTTTATGAAAGTAAATTTTATGCCCCTTTTTTGGCCTCAGATGTTAAAGTTGTTTGCTGAGCCTCTTTGCTGATCTTTTCCCAGGCTGAAGGAAAATCAAGGTTGACTGCATTGCCGTGGGCAGCTGAATCACTATAAAAAAAAATCTCTGGTCCTTTTGATGTTTGCTGTCTGCAAAAGTTCTGAGAGACGTGGGAAGGAAGAAAGGAAATGGAAAGAGGGTTTTAAAGCAGTGTTGAGAAGTCAGGCTTTAAGGCTTGTTTACTTAAAGCACTGGCTGGAGGGAAGGGACTGGAATGCACCTGCCAGCAGGACCATGAAGCAGGGAATCCAGCTTCTGCCTCACTCACGGTGCAGTCTACATGAAGAAAAAGGTGCCCACTACAGCCCTTTAAGTTAAAGGAGATAAAACCTGGCTAGGGAGTGGAATTTTATAACATACTAGCATATTTTATTAGCCTGGTTTGTGTAAGTTCTGTACTTTAAAGGGCCTATCTTTTGGCCCTCTGGTCATTAAAAATATTGTGTATATTTTGAGGGTTCTTCTAAAGCATCTTCCAGTGAAACTAACTACTCATGTTCTTGCCCTTAAAAACATTGTTGTCTTTTTTTTTCTATACAAATGAAAGCTGAACAAGAATTTGAGCCAAGTTTCATAAGGAAGCTGCATCATGAATTACCTTCTTTCACAGTCATTAAGATGGCCATGTATCATCTTAAAGAATATAAAAAACCTCAAGTGCATATGAATCATGAAGCTAAACTAAGTTTACCTACAACCCATTCATGAGTTCAAGGCACTGTACCAATTTCCTCATGGTGCCAAGGCACATGTCTTTCCTTGGTCATACATGGCAAGTGTCAGCCCCTGGTGGGATTTTAGACAGGTGCTCTGTTGAAGTAGCATGCTTGTGGCTGTGACCAAACAGCTGTCAGGAAGAAGCTTCAGAGAAGAAGGATTTATCTGGGTTACAGCTCAAGATGGTTTGGTTCATTATGGCAGGAGAGGCAGAATAACTGTTGGCTTTTGACTGGCAGCAGGAGGGCCAGGCTGCTTGTTCACATCTGAGTGGGTCAGGAAGCAGAGAGAAGGGAATGCCAGCCCTTAGTTCATTTTTCCTTTGTTCCATGTTATTCAACCAGGGACTCCAGCCATTGGGATTATGACACCCCTAATTTGGAAGAACGTTTTCTCCTCAGTTAATCCTCTCTAGAAATATACTCACACACATTCCCAGAGGCAAGCACTATAGTCATTTCATAATTTAGTTGAGTTGGTGATTCAAAAAAAAAAAGTAACCATCACTTTAGGTTTTTTTATGTGCATTGCAGAAAGATGATTGCTGTATATTGGTGCACATAGGGATTTCATATGCATGCATGCAGTAAGTGAATTTCTGTTGCCAGGGAGGCATAGGGATCTGCCTGGGAGGTCTCTTGGCTCTCAGTTCATAATAGGAAACACAGTCATATCATGGACCTGCTCTGCTTCTCTCTAGTCCCAGATTTAGTAAATCTGGCAGGTGTGACTTTTAACTTTTCTGATTGTTCACAGAAATCAGATATGGAGTTTGTTCTCCTTTATTCCCTCTCTTCTTTCAACTCTTTGAATGGTTTAAATATCTCACAAAATAATTCTAACTTTATAGGTATAATGGGGGATATATGTCTAATACATTGACAATTTTTTGTCAGTTCCTGTTTTCTGGGGTAGTTGGTGGGATTGCTTTTCATCTCATTCACTATTCATTCTGCCTCTCATTCAGGGTGTTTATCTTTTATGTCTTAAGGACTTTGCTAGCTGAAGGAGGCACCAAGTCACAGATCCTGTGTGATGGAAATGTAATATAGTAGTGAAGAAAGACATACAAAACTATAGTGTGTACAGTGTACTGCCATAAGTGGATACGTGTCTGTGCCCGTTAGCTTGCTAGAAAACTCCTGCTTATTTAGAAAAGGCAAGTAACATTCTCTAAACTGGAGTTTACTGACAACTTTTCTGTTAACAAATAAATTTGGACAATGAGCACATTAAAATTTCCTTTTGAAAATTCCTTATAGTTGCCACCAAAGTATTACAAATATGAGTTGATGCCTTTATAAAAAGATAAAGAGAAGGTGATGTGTTCTATGGGTCTGTGGTGAGGTGTGGGGGAAAGGGGTGAATCGGCAGGCCCATGCCAAGGCATCCCTTCCCCCAGAGGGGCCAGCCACATGACGGTATAGTATAGAATAGAGTTTATTTAGGGCATGGGGAGGGGAGTTAAGAGGGTAGTAGAGGCAGAGAAAGGCAGAGAGAGAGAAGTAGAGGAGAAGAATAGAGGCTGGCCATGAGCACATGGAGAGAGTGAGAGGAATGGGGAGAGAGGCGGAGCAAGAGGGCAAGAGAGAGAGGAGGGGGTCAAGCAGTGCCTTTTATAGTGGGCCAGGCTTACTTAGCTGTTGCCAGGTAACTGTGGGGTGGAGTTTAGACAGAATGCTAACATGAGTAACTCTTCTATGAACCCTTTGTACTTCATTTTAGGTTTTCCAAAACTTACTTAGACACATATATCGTGGTCCACATATTAATATGCTCTGGAGTAGTTACATTCCACGAGTCATAAGTTTGGGAAATGAGCCAGTAGGTGCCACATCCTTGCAGAAAGGGGGGATCAGGTGATCTGGGCTCTGTCATGGAGAACCCACAGCATCCTGGAAGCTCAGCATGTTTGGTATATACAAACAGGGAAGTGGAATTGTTGTGTACAGCTGAACAAGGAGATTGGGTTACTAATAGACATAAACAAGGAAACAGGGTTATTATATACGACTGAACTAGCAAGCAGGTTTAACTGCTCTCAAAAGTAGCAATCTGGGGGAGAAAGCTATAGCAGACGTTTCAGCACACACACTGTCAACATGAGCACACAGACCAGGGAAAATCTTTGTCATCACCCCTTCCAGCTTCACTGGGAGAAGGTCTTGCCATGGGGCTGAGACATTGGAGTTCTTGACATAGCCATGCCCATGTAAAACAATACACACTTGCTTAGGATTTCACTTACCGGTAAAAATTGCCATCTTGCACAGCTAGTGGTATGCTAGTCTGGTATAGACATTAAAAGATTCATGTTCTCTCTTTTCATAGATGAAATGTTTATTAGTCAGGATTCCCTTGAACAACTGACAGAGCCAGACATAAACTAGCTTAGGTAGAAAATCATGGGAGTCCTGGATTGGGTCTTGTTTCAGAGAGTCAACATGTGCTTTGGGTCCTTCCCACATTCCCCCTCCCTTTCCAGCATCTCGCTGTGCATTGATATGGATTTCCTCCATGTGGGTGCACTGGACATTAGGAGGAAGAGGAGGCCTGATTGCAAGCAGCTCCAGGTTCAGATCTTTCAAGCATAGTGACCTCAGAGAGAAAGATTCTCTTTTTCATTGGTTTCTTTCTTTTCTGTTGCTGTGATCAAATACTATGACTGTCCTAGTTACTTTTCTATTCTGTGATAAGACACTCTGACCCAGGCAACTCAGAGTGCATTCTGGGCTTCCAGTTGCAGAGGGTTAGAATCCATGTTGGCAATGTGGAAGTAATATGCAGCAGGCAGCCGGGGGAACATGAGAGTTCACATCTTGAACCACAAGCAGGAGGCAGAAAACACATTGGCAATGGCACAAGCCTTTTGAAATCTCAAAGCCTACCCCCTTCAACAAAGTTCCATCTCCTAATCCTTCCCAATCAGTTCTACCAACTTGGGACTATGTATTTAAACATACGAACGTATGTGAGACATCTTCATTCAAACTACCACAATGACCAGCACAACTTAAGGAATAGTTTATCTTGCCTTTTGGTTCCAGAGAGTAAGAATCCTTTGTGGTGGGGCAGCATGACAACAAGCAGCAGGCATGTCAGCTAATGGCTAAGAGCTCACATCCTCAGCTGCAAACACAAAATAGAGAAAACAAATTAGAAATAGGTATTTGAACTCTCAGAGTCTCTCTCTCCCACTGTGGCACTATTCCCCAGCAAAACTGTTCCTTCTAAACCTCCCCAAATAGCCCCACCAACTGGGGACCACATATTCAAATACCGGGGCCTCTGGGAGCCAATTCTTAACTACCACAGTAAGTGCTAGAGAGATTCAAAACAACAGATGTCTACCACAGTGCAGTTTAATTATTAACTTCTAGATCTGGCCGTAATAGGCAGTTGGCTCTGGTTTTCAATTTCTGTTAGGAGAGGATTAAAAAGTCAACTATTTTAATAGTTAAGTCATTATTTTTAGAAGACATCTCCAAGGTACTTTCTAGCTAATAAATCAAAATAGGAAGCCGCCTTGGTCATTTCCTTAAGCATATAAGAGACTTTTTTGGTCCCAAGATGTCATCGTGCTCAAAGTAATACATTCTGTGAGTGCTTTTCTTAGGCCTTTAAGTAGCTAAAATGACTCTGCTATAAATATTTTAGGCTGAGTTTTTACCTCTGTATTATAAGGTATTATTAGCAGTGCAAACTTAACTGTGTGCCCTTGAGCCATAGCAATCCCCAAATAACTGACTGTACAGAATCTTAGCTCTACCCAAGATACATGAGGCTCGCCTCTCCGGGGCTGCAAAGAGGCCCTTTGGGTTTGTGTTTAGACTTATCATGAGTCTGTCCCTAAATTTTTACAAGATAGTGTCAGTTGGTTATATCCAATGTCACTGTCTGTCCATAAGTCAGTAGCTCTACATTTAGCTGGCAGTGTAGCGCTACTGTTCATGTGGGATTTGCCTGAGAAATCCTGAACTTACAACAGAAAGAAAAGATCAAAGGATTTGCAGCTTTGAAGGAGAGGAGAGTCCAAGGCTTTCAGTGAGCTGGCTATGTTTCTGGGAGTTTTTTTTTTTTGTTTTAATTTTCGATACTTTATTTACATTTCAAATGTTTTCCCCTTTCCAGGTCTCCCCTTTGAAACCCCCTATCCCCTCCCCCTCCCCCCTGCCTCTATGAGGGTATTCCCCCTCCCACACTTGTCTTCTCACCTTGGCATTCCCCTATACTTCAGCATCTAACACCCTCAGGCCCAAGGGCCTCTCCTCTCCCTGATGGATAACAAGGCCCTCCTCTGCCACATATGTGGCCAGCACCATGGGTCCCTCCATGTGTATTCTTTGGCTGGTGATCCAGTCTCCGGGCATTGGGAGGGGAGTTTTTTCTTAATTGAGAAAATAAGAAACTTCATGTTGGAGCCTTGAATGGACCGATGCGAAGGACCTAGAGATCGAGTTTTGGGGGAGCAGCCAGAAAGAGGGGACATATTCCAAGAGAGAGGTGGCCACCAGGATGGGCATTGCCAGCAGGTCTCACAGGGAGAGAGGCTCTGAAAGAGACCCATGCACGTACAGTTTGGAGCCTGTGGTAACATTACAGAGAGTGGCGTCCAGAGTGAACAGAGGCCAGACTGTAGCCAGCATGGAGCAGATGAGGAAGGAATTGAGCATAGAGAGTATAGCTTCTTCAATTAGAAAATGCCTCTAAAGGAAGATGGCATCTAACAAGGGGGTCAGCATTAGAAGATACGTTATCACCCACTTGAAGAACTCTTATGAATGGGAGAAGAACGTGATGGGGTAGTTAGACACGGAGGCTGAACTAAAGTAAGGAAGAGGGTCGTTTCTGGAGCAGGTGCTAAGTTTATGGGAATAAGAGCCCAGGCTCCTGCTGAGGATGAGAGAAGATAGACCTTGGCAAGGTCATCAGGACAAGGCCCGAGAAAGGTAGGCCAATGACATTTTCAGTGAAGCAGGGGCTTGAGGTTCCCTGCTCAGAAGGGGAATTACATATGACCTAAGAGACGTGGATGTCAATCAGTAAAGAAAATGATTGTGGAATGTGTTAAATATCCTATAAAGCTTTAAATAAACATGTAACACATTTAACAAAGAATTAGGACTGGGAACTGGAGGGATTGATGTCCAAAGAAAAGAAAGCAATATAGTCAATGGATTTGGGGTGTTTGTGGGACATTGGTTCCAAAGCAAGGGAGAAGATACAGCAAAACTTGACCATGTCTCCTCACGGGGGGGTGGGGGGTGGGGGGGGAGTATGAGAATTAAGTACTGTAAACTTTAAGAGAAAGAGAAGCTTAGTCCAGTGCCTGGCACACGGTACCTAATAAATAAGGTTGAAAACGGCAAGATTTGCTATATGATATAATGAGCTAAAGCTAAAGGTAGGGTAAGACTGACTGAGAACAAACAGGAACCTGCTAGGCAGTAGGTAGGAATGAGCCGCCAGAGTTGTGCAGTCTGCAGCTTCTCCCAGCAGGTTCCTGAGCTGAGAGGTTGGAGCCATCAACAGGATCGCCCATGGCAACAGTCACAATGGATGCTGAGCTCCAAGTTGGGTCTTAGGAAGTAGGTTGAGAAAGAGATAGAGCTCTTGGTTACAGTTTTAAATAACTGTCATCCAGTGGTGGATATGACCTGGGCATCTAGGATGTGAGCCCAAAGACCATGGGACCGTGAGACAGAGCCACATAACTGTAAAGTCAGTAGGTAAGTCTTTGTGATTGTCACTGGGGATCAAAGTAATCAACACCCCATAGGTACCCTCTATGTCAGGGGCTGCTGCAGAAGTGTTATCACCTGGAAGCACTGGTTTTCAGCTGAGGACAGCTGTTGACTGGGAGTGAGTAAGAATGGGACCATGGTGTGCTCCAGAAGAGGGGTATTTTATCATCAACTGTGTTAAGACTTTCTGGGGCAAGATGATCAGGGAAAAGATGTTTTTTTGCCAGTCTTATTGTTTCAGATCTTAGCAGATACCCCGGTTTATATTTCTTATGTCCACTTAAAATATTATCAGCAAGGAGTTGTGTAGGAAGAACTTTGAGTATACGCAAGCTTTGAGTATACGCAAGGCTATAAAACGGATTCCAGAAAGTCTGGTAGGAACCATTAGGAAGGGCTTTAGGGAAGTGTAAATGGTGACAGAAGTGGCTTGTTGGAGTAATGTGGGGGAAAGGCCAATGTGACATTTGTAACACCCCTCCTGGGCCCTCTCTTCACACCTTGTCCTATCTGCCCTCATCCCGAATTCCCAGGTCAAGTCCATATGCTATCTCAAGATGATTGAATATCTGGCTTAGCACTGATTACAGCCAACAGGGAATGGACTTTCCTTTCCTTTGTGGGTTTTGTAGCTGGTGATACAGAACCCACCTTTCTGTAGCTTACAGGACTATTCTGGGGGGGGGGGGGATGCCACTTCTGTTGGGTGACTATGCTTCTGGTTATTCCCTTCTGCCTTGAGTCCACTGAACAGACTCTAAATATGAGCCTGAGGTTTTCAGCTATCATCGGGATATGTTTTGTTCATCTGAGGGAAAAACAAGCTTTGTAACAACCGTTGGAGAAGACTGCCCATCAATGATACTGATCCCAGCCCTCAAGCTGTAGTCACCCAGGGAGCCTACCATCCATATGTTTTGGGGACATAGGCAGGTATGAGAGGGCAGAGTTGATGTCAATATCACCATCAGAAATGTCTAGTTTGGATCGGACCTGACGCGTATAACTGTGATGTGTAGCAAACATACAGAAATAAGCCCTGCCTAGGTAGTAATTTGTACCTGATTTTGTCTTGATAACAATAGTCAGGTAAAGTCCCTTTAATGTATATATTTATCTATGTTGTAGTTCTCAGAGTGTGATCCCCAGGCGGTAGTATCATTCAGAAGCTTACTGGAAATACTGATTGCAGGCTCCTTTCATGATTCTTGGGTACCTCTGAGCCTAGGGGTAAAGACCACCAGCTGCCCAGCCTCCAAGTGACTATTCTAGGCTCAGGCTGAGCTGCCTGGCATTGTCTTCAGCCTGGCTCTTATTTATTAGCATTTTCTTGGGGAATGTCTCACCAAATATCAGTGGCTTGGGCCCCATCAGTAGGATTTGATGGAATTACTAGGCAGCGAGTGTCCTGGCATCAGCTTTGGGTGCATTCCAGTGGTTCTAATTACACTCAAAGCTAAGAACCAGTGTGCTATAGTTATCCGAGAAAGGGCTCTCCAGCCTATGACGTGATCACCACAAACTAACTTACCGAGTACAGCTTGGCTCTTGCCAGAGTATTGACTTAGTCATTCATACGTAAAGCAAATCATAAAGCATGTAAGACATCACAGGGTGGAAACATTTCTCTCCGGTTTTCTCCATTGTTGTATCCGAAGCACATAAAGCACTGTTTGGCACCGAGGAAGTGGGAAGATCGCAATGCTGATGAGTCGCATTGATGAATCGCATTGATGGTCAATCAGGAACCAGGTTCCAAGAGTCTCATAAAAGAACAAGCTGGAAGAATGGCCTTTGTTTGGGACTGGCCTGGGTTCATCCGTTCCTGATTCTCCAGAAGTGCTCTGAGTTCTCTTTGTTCCTGTCTCCTGCACATCTGTACCAGATGTCACTGCCTTGAATCAGGACTCACATAACTATTTGTGGGGTTCAATCTTTGCCAATGTGTTTCCCAGAGTTGAGGGGAGCTGATTTCCTCCTCCCGTGGGGCTAGAGGGCTGATGCACAGTGTTGTGATCCGGAGTCTCAGTGCTTGCTCTGGACCTTGTATTTGGAAAATATTGCTCACCTCTGTCTTAATTTACACATTGTTCCCTGAGTACCTTATATATAACAGGGAACGCTCCCTCATATGGTGGGAAGAATAACCTGAGTGAAATTTGAGCCCAGAATGGTAAAAACTCATTCCCCAAGATGCTGCTGCAGCAGCAGTCCCTCTGGTAGGGAGACTTCAGTACATACATGTTTATCACTGCCATGCTGAATGTTGAGGTTCATGACTTTAACTCTAGGAAGAAAGTTTGTTTATAGACAGAGTTTGTTTCAGCAGAGCACATCACAAGGCTGGTCCATCCAAGTGGAACAGTTCACTGTTGGTTCCTGTACCCTAACCGGAACTCCCTTTCAGCTCCATCTAACTTACTGCTTCCGTTGTCCTGTGAGAATATTCTTGTTTCTAAATCGCAGTGCTTGTCACTGTGTGCTCTTCTTGGCAAGCCTCTCCCCCTTGTTTGCCATAGCTGTTTGGCTTGCAGCTACCCCCTGATTCCAGATAAAACAATCTAGATTTTCATAGGTAAGCTTGCTCAGGTCTCACTGAGGGCTCACTAACATCGTCAGGCGATGTTGCTGCTGCACCTTGAGGTCCTCTCACTTCGTGAGTGTAGTGCACATGCAAGTCTCCTCAGTGATACTCAGATTCTCCACATGAAAGCTTACCATCCCTCCAACCTCACCAAGGTCTGGCAGCTTATAAAGTCCTCCGATTATTGTTAATGCCTGGCCTGACTCTGCAGCAGCTGTTGCTTGTGAACAATACGATGCCTCTCCTCCCCCAAGAGAAGTTGCAAATGCCTTTTTTGCAGCACGTCCCACCTTTGTAGATTCAGAGAGCATAAAATAGAGTGAGAAATGAACGCAAGGCTCCTGTTTGGGGATTCAGTGCACAGCTTAAAAACTATTGAGTTTAGCCGTTTCCTGACATTGACTTTCATAGCAACAGTTTAATTTGGAGAAAATCTGCTACCTCAAATGACTAAAAGTATTTATGTGGAAAATTTTCCAAATGATTGGCTTTACTGTGTTGCTATTTTCTTTCCCCATGAATATGTGAGTATTTGGCTTTTTCCCAAGAGTTCCTTTCTACATCACTTCTCTTCAGGAAAAGACAATTTTCTATCCAGAGTAGAAGCAGCTCCGGGAGTCTTCCTCTTTTAAGCAAAGCATATTTTGAGCTTAATCCGCAGCATCTGTAAGAAATTTAGAGTCACCCTGTTGTGGTGCCCTTGAATTTTCTCAAAGGTTAAGCTCATCTGCACAACTTAGACGATTTTTCCTGCGGAGTGCCCGGCTTGTGCTTTCTGCAGCCCAGGCCTGGACCTGGCTCCTGCCTGTATCAGTCTTACTAAAAGGGTTTGCTCCACAGTTCCTCCATCTTTCTTACTCCCGTAAGTCTTCAGCTACCTCGCCAAAGTCTGCTCTTGCCAACATCAACAATGACTCCCCATAATTCAATGCAGGAATAACTTTGGATTGTAACCAATCTTTCTGTAGTAGTTGACATTTTAGGTTGCGTTTTCCTTACTTTCTTGGGACCATTTACCCTCTTTGTTCCCTTAAATAGTTCCCTCTTTCTTTGTCCCCTTCTTAAGTGTCCTTGGACATCAGTCCTAGACCCATTTCTTTTCAGTCACTCATATCGTGGAGGGCAGCCATTTTCCATGTAACTCTAGTTCCAATCTGCGGATGGAATTTCCCCATCTTTGTCTAGCCCAGGTCCAAGAAGCAGTTCTGTGCCAATCTGAAGGGTGTTTCCTATTGTTCTTTTAAGTTCCCAGCCTCGGGGCTGGATGCTCTTGTTTGCTGTGAAACTGTAATTTCTTCCTTCTCTGTCACTTTCCCTACCCCTATAAAACAAGCCGACAATTTGTATTTATTTTGTTTCTTCCCTGTCTTAAGTCCACATCTTTCCTGACCTTCCTCCAGTGTCTCTTTCTCCTATAGGATGAGAAACTACCAGCTCTGGAATAGATTGCTCTATCCCACCTCCCTGTCATCTGTCCTGCATACTCCTGTAGAGTTCTAAACATCCCACTTCTCTGTTCAAAACTCTCCGCTCTCCTGCTTACAGAGCCTCACAGTGTGACTCTCTTATTCCCCCAGCCAGAGGCCATGTCACCGTTCTTTTCTCCATATTCATATGAGGCCTTACTGGATGTCTTGGCAGTCCCCCAAACCTACCATGGTCTCTCATCTCTAGACTTTCATATGATCCTTCCTAGTCCACAGCTGTTCCCCACTCCCCGCCCCTACCCCCTTTGAATCTTGGGTTCAGACTTGCTCCCAAGTCTGGCATATGTACCTCTGCCAATGGCTTTGCCTCATTGTCTCATCAAAGCACCCGCTCCCAAAGCCCATCTCACAGTTGCCTCATCTTGAAACTTTTGGTAGAATGCTATGACAGGAGCATATCACCCAGGCTGACTGGCCACTGCACATGCCTGATGCAGTATTTGATTCATGGCTGGCACTGAGTCAAGGAATATCTATTAAATGAAAAATGAGCCTCAAAATAAACTGTGAGCCAGCCCTCTTCATGTTACAGATGTAAGTAGATGCCACAGTCTCATTTGCAATTTCTTCCTCACCGAATCAAGCTCCCCTGGCAAGAACGACTATTACTTTCCCACAAAGCAGACAAAAAACTTTGTTGCAGACAAAGCAACCTGTATGTCCCACAGGAAGAAAAACTTTCCAAGGTTCTGAGAATTAGCATGTGGTAATTGGTAAGTCCCAGGGTATCTTTTAATTGAACCTTCACAGAAGTTCACGTAGCTTATACTCGGTGCTGAAATTGAGTTGAACCTCATTAGGGAGATTGTGTCATGTCATGCCTTAGTAAAGATGGAGGAAGGGGAACTGCAGCTTCCCACATGGAGGCTGGGGAGACAGGGAGCATGCTCATCTGTGGCCTGGAACCCACACGCTGCGCTGGTACTGACTCCTGACACGGAAGAGCATGGCAGTATAATGGTGACCTTCAAAGAAGGCCAGGATTGCCCTTCTCAGATCCCATAGTAACCCTCCTATTTCACGAGCTTTCCTTCTGGCCTCGCCCCATGCTTCTCCTTTCCTGCCAGTGCATGAGCAAGCAGAATTTCAAGAACATTCCTCCCAAAAGCACATCTGAGGAAGCGAAATGACCACCAGGCTCAGCCCACCATAGCTTCCCTGCACTGCCCTGGGTTCCATGCGGTCTGTGACTAGGATAAGACCAGAAAGGTGCCCATTCTCAGGTCCCCACCCCACCCTTACTGTCTCCTCCTCTCTGCTCTCACCACTCCCAGCTTCTCTAAAATCCTCCTCCTGTGGACACAGCTCGAAGGTCCTTCCTCTGTGAAGCTCTTCTTATGCACCTCAACAATCCAACAAGTGGCCACCCCACTTTTCCATACCACCAGGGGACCATATTCATACCTCTCTGCCAAGTCTGAGAGCCGTGTTCGGTTCTCAGGCATGTCTTGTTTCTATGTTAAGTTATAAACTTCTAAGGAAGACTCTTTTCTTCCCAGCATGCCCACACTGTCTAGCACAGTAGGAGTTTAGGGACATTTGATGTAGGAAGAGAGATCTCGGGAGAAGGACAGCACAGAGGTTAATTGCAGGGCTGGGACAGTGAAGGCTAAGCTTCTGTGCTGAGAACAGTCATTCTGGGTCATATTTCTTCTGCTACTTAATGAGAATGAGACTTTGGACAAATTACACCATTTGTTCCCTCCTCCATTTCTGTACCTGTAAAAGACAAAATTATATATACAGAATTATACCCTTTACCTATGATTGTTGTGAAGTGTAAAAAAGTAATTGTAAAGCACTTAGTACAAGACCTTTGCCTCCTGAGCACTCGGTGCATATTGAAGCCTTCAACATGGAAGGGCCTGCAAAGATACTTCCATAGAAAATACTTCGCAGGCAAATGGATAGAACTTGAAAATATCATCCTGAGTAAGGTAACTCAGTCACAAAAGAATAAACATGGCATATACTCACTGATAAGTGTATATTAGCCCAAAAGTTCAGAATACCCAAGATTCAATTCACAAACCATATGAAGCCTAAGAAGAAGGAAGACCAAAATGCAGATGCTTCAGTGTTTCTTAGAAGGGTGAACAAAATACTCACAGGGGGAAATATTGAGACAAAGTGTGGAGCAGAGACTCAAGGAAAGGCCATCCAGAGTCGGCCTTGGGATCCATCCCATATATAGCCACCAAACCCTGCAATTCTTGTAGATGCTGGGAAGTGCTTGCTGATCAAAGCACGATAAGCTGTCTTCAGAGAGGTAAGGCAGAGCCTGACAAATACAGAGGCAGATGCTCACAGCCAACCATTGGACTGAGTGTGGGGTCACAGATGGAGGAGTTGGAGAAGGGACTGAGGAGCTGAGGGGATTTGCAGCCTCATGGAGGGAGCAACAGTGTCAACTGGCCAGACTCCCCGGAGCTCCCGGAGACTGGACCACCAACCAAAGAATACAATTGGAGGGACCCATGGTGCTGGCCACATAGAGGCAGGGGGAGGGGGAATGGAATAGGGGTTTCCAAAGGAGAAAACATATGAAATGTGTATAAAATAAATAGCCAAAAAAAGAGAAAATACAGCTGGGATACTAAGGGCAAAGGGCATCTGTGACTAATGTGACAAGGTAAATTAAATCTAAGCTGCTGCCCATAGAAGGCCAACATGGCCTCATCTTCCTGAGAACTCAGGTGCCTACTTTTTTGGAAACGGTGAATCTCCTCTCTCTAAATCAATAGAATCACTTTGACAAGAAGACAGCAGTAATCAAAGCTACTCGATACTCAAATACGGGAAGCAGAGAGTGATGATGTGTTTTATAATACCAAGGATATGTTTTATAGAGCGATGTACATTGTGGCAGGAGGGGGTGTCTCAGCGGGGCCATGCTGAGGCATCCCTCCCCCTGAGGGACCAGCCCAGCAACTCGAAGGGTATAGAACAGAATAGATATTATTTGTGGGCATAGGAAAGGGAGTTGAGAAGGGAGTAGAGGCAGGGAAAGAGAAGGGACAGAGAACAGAGAACGAGTGAGAGCAAGAGGGGGAGAGAGAGGTAGGAGGAGGAGGAGGAGGAGGAGGAGGAGGAGGAGGAGGAGGAGGAGCTGGAGGAGGAGCTGACCAGGAACACTTGGAGGAGGGGGAGAGAGAAAGGGGTTAGGGAGAGAAGAGAGTCAGTCAGAGTCAGAGGCCAAACAGTCCCCTTTTTAGCAAGCCACGCCTACCTGGCTGTTGCTAGGTAACTGTTGGGCGGAGTGTAGAAAGAACACCAAACAGAGAGGGTTAAGGGAGCTCATAGCTTTGAGCTACGTTTAATGCACCCTGTTTTAATGTCTGATCCTTGGAAAGGAGATGGAAAACTAATGCTGAAGGGGAAAAGTCATGTTTTTGCTGCCATCTACAGCTGTCAGAGTGCAATTTGTAAAGTTTCATAACATGCCCATAAGCGTGCTTCACGGAGAGACACTATACATGAAGCATACATAGTTTAAGTTCTAGTAACCTAAATCATTTAAGCACATTATTACAGTAATTTTTTTTACCCTGCTTTGTAAAAGTATGCCCATTTAGTCTGGAATTCAATCTTTATAGCTCCTCAAGCTGTGTTCTAACTTGTCGTCAGAAGGCTGTGTCGGAACTCAGGACCATGTAGTTATTGCTCAGGGCACCTCCACTGTAGCTACCGCAGCTAGCCGACAGGGTCGGGGTTTAAAATGGTAGCAGAGAGGCCTGAGCCCAGCTGGATTTTACTCCAGGCTTCCCTGCATCTCACTGGTTACTGGAATCACTGTAAATTGCCTCTCATTGTTTGGATTGAAAAATCGAAACAAGTAAAATCCAACTGTAGAGTGGCAAAACTTCTGAGACAGCTCCTGTGTGTGAGTTAATTATGGCCCACCTACCTGTCCTATTCTCTTTACAAAGGGTTAAATATAGACAAGAATTGTTGGAGAGGCGCTTGATGGAGAGAAAAAAACTGGCCCTTCAAGAAGCTCAGGAAGAAGAAGAGAGAGAGAATCGGCTGGAAGCCCTACGAAAACAGGTGTTTTCAATTTGGAAATTTTCATTTTTATTTTTTTGTAATGTTTCTAAGTGTGCTAATGATATTATTACTGGGACTTAGATCACCATATCTGCTATACAAAATGTAACTTTTCCAAACTAAAACATGGTTTTCATTCCCAGGAGCCAGTGAGGTTTATGTTGAACCCTGTCCAGTTCCTTGATGCATTTAAAGAAGTTTATCAGCCGCATTTAAAAAGCTCTCTCCCAAGGTCTAAGTATGTCCATATCCCCTCTAGGTCATGATCCAAACAGTATCTGTTTGCATCAGTGAAACTCGGTTTCCAGTCAAAGGACTTCCCTGTCCTCAAAAATGTGGTAGAGCAAGATAATCCACTCTCAAGTGGGAACCTTTGCTTGGAAAAATCCCACAGTCAACAAGCCTGGTTTAGGCACCACCTTACAAATGCACCCTGTTCGGCACTAAAAGCCTCCCATGGCCTTGCCTAAGAAAAGTAGGCAAAGTAGATAAAAGTAGACAGTACATAGCAAATGTGGGGACTTAAGAAATTGAGACATGCGAGACAGTTCCTCTGCTAATTGTTCTGAACTTTGACCCCAGAGATTTGTTCAATTGATAGCTGCACAGCCTAGTCAATGGGAAGTGGCTGTGTAGCCCCCTTTCTGAGTGAGGGGAAGTGGCTATGTAGCTCCCTTTCTGAGTGAGGGGAAGTGGCTGTGTAGC
>JADRCH010000029.1:17602356-17631922 GCA_019843965.1 Rhynchomys soricoides
GTGTGTCTACTCACGACAGAAGCTGGGGTACCTGTGTGTCTACTCACACTTAGCATGGAATGGGTGGGGCACTGTCCGGTTCTGTTTGAAACAGAAGTTGAACCTCAGATTCTCTTTTTCAAGGAGTGATCATGTGTTTATGCATAATTTGTACTTTACTAAATGATAACAAAGTTAAAGTGGCTTTAGAAGTTGTTCAGTGGGCTCGAGAGATGACGGAGCTGTTAGGAGCACTTGGGGATCTTTCCACAACTCTGATTTTAGGCACTAACATCACCGAATTAACCAAGATCACGGGACTTCTGTTACCTGTACCATTGCTTGGTAAGCTGTAATTTGAACAAATACATAAATATTATTTGCAAGAATTATTGATTCTATAGCTACATTCTTTCTGTTTGTTATTTTACAATTTGATTTTTAATTATGCAGGATTCATGAACTAACTTACCACACATTCTCCTAGCCCCTGTAAGCACTACACACCCACATGATGCATATACATGCAGGCAGACACACACTAAGACACTTGAAAATATGGATTTTCAATAACAGCTCCTTGAAAATATATTCCAAAGATCGATTTTATTTATTAAAGTTGATCTATTTTGTAATCCTTTATCTATATGATTCTGGCCAGCAATAAGTAACCATTAGTAGTACTGGAAGTAAGGTTCTTTTTCTAATTTCATGTTTTAATAATTTTAACATATTGTATCTGATTGATGTAGTACACAATATTGAATTCACTCTATATAGGAAATAAGTAATACACGGGAAAGTGATAGTGGAAAACCTAGTTTGGACGTTTCTAGTGAAGACTCTGTAGTCACAGAGCTAACAAGCTTTATTATTATATAACCAGCTGCCTTTAAAAATTATGCAACTTGGGAAAACGAACCTGAACGATAAGATGTACTTCAGCTAAAGGAGTTATCGTTTATTTAAACCCCATTTTTTTGTCAACAGATAATTTCCGATCCTCGACTTCGATTTGAGTTAGCACTCCGAGAAGCTGGACTCCATAAAACACAGTATGCCAAAGAGGTGCTACCAAAAATCAGTCCTCAGAAGCCTCCAAGGAAGGACACAGAATCAACCGTGTTCAAGGTCTAGAGGGTACATGCGAACGAGCACTGTGGATAATGAGGGTCACTGCTTCTAAGTGCTTAAAAAACCACCTTGCACAGAATCATAGCATATATTAAACAACATTTCCTTTTTTATCTTCAAAGTTTTGTTTGCCATTTGCTTTTTCTTTAAATAACATGTATTATTACCAAATTTACCAAAATTATGAGATTTTGGTATGTATGTTGTCATTTGGTACACTGTTTATTTTGAAGGGTTTTTTTTCTATAAAGAGGAGCTGAAGATAACCATTTGCACGAATTGTCTGTTCCACAGGTACATGTACTTCTGCTTGCCATCTCAGTATTTGACTTTTAATGATGGAAGCTTCATTATCATTAATACTTCTATTGTTTCTTGGCTATTCTAAGAGGAGGTTCAACCCTTCTCTAAATTTAGAAATCAGTTTGGTACATCATGTATATTGCAAATCTGGCCAATCTCAGTTTGCAAATCTGTCTTAAAAAGAAATTCGACATGATGTCTCCATCACGGGAATACCTGGTTTTTACCAGGAAGACATGACAGTGTGGTTGTTTAGAAGGAAAAACCTGAAATTTTATGATTCTTGAAGTGGTATTTAAAGTTTCTAATTATCTAAGAAATGCCTAGTTGAATTTCTTGAAAAGAAGTATCTCAAATAAAGCTTGCCTATAAATTTCTGGCTATTTCTAAAAAGAAGCAAGAAAAATTTTCAGCAAGAAAATGTGTTTTTAAAACTTCTAGTTGCTCATAGTAGTAGGAGACTGATTGCTTCTTTTCTTTATTTTTCTTTGCTGCATTTTGCTGTATATTTCCCATACACCCCTATCCCCCCGGGTGGTGTGTTACCTCTAGGTAGTTGAAAATGCTCTGAAAACCACAAAACCCAGGGCTGAGGATGGAGCTCAGTTAATAGCACACTTGCCTATAAAGCCCAAAACCCTGACTCTGATCGCCAGCGCCCTATAAACTGGATGTGGTGGAACACACTAGCACTAGGGACATGGGAAGCAGAGTCGTCAGAGGTTCAAGGTCATCCTTGGCTATATAGTCAATTTATAGCCAGCCTGCAATACAGGAGACCCTGTTGAAAAAAAGAGAGAGGGAGAGAAGAAGATAGGAGAGAGCAGGCAAGGAGAGATGAGGGGAGTGGGAAGAGAAAAAAGGACATCACAGAAAACAGGATGATTGGGGCTCTTCATGACCACCTGCGGCATCGCAAGTGGAAGTAAAACCAGCCCAGCCTGTCAGGATGCATCGCCTTCTATATAAGAGTTGTACAGGAGGAAGGATCATAGCCACACCCCAGGATTCATCCCAATGCTTATCTACTTCAGCCCTTTACAGCACTATAATGTCTCATTAAAGAGTGGAGAGGTCCTTAGGAAGAGGTACAGAGTGGTGGGCGTAGATTTGTTTTAGGAGGTTTTCTAGGGGTCAAAGTGTTATTTTATGGAGCCCTGACGATAAGTCCAAGGAAAACTGCTATGACAAAAATGATCGTGTGCAAACAGCGCGATGTGGATGCTGCTGAGCTTGTGGATCCTTACTGTCCTGGATGTCCACCCGAAAGTCATGGGATCGCATTCAAACACTATTGACACATTAACTCTCTTAATAGCTAAAGACTCGTAGCTGGAGCCACCTTGGTAGTATGTAGCACTGCTGTTCTGAGAGAAAGGGGGATGTCCTACCTTGTGGTTGGGAGGAAAAGTAAGTGGACATGTGGACAGCAAAGCAAAGTATCGATTGCCTACACCCAGACTCAGTCTCTAACAGTTTTCTTTATTATTTTAAAGAAGTTGTATTAACAGTAGCTATTAATCCCTGAGTACACACTGAATGCTTAGTGTTAGTATGTGCTGCTTTCCATGTGATACTTGATCATCCGCACAGCCTTATGATAAGGTTCTTGTCATTTTAAAGATCTAGAAACAAGTTCAGAAAGATGAAATAATATACATTTGTCAGTTGCCTTCAAATAGAGACCTTAAATTAATGTACTGAGTCCTGACCAGTTTTACATGAAAAGAAAGAAAATAACCTGAAATCTGAAGATCAATAGACACATGAAAAGATACAAATGCTTATTCATATTCCCAGTAAGTGAGCAGTACCCACTCACCAGAGTGAGTGTCAATGAATGTAGTAGCCACAGAAAAATAGGAAGACATGGTGGTACAGGTCTGTAATCCCAGCTATATAGGTGGAGGCCAACCTGGGCTACATGATGTATCCAAATGTACCCAATGTCTCCAAAGCCAAAGGAGCATAAACAACTGTATGGTGGAACACTCTTGCTTAGGAGCACTTGGGAGGTAGAAGCAGGAAGATCAGAGGTTCAAGGCCAGCCTCAGCTGTATATACAGCCAGTCTGAGACCAGACTGGGGTATATCAGACATTGTCTCAAAGAAAGACAAGAAAATAAGAAGCATGTATTAGTGTGGATTGGAAAGCTCTCCCTTGCCTGCTGAGGTGACATTTGTTACAACCTTTGATCTAGCCCCTCTCCATCTAGATGTGTGCTATCAAGAGGCTCCTGCACCAGTGTGTAGGGAGGAAGAAACTGGGCTTTGCAAAGAAAAACAAGCTACATTTCTTCAGTAGTAAACTGGGCAGAAAGAAAAACGATGATATATTTGTTTATAGAATTACATACCGCAAAGGAAATGGGGAGAAATTTATCGATATGGACATGATATTTACCAAAAGGAGGGAAATGTCATATTTCATTTATCTAAAGAATAAAATCCTGCCAAGATAATCTGTTTTGCTTATGGATACGAGGAAGGCAACAGAATAGAGAAATGAAATGAAATAAAATAAAATAAAATAAAATAAAATAAAATAAAATAAAATAATAAAGGTAGTGAGTACCTCAGGCAACTAGGGAGACAGACAGGACTGAAGAGCCACAAGTTCCTGACGCTGTTGTACTGCTTAACCAGGGGTGTGGTTACAGAGTGTTTCCAATCATTTGGGGTGTGTATATGTAGTTTATACAGTTACAGGCCAAATAAATTCCGGAAAAATAAAAAAGGAATATAAACGAAGCAAATAATTAAAAGCATAATTTGTTCATATACATGTACATCATCGATAGTCTTTTCGGTAAGTTCTGGAATAATAGCCCCAGTTTGCATACATTTCTGAGGTAGGAAGACCTGTCTCTTCTTGTGAGTATTGTGTTCTTGACATAGAGAATTCCCTTAATGTTCTTGTTCCCGAGTCTAGTGCCCTGTTACACTTTGGTTCTTGCTAGTCCAGTTTTCCTGGATGGCTTGAAAAATAATTTAAAAAAAAGGAATATATACCTAAGAACACCAAGCATTGTATCGTTGTGTGCATGCATGTGTATAGGGTTTTAACAATAACAAAAATGTATTTCTTGGTAGTTTTCTAAAACTAATTGAAACTGTGCTGAAGAGATGGCTCAGTAGTTAAGAGCATGTGCTGCTCTTGCAGAGGACCCTGGTTTGGTTCCCAGCATCCATACCAGGAAGCTCATACCTTCAATGCCAGCTCCAGGGGATTTGATGACATCCTCTTCTAGCCTCTGTAGGCATCTTTGCACACATGTGCGCGCTCTCTCTCTGTCTCTCCCTGTCTCTCTCTGTCTCTGTCTCTGTCTCTCTCTCTCTCTCTCTCTCTCTCTCTCTCTCACACACACACACACACACACACACTTTAAAATAAATAAATATCAAAGAAAGGAAGGAAGGAAGGAAAAGTAAGAAGAAAACCACTATCTTCAATCCCATTGTTAGTAAATGGTATCCTCTGATTCACCTCTCAGTCTTTGAGGATGATGGGGTACCTCCATTTGGAAGAAGACTATATTATCTGTCTTGTAGGAAGGCCCTGCCTCATGAATTCAGTCTAGGCTCCCTTTTACCTCCTCTTGAGGAAGGTACTGCACTCATGTGAGTTTTGAGTTTCCTTCCTTCACAATGCTATAAGAATTCTGTTGTTGCTCATTTTCTTTCTTATATCTCTAAGCCTTCCTTGAGTTTACAAACATGTTAGCATAAATCCCTGCATGTGAGTGAATCTCTGTGAACCCTATGCAGTCTGCTAGCTACCACTCAGTTACATCTTGCCACACAAGGAACACCTTCAAAGAGTTGCCTGTAGACACTGGACTCCTGTCTCCCTATGACTGTTTTGCACTCCGATCCAGCCTTGTGCGCTTCTGGTAGTGTTGTTTGTTAGGTCACCAATGAATTCCATGGTTGCAAACAGTGTGCTTAAACCTCTGTCCCACTGACTTGGTGGCAGTTTTTGGTCTATCTGGCAGCAGCCCACCTTGAAACAAGTTCTCCTGGTTTCTGTTACTCTACCTGTTTTCCTTCCTGCTATGTTGGCTGTGTCTCAGTTTCCTTTGGAAACTCCCTTAGCTCTACACTGGGAGTATTCTGGAACTGTACCCTAGAGGCTGATTGTGCTTTATTGTAGACATCCACAGGGACATCCTTAAATCTTATAGGTTTACTTTTCATCGGTTTGGGAGCATCTTTTAACATATAGTTCTTACTTTCTTTGCCTGTTCACTCTTGGAATTTATTTATTGGAGAACAAATGTTTACATGTAGCACTTCCTGTAGCATACTTTGTCCCTCAGGTTCCTAGCTCCTCTTCCACCTCTGTCCTTTGCATCCACATGAGCTGATACCTGAGTCTAGCTTTATTGGATACGATTCTGATTCTTCTCTATTCTTCCCTCCAGCACCCTTCCTTTGGCTGCATATTCTCCCCCATCCATGGGTGGGTAGAGCATTTAGATGTTTTGGGACATTTTTACTACTGCTAACTCTCTGTGCTTAGAGCCATTTGATTAAGAACCACATGACTGATGTACTGTAGTGATTAGTTTCTGTCAAGCTTGCACAAATCTAGACACTCCTGGGAAGAAGGAACCTCAGAACTGAGAAATTGCCTCCATCAGATTGGCCTCTGGGTATGTCTGTGGGGCATTTTACTGATTGCTAGCTGAAGTAGAAGGGTCCCTATCCATAGTGGACAATGTGTGGGCCTGATCTGTGTGAGAAATGAAGCTGAGCAGGCCAGGGGGAATAAGCCAGTGAGCAAACATTCCTCAGTGGCTTCTGCTTCAGCTAGCAGAGTTCCTAGCTGAAGGTCTATGACCTGTAATATGATATAAACTCTCTTACTTCCCAAGTTGCTTTTGGTCATAACGGCAGAAAGCATGCTGGGACTGATCTACATTATAGCCAGACCTTCTTCCTCTATTGCTAAGAACCTTAGATGAAGAAAAGTTTTTTCCTCTCCTCATATTTGGTGATGTAAGAGACAAAGCCAAGCGGTTTGTTTGCTTCTTAGCATTTAAAAAAAATAATGAATTGGTTTTCTGACAGCCTCAAAAGATGATTGATTTCATTGTATCTTCATGGTCATGGATTTTAATATGTTTGGTCTCATAATCTATCCAAGAGTCATTCTTTTTCATGTTCCAATTATCTCCTTCTTGCCTAGTAGCTCAGGAATTCTGACTAAACAATCTCATAGATTCAATACCCCATGCTGTTCCAGTTTCTATTGCTCTGCACAAAAAGCTGTGTTCAAAACTGGTTGGTTTTTTATCTTCCATCATCCCGTGGTTTGATTTGTTACAGACTCCAGAGTCTGTATTAATCCCTTATCTCTCTTATAGCAAATTACCGTAAAGTTACAGGCTCCTGCACTACATACGGCATATTCAGTTTTGGATACCTGACATCAGAATTGGATCTGCAGTCTAAAATCAGGCTGTGAGCAGGGCAATACTGTTCTCTGGGGCTCAAGGCAGAATCTGTCATTTTGAGTTTTTAGAGCTTGCTCATCATCCTTAGTTTGGGGCCCACTACATTTGTCTTCAAACCAGAGGTGACAAGTGTATCTTCTGCCTCGTTCTCTTTCACTAGTAAGGATTCTTGCTACAACTATGAGCTCACACTAGTGAGGACAATCTCTTTACTTTAAGGTCAGGTGATTGGTAATCCTGCTATCGTCTGCTGTGTAACTAAGCCACAGACCTTAGGGAGACAGGATTTCTGGAGTCATTTTCTGCCTGCCACAAGGTGTTTGATGCAGTGCAGTCGATTGCTAGTTGAGGTCATAGTTATCTCAAAGCTCAGCTTGGCTAGATGGTCAAAGAAGACTGTGAGGTGCTGCTGGAACTGCTGGAAATGGTCTGATGTCTGTCTGCATTCCTCAAAGTCACAATAGTGCTCTCTCTCTTTCTCTCTCTCTCTCTCTCTCTCTCTCTCTCTCTCTCTCTCTCTCTCATGCAAAGGAACTAAGAAATGAGCTCCCCTTATCCATAATATATGGCAATGGCAGGCCTCTATTGTAGAAGAGTTATGTGAATTACAAGATATTTTACCGCCGCCATGTTTCAACACTTTGTCACATTTGTCACCGGGCATATCAGAACAAGCCAGACTCCTTTACACTTTTCTTTTGACCTAGAGTCAGAATTTTTTCTAACAAGCTCAGAGTCTCATTGGTAGGAAATAGTATGTCAGTACCAGAGCTACTAGGTTGACCTATTCTAGGCCCTTTCTATGAGCATTCCTAAAATATATATTCATGTGCAAGCATGGATATCTACATATGTATACACATATACAATAAACAGGCCCCTAAGATCACATATATTATTAGTCCATTCTGTTATTATTTCTCATTTAAATTTCATGCTGTGTTGCTTCATGTCTTCCACTTTTTAAAAAAATACTTTATTTACATTTCAAATGTTTCCCCCTTTCCAGGTCTCCCCTTTGGAAACCCTTATTCCATCCCTCTCCCCTGCCTCTATGAGGGTATTCCCCCACCTACCCACTCCCTTCTTCCCTCCCTGGAATTCCCCTATACTGGGACCTCTAATGCTCTCAGGTCCAAGGGCCTCTACTCCCACTGATGGTCAACAAGGCCCTCCTTAGCCACATATGTGGCCAGCACAATGGGCCCCTCCATATGCATTCTTTGGTTGGTGGTCCAGTCTTTGGAAGCACCAGGGGGCCTGACCAGTTGACACTGTTGCTCCCTCCCCATGGGGCTGCAAACTCCCTGACTTCCTTCAGTCCCTTCTCCAACTCCTCTGTCTGGGACCCCAGGCTCAGTCCAAGAGTTGCTGTGAATTGAATCATGGGTGTTCCGGGTTTTTTTGTTTGTTTGTTTGTTTCGTTTTTTCAGCTAATATCCGCTTATCAGTGAGTACATACCATGTTTGTTCTTTTGTGACTGAGTTACCTCACTCAGGATATTTTCAAGTTCCATCCATTTGCCTGTGAATTGCATGAAGTCATTGTTCTTAATGGCTGAGTAGTATTCATTGTATAAATGTACCACATTTTCTGTATCCATTCCTCTGTTGAGGGACATGTGGGTTGTTACCAGCTTCTGACTATTATAAACATGGCTGCTATGAACATAGTGGAGCATGCGTCCTTATTACATGTTGGAGCATCTTCTGGGTATATGCCCAGGAGTGGTATAGCTGGGTCCTCAGGAAGTATTATGTCTAATTTTCTGAGGGTTCGCCAAACTGTTTTCCAGAGTGGTTGTACCAGTTTGCATTCCCACCAGCAATGGAGGAGTATTCCTCTTTCTCCACATATTCGCCAGCATCTGTTGTCACCTGAGTTTTTGATTTTAGCCATTCTGACTGGTGTGAGGTGGAATCTCATGGTTCTTTTGATTTGCATTTCCATGATGACTAAGGATGTTGAACATTTCTTTAGGTGCTTCTCGGCCATTTGAGTTTCCTCAGTTGAGAATTCTCTGTTTAGCTCTGTTCCCCATTTTTTGATAGGGTTATTTGGATCTCTGGAGTCTAACTTCTTGAGTTCTTTGTATATATTGGATATTAGCCCTCTATCAGTTGTAGGATTGGTAAAGATCATTTCCCAATCTGTTGGTTTGGTTGCCGTTTTGTCCTATTTACAGTGTCCTTTGCCTTACAGAAGCTTTGCAATTTCACGAGGTCCCATTTGTCGATTCTTGATCTTAGAGCATAAGTCATTGGTGTTCTGTTCAGGAACTTTTCCCCTGTGCCCATGTGTTTGAGACTTTTCCCCACTTTCTATTCTATTAGGTTCAGTGTTTCTGGTTTTATGTAGAGGTCCTTGATCCACTTGGACTTGAGCTTTGTACAGGGAGATCAATTTGCATTCTTCTACATGTTGACCACCAGTTGAAACAGCACCATTTGTTGAAAATGCTGACTTTTTTCCACTACATGGTTTTAGCTCCTTTATCAAAGATCATAGGTGTGTGTGTGTTTATTTCTAGGTTTTCAATTCTATTCCATTGATCTATCTGCCTGTCACTGTACTAATACCATGCAGTTTTTATCACTACTGCTCTGTAGTACAGCTTGAGGTCAGGGATGCTGATTTCCCCAGAAGTTCTTGTATTGTTGAGAATAGTTTTTGCTACCCTGGGTTTTTTGTTATTCCATGTGAATTTGAGAATTGCTTTTTCTAAGTCTATGAAGAATTGAGTTGGAATTTTGATGGGGATTGCATTAAATATGTAGATTGTTTTCAGCAAGAGGGCCATTTTTACTATATTAATCTTGCCAATCCATGAGCATGGGAAGTCTTTCCATCTTCTGAGGTCTTCTTCAATTTCTTTCTTCTGATTTGTTTGAGTTAATTTTATATCTGGCCACTTTTCTGAAGTTGATTATCAGCTGTAGCAGTTCTCTGGTGGAGTTTTTCAGGTCACTTAAGTATACCATCATATCATCTGCAAATAGTGATATTTTGATTTCTTCCTTTCCAATTTGTATCCCTTTGATTTCCTTTTGTTGTCTGATTGCTCTAGCTAGAACTTCAAGTGCTATATTGAATAAGCAGTTTTGTTGAGTATAGGCTTTTGTAGTAGGATCTGATGATTCTGAATCTATTGTTATATCTCCCTTTTCATTTCTGATTTTGTTAATTTGGATACTGCCTCTGTGCCCTCTGGTTAGTCTGGCTAAAGGTTTATCATCTTGTTAATTTTCTCAAAGAACCAGCTCCTGGTTTTGTTGATTCTTTGTATAGTTCTTTTTGTTTCTCCTTGGTTGATTTCATCCCTGAGTTTGATTATGTCTTGCCTTCTACTCCTCTTGGGAGTATTAGCTAATTTTTGTTCTAGAGCTTTCAGGTGTGCTATTAAGCTGCTAGTGTATGTTCTCTCCAGTTTCTTTTTGGAGGCATTCAGAGCCATGAGTTTTCATCTTAACACTGCTTTCGTTGTGTCCCATAAGTTTGGGTATTATATACTTTCATTTTCATTAAATTCTAGTAGTCTTTAATTTCTTTCTTTATTTCTTCCTTGACCAAGTTATCATTGAGTAGAATGTTGTTCAGCTTCCATGTGTATGCCGGCTTTCTGTTGTTATTGTTGCCATTGAAGACCAGCCTTAATCAGTAATGATCTGATAGGAGGCATGGGATTATTTCAATCTTCTTATATCTGTTGAGATTTCTTTTGTGACCAATTATATGGTCAATTTTGGAGAAGGTACCATGAGGTGCTGAGAAAAAGGTATATTCTTTTGATGAGGATGAAATGTTCTATAGATATCTGTTAAATCCATTTGGCCCATAACTTGTGTTTGCTTCACTGTATCTCTGTTTAGTTTGTATTTCCAAGATCTGTCCATTGATGATAGTGGAATGTTGAAGTCTCCCACTATTATTGTGTGAGGTGCAATGTGTGGTTTGAGCTTTAGTAAAGTTTATTTTATGAATGTGGGTGCCCTTGCGTTTGGAGCATAGAGGTTCAGAATTGAGAGTTCTTCTTGGTAGATTTTTCCTTTGATGAGGAGGAAGTGTTCTTCCTTATCTTTTTTGATGACTTTTGGTTGAAAGCTGATTTTATCTGATATTAGAATGGTTACTCCTGCCTTTTTCTTGGGACCATTTGCCTGGAAAATTGTTTTCCAGCCCTTTATTCTGAGGTAGTGTTTGTCTTTAACCCTGAGGTGCGTTTCCTGGATGCAGCAAAATGCTGGGTCCTGTTTATGTATCTAGTCTGTTAGTCTATGTCTTTTTATTTGGGAATTGAGTCCATTGATGTTAAGAGATATTAAGGAATAGTGATTGTGGCTTCCTGTTTTTTTTTATGTTATTTTTATGTTTTTGTAGCTATCTTCTTTTGGGTTTGTTGAAAGATTACTTTCTTGCTTTTTCTAGGATGTAGTTTTCCCTCCTTGAGTTTTTTCCAAATATTATCCTTTGTAAGACTGGGTTTGTAGAAAGATATTGTGTAAATTTTGTTTCGTCATGGAATATCTTGGTTTCACCATCTATGGTAATTGAAAGTTTTGCTGGGTATAGCAGCCTGGGCTGGCACTTGTGTTCTCTTTGGGTCTGTATGAGATCTGTCCAGGATCTTTTAGCTTTCATAGTCTCTGATGAGAAGTCTGGTGTTATTCTGATAAGTCTGCCATTATATGTTACTTGATCTGTTTCTCTTACTGCTTTTAATATTGTTTCCTTGTTTTGTGCATTTGATATTTTGACTATTATGTGACGGGAGGAATTTCTTTTCTTGTCCAATCTATTTGGAGTTCTGCAGGCTTCTTGAATGTTTATGTTCATCTCTATCTTTAGGTTTGGGAAGTTTTCTATAATTTTGTTGAAGTTATTTATTGCCCCTTTAAGTTGGGAATCTTCACTCTCTTCTATACCTATTATCCTTAGTTTTGTCTTCTCATTGTGTCCTGGATTTCCTGTATGTTTTGGGTTAGGAGCTTTTTGCATTTTGCATTTTCTTTGACTGTTATGTCAATGTTTTCTATGGTATCTTCTGCACCTGAGAGTCTCTCTTCTATCTCTTGCATATGTTGGTGATGCTTGCATCTATGACTCCTGATCTCTTTCCTAGGGTTTCTATCTCCAGGGCTGTCTCCCTTTGTGATTTCTTTACTGTTTCTATTCTCATTTTTAGATCCATGGTTTTGTTTATTTCCTTTGCCTATTTGATTTTTTTTTCCTGTATTTTCGCTTTAAGGGCTTCTAGTTTTTTACCTGTGTTCTCTTGTATTTCTTTGAGGGAGTTATTTATTTCCTTCTTAAAGTCTTCTATCATCATCTTGCGAAGTGATTTTAAATCTGAGTCTTCCTTTTCTGGTGTGTTGGGGTATCCATGGCTCGCTGTGGTGGGGGAACTGGGTTCTGATGATGCCAAGTTGCCTTGGTTTCTGTTCCTTATATTCTTGCCCTTGCCTTTTGCCATCTGGTTATCTCTCGTGTTAGCTGGTCTTGTTCTCTCTGACTGTGGCTTGTCCCTCCTGCAGGCCTTTTCATCAGTACTCTTTGGAGACCAGCTCTCTCTGAAAGGAATTTGAGTTTGGAAAGCTGTGGTACAGGGTCAGCTCTGGGGTGCAGACAGAAACCAGAAGGATCCTGTCCCCAGCTGTTCCTTGGTTCCTGTGTCCTGATGGCTCTGCGAGGGTCCCTCTTGATTGAGGAATTTGAACAGAAGTTGTGGTCTTCCTGTGCTCAAAGGTGTGTAGGTACTACTGGGAGACCAGCTCTCTCCTGGCACTGAGTATGGAGCCCTGTGTCAAGGGATTAGCTCCCTGGCCTCAGAGGGAAACCAGAAGGTCACTCCTTAGTCCCTGTGTCCAGAGTGTTCTGGGTAGGTCCCTCTGAGCAGAGCTACTGGCCTTACTCACTGTGACTTGTTAGACTCTTGGGAGAGTAGCTCTTTCCCTGTGCTATTTGGGTATGGAGCCACGTGGCACAGACCACAGGCATAATTCGGAAGGCCCCTGTCCCAGGCTCCATGTCTTCCACTTTCAAAAGTATTTTCTTTTTTCTTATTTGTATTCTCCTTGACAAGAAGTCAAAATATGACATCATTCCTCATTGTGTTATCCCACACTTCACGCACATAACAGACAAGATAAAATGCCAATATGACAGCCACAAATTCTTCAGCTGTGTACATCATACTGTCTTCTTTTGTTATACATCTATTATATTTTTATGCTATATGGGAATTATGTTAATCTTATACACTCTCCATTAGCTCCTATGGCCTTCTCTAAAGTTTTTTTTCTTTGCAAATTCGTTTGTAAATGCAATGGCATATGATCATGCATCTCTCCATTTCCTTCTCCAGCTCCATGTCTTACTCTCCCAGCCTCAAATACTTCATCCAACTTCAAGTCCTCTCTTTTTTCTAAATTACCTACTAAAGGACTGGAGAGCTGTCTCAGAACTGGCTGTACTTCCATAGAACTCAGACTGAATCCCAACTTCTGCTTAGCAGTTCACAAGTGTCTGTCTGTAACTCCAGTTTCAGGGTCTCTCTCTCTCTCTCTCTCTCTCTCTCTCTCTCTCTCTCTGTCTTTCTCTCTCTGATTCCCACTTCTGGCTTTTGAGGGTACCAGGCACACAAGTGATACACTGATACACATGCAGGCAAAACATTCATATACACAAAATACAATTTTAAAAAAATTATAAAAGGTAATAATAAAAAAAATTAAGGCCAATTAACATTGACCGTATATGTGAGTGTGGAGCCATTCTCTGGAGCAACCTATCAGAGGTCCCTCAGAAAAGAATGGTCTCCCTTGACAGCCAACAGTTCCTCAGTTAGGGCTGGGAATCGTGAGATCCTCTTTTATCCATGCTAGAGTTTTGGCTGACTTAATCTTGTTCAGGTCACCACAGCATCTGTGAGCGCAATGGCCATGTCCTGAACAGACTGCAGCCTCCATGGAGCCCTCAATATCCTCCAGCTTTCTTTCTACTTCCTCTTCTGCAGGGCTTCATGAACTTTGGCACAGAGGTTGAGGAAGTATCCTATTTAGGCCAAACACACAGTCCCCTATTCTCAGCTCTGACCAGTTCTGCATCTTAGCCTTGACTGCTACCTTCTGCAAAAACAAGCTTCTATGAGCAAGGCTGAGAGCAGCCCAGGCCTACAAGTACAAACATGAATGTTTGGAAGACCACTTGACACCATGGCCATTGAACAAAGCAGCAATGGTAAATCTACCCAGGGCTGGATCACAACCTTCATCTCACTTTGTAAGTGAACGTGTTTTGCTGGTGCCAGTGGGCTCCATATTAACGTTCCATTTGTCATTCTGGTGGGCTGTGTACTGGTTTAGGGAAGATTCCTTCAGAGTTGCTTATGGGAACTATTTTGACTGTGTTAATAACTCTGTGTTGGAGCCCTTTCTAGTTGCAAATCAGTTTTCCCAGGGAATAGAATACCATATTTACATTTTCTTTCCTTAGCATAAATGACAGGAGTCCGGTCATAAATGGTTTTCCTTCCCTGACAGTTTACTTCATTGTTTTGCCTGACTGCATGAGGCATTTCCCTGCTTTCCTTATGATGTAATAGTCACTGAATTCCTGCTGATGCCAGGACTTTGGCTGGCCACAGTCAGCAAAAGCAGTTCCCTCGTATGACACAGATTCAAATGTATTCCAGGGATCATATATAAATTATATTTCTTTAGTATTTGTTGTATTATAAAATGTTTGTTCCCCCCACCCCCCAGCCTCTTACTATGCTATTCTGATTAGTTTTCTCACTGTCTCCTCAGTCCTTTGATCTCATTTCTTGATATATGTTGGAGTTTAAGAAACTTCTTGCTTGGAAATAGTTTCAAAGCTACAAAAAAGCTCAAACCCAAGAAGTAACATCTTTAGCTGAGAGTCATGCACTGTTTTACATTCAAGGTGATTTATCATTTTTGGGTTCTTATTACACCCACCTGTGGACACACACACACACACATCCACACACATACATACATATACATACACACAGAGGTACACATATTCATGTACACACATTTTATCCTCTTTCTCTGTCAGTTTTCTCTGGCTCTCTCTCTCTCACACACACACACATATACACACACACAAATGTGTGCACATGGGCGCGTGCGTGCACACACACACACACACACACACACACACACACACGCACACGCATGTCTTTTCCTTATCATTTGAGAGTAAGTTGTCTGGTCTATCAGTCTATGTCTGCTTACTAAGGGGAAGAATGCTAGCTTTTCCAAGCACAAAAGAGCCAAACACAGTGAAACGTATCGCTGCTATAATACCTTCCACGCTAGTGTCCATGGTTCTGCTTTGTCCTCTGATCCCTTTCAGCTTTTGTGGCATCTCCCCTCACACCAAGACCCAGTCAGAAATTGACCACTGATTTTCATTGCTGTCTCTTTAAGTTCCTCTAATCTAGTCCATCTCGGTAGCTTTGTTTTTTAGGATATTGGATTTTTATTTGTGGTAAATATATGTAACATAAAGGTTACTGCGTTAGCTGATTGTAAACATGCACTTTAGCGGCACTGGACTCCTTCACATTGGTACTCCAGCACCGCCACCATTCCTCTCTAGAACTGTGTCATTTCATCCTGGAACTCTGTGCCCACTAACCAAACCCACCCTCCTTCCTCCTTCGCCACTGGCAGCCACTACTCTAGTCTTTATCCTCATGAATTTGTATACTGTAAGTACATCAGGTAAGTGGAACTATGCATAATTTATTTGTGGGAGGAAGGTATCTGGCTGGCTTATTTCAGTCACCACAATGCTTTCGTGGTTCATCTGTATAATTCATGAATCAGAATTTTATTCTTTTTAAAGGCGGAATAATGTTTTGTTGCATGTATATTATATTTTGTATAGAGCTATTATAAATATTGATGTACAGCTAGTTTAAATCCCTGCTTTCAATTCATTTGAGACTATACCATTGAGGGGTATGGCTAGATGATGTGACACTTCTGCATTTAATGTTAAGGGAATTTACCTGCCTCTTTTCCACAGTGCCTTCACCATTGCCATTCCCAGCATCGATATGCTCCAATGTCTCCGTATCATTTGCAGCACATGTTATTCTACGTCCCCATTCTCCCTTTTATACAATAGCCATCCTGGTGGGTGTTCATTGGTGTATTGATGGTTCATTATGATTTCAACTCGCATTTCCCTGATAAACAGCACTGGTGATCTTTTCAGTATGCCTTGCCCAATGGTAAGTCTTCTTTGAATAAATACATATTCAAGTCATTTGCACGTTTTTGAGTTGGGTTACTTGTTTGTCATTATTGCCTTTAAGTGGTAGGAGATA
Organism: Rhynchomys soricoides; assembly: GCA_019843965.1. Lineage (NCBI taxonomy): Eukaryota > Metazoa > Chordata > Mammalia > Rodentia > Muridae > Rhynchomys > Rhynchomys soricoides. The sequence goes on from JADRCH010000029.1 coordinate 17,618,594, forward strand.
TTTCCATATTCTGGACATGAATCCTTTATTAAATAAATGGTCCACAAATATTTTCTTCAGTTCCTTGGAGTTTAGATTTTTACCCTGTTGATGGTACGATACTCTCTCTCTCACACACCTGCTCTCCCTCTCTTCCTCCCTAACCCCTCTTTTATTGCCTATTTTTTTTTGTGTGTGCCACATCCAAGAAATCTTTACTGAATTCAATGTCACAATGCTTTCCCCCTGTTTTCTTCCAAGGGTTTTATAGAGTTAGCTTGTTTGTATCTTTACTACATTTAGAATGGGTTTCTTCCATGCTGTAAGATGAGAGTGCACAGTTATCCCAGAGTTGATTGTTGAAAATGCTGTCCTTATTCCATTGATTTGTCTTAGCGCTCTCGTCAAAAGTCACTTGAGCAGACACTTGAGGAGGATTTTTTTTTCCAGGCTAATTACGTATTCCGTTTCACTTATCTTGTGTGTCGGTCTCATAATCGATAGACACGCCAACATCATACTGTTTGATTGCTGCAACTTTGTGCTATGTTTTAGGATCAGGAAATGTGAGACCTTCCAACTTTGTTCATTTTAAGGTTGTTTTGACTATCTGGGGTCCACTGATAGTCCCTATGAATTTCAGGATGAATTTATTTCTACTGCAGCAACATCAACAAAAATACCACTAGAATTTTTATAAGAATGATACTAAATCTGCTGATCATGTATAGTGTGGATATAATATTACATCTTCCAGTTCAAGAACATTAGGTGTCATTCCATTGGCTTGCCCCTTTTTGTTTTCTTCACTCAGTGGTGTTTTCCTTTCCTTGTTTGCTTTGTGACAAGTTTTACTATTCATTGGCCTGGAAGTGGTCATGTGACATAAGCTGGCCTGAAACTCAATCCTTTTTGCTTCAGCCTCCTAAATGCTGGGATTACAGGTGTCACCATGTCCAGCATTAGATCATAGTTTTTATTGTAAATCTTACAATAAAAGTCTTTTACCTTCTTGACTAAGTTAATTTCCTAAGTGTTTTCTCTTTAGATTCCATTATAATTGGGAATATTATCTTGATTTCCTTTTCAGACAGTTCACTCTTGGTGTAGAAACAAAGCTGAGTTTTGCATAGTGATTTTGTATTTTGGTACTTCACTGAATTCATTTATGATTTATGATGAGATCGATTTTTTGTGGGATTATTGAATTGATTTATTATTTGTGATGAGGCATTTTTGTGTGATCACAGCTTTGTAGTATCTTTAAATGGAACCATTTTATTTATCCCACCTGGACTTATATGCTTTTATTTCTTTTTAATGCTTAATCCCTGTATCTCAAATCTCTAATGCCATGATTGTACTGGCTGGTTGTGTATCAACTTGACATAAGCTGGAGTTATCACAGAGAAAGGAGTCTCAGTTGAGAAAATGCCTCCTTGAGATCCATCTGTAAAAACATTTTATCAATTAGTGATCAAGGGGGGAGGGCCCCTTGTGAGTGGTACCATCTGTGGACTGGTAGTCTTGGGCTCTATAAGAAAGCCAGCTGAGCAAGCCAGGAGAAGCAAGCAAGCCAGTAAGTTATATCCCTCCATGGCCTCTGCATCAGCTCCTGCTTCCTGACCTGCTTGAGTTCCAGTCCTGACTTCCTTTGGTGATAAACAGCAGCATGGAAGTGTAAGCTCAATAAACCCTTTCCTCCTCAGCTTGCATCTTGGTCATGATGTTCGTGCAGGAATAGAAACCCTGACTAAGACAATGATGAACTGAAGTAGAGAGAGGGGGTACTTTGTTCCATCCCTAATCTTACTGCTAGCTAAAACTGTTAGTTGTTTACCAATGAGGGAGATGCGACAGTGAGTTTTCCACCTTTAATATATCGTAGAAGTTGCTTTCTAATCTTACTTTTGTATTTTTTTATTATTACAAAACTACATTGAATTTTGTCAAATGCCATTTCTGCATTAATTTATTTATTTTTTTTGTTCTTAAATATGATTTATTATATTGTTTTCTATATCCAAGAAGAGATCCCAAATTTGATGGCTTACAACACTTTTAATATACTTATGTACTTATGAATTCAGTTGCTAGTGTTTTGGTTTTTTTTAAACAAGAAATATCATCTTTAAAATGTTCATTTGGTTGGGGGAGAATCCTCATTTTTTTTTATTTTTGAATTGTTTAGTTCTGCCCCACCTCCATTACCTGGAGACTTCACCAGAACCTTGTGGACCCAGTTTTGCTCCTTCCTGTGACTCTCTCAGATCTCAGTTATAGCCCACCCAATACCTTTTTCAACTCCCATACCTCAAAATAATTTCTACCTGGGATTTCCAGTGACCAAACAGGGCTAGGACTCTGGTATGTGATTTCACCCTCCTTCCTGTCCTCCAGCACTACCTTGCCTGTCTTACCCTCAACCCTTAGTCTTTAGATTCCCTTGTTAAAGGGAATATTGACTGCTTACAGGTGACTCTCCTCCCACACTACATCCATTCCCTGGGGACTTTGTCAGAACTTGTTATTTGTTGTCTTTTGTGTGTATGTGTCTCTGATTTTATTTTTATTTTTTTATTCTTTCATATATTACTTCCTAACTGAAGTTTCCCCTCCTTCCCCTCCCCCAGTCTCTCTCCACCTCCTCCCCCAGTTGCAATCCCCTTCACCTCCCCTCAGAGAAGAACAGGCTTCAGGGACATCAACCAAACGGCATAACAAGCTATAAGACCAGGCACGTACCTTCACATTAAGGCTGGACAAGGCAACCTAGGAGGGAAAGGGTTCCACAAGAAGGCAAAGGAGTGAGGGACAACCCCTGCTCCCAATGTTAGGGTTTCCACAAGAACACTAAGCTATACAGCCATAACTTACATGTAGAGGACCTAGGTCAGACCCTTATATGTAGGGTTTCTATCTCTGCGAGTCCCCATAAGTCCCAGTCAGCTGGTTCTGTGGGCCATGTTCTTGTGTTCTTTTGCCATCATGTTCTCTTGGTATCCCTGCCCCCAGTGGTTCCTCCAATCATTCCTCCCCCTATTCCACAGAATTCCCCAGGCTCCACCTAATGTTTGCCTGTGGTACTCAGCTGTTCCCATCAGTTGCTGGATGAAGTCTCTCTGGTCTCTTTGATGACAATTCTTCTAGGCTCCAGCTCCAGAACACTCTGAAAGTAGGACAACTTGTAAGTCAAAGGATTTGTGGCTGAGTTGGTGTCCTAATCCCTCTAGGCCTTTCCTGGTTACAGAAAATGGCCTGGTCAGGGTCCATGTTCGGCACTACTAGAAGTCTTTGCCAAGTTTACTCTTGTAGATTCCATGGAGTTTCCATTGTATTAGCTTTCTCATGTAGCCCCCCGAAATGCACCCCTATTCCAGTCATTCCTTACCACACCTAATACTTCCTATTTCCAACCCTACCTACCCCTAGTCCACCCTTAAAATGTATTCTATTTCTTTTTCCCAGGAAGATCTTTGCATCCCCACTTCAGCCCTCCTTCTTACTTAGCCTCTCTGGGTTTATGGACTGTAGCGTGATTGTCTTTGACTTTGTGGCTAATATCCATTCATACATGAGTGGATACCATGTTTGTCTTTCTGGGTTTAGATTACCTCACTTGGGATGATTTTTTTCAACTCCCATACATTTGCCTGCAAATTTCATGATTCCATTGCTTTTAACAGCTGAATAATACTTCGTTGTGTAAATGTACCACATTTTCTTGATCCATTCTTTGCAGGAGATCTAGGTTGTTTCCAGTTTCTGGATATTACAAATAAAGGTCCTATAAATATACTTGAGAAAGTGTCCTTATGGTATATTGGGACATCTTTTGGGTATATGCCCAAGAGTGGTTTCACTGGGTCTTGAGGTAGAACGATTCCCAATCTTCTGAGAAACCTCCAAATTGATTTCCAGAATGGTTGTACTAGTTTGCACTCTCACCATCAGCGGAAGAGTGTTCCCTTGCTCCACATCCTCATTAGCATGAGCTGTCACTTGTGTTTTTTATCATAGCCATTCTGACAGGTGTGAGATGGAATCTGGACATCATTTTGATTTGCATTTCCCTGATAGTTATGGATGTTAAAGATTTCTTTACATGTTTCTTGGCCATTTGAGTTTCTATGTTGAGAATTCTGCTTTGATCTCTACCCCATTTTTAAACTGGATCATTTAGTCTGTTGGTGTCTAGTTCCTTGAGTTCTTTATATATTTTGGATATCAGCCTTCTGACAGATATGGTGTTGATAAAGATCTTTTCCCATTCTGTAGGCTGCCATTTTGTCCTATTGATGGTGTCCTTTGTCTTACAGAAGCTTTCCAGTTTCATAAGGTTTCATTTATAATTGTTGACCTATTTGTGTTCTGTTCTAGAAAGTTCCTCTTGTGCCAATGTGTTCAACTTTCTTTTCTCTTAGGTTCAGTATATCTGGTTTTATGGTGAGGTCATTGATCCATTTGGACGTCAGTTGTGTGCAGGGTGCACAAATGGATCTATTTGTATTCTTCTACATGTTGACATCCAGTTAGACCAGCACCAGTTGTTGAAAATAATTTCTTTTTTTCCATTGGCTCCTTTGTAAAAATTCAGATGCCTATAGGTGTGTAGATTTATGCCTGGGCCTTCAATTCAGTTCCACTGGTCAACAGGTCTGTTTTTATGGCAATACCATGTGGTTTTTATTACTATTGCTCTGTAGTACAGCTTAAAATCAGGATGGTGATACCTCTGGAAGTTCTTTTATTGTTCAGGATTGTTTTAGCTATCCTGGGTTTTTTGTTTCTCCATATGAAGTTGAGTGTTGTTCTTTTAAGGTCTGTAAAGAATTGGGTTGGAATTTTGGTGGGGAATGTACTGAATCTGTAGATTGCTTTATGTAGAGTGGCAGGTTTTCCTATATTTATCCTGAATATCTAAGAGAATGGGGGAATCCTTCTATCTTCTGATATCTCCTTCAATTTCCTTCTTCAAAGACTTCAAGTTTCTATCATACTGGTCTTTCATTTCTTTGGCTATGTATTTTATAGTATTTGTAGCTATTAGGAAGGGTATTGTTGCCATGATTTCTTTTTCAAACTTTTTGTCATTTATTTTTATTTTTTTATACTTTATTTACAATGCAAATGTTTCCCCCTTTCCAGATCTCCCCTTTGGAACCTAGATATTCCCTCCCCCTCCCCCTGCCTCTATGGGGGTATTCCCCCACCCACCCACTCTTGTCTTCTCTCCTTAGCATTCTCCTATACTGGGGCATCTAACACCCTCAGACCCAAGGACCACTCCTCCCCCTGATGGCTAACAAGACCCTCCTCTGCCACATATGTGGCCAGCACCATGGGTCCCTCCATATGTATTCTTTGGTTGGTGATCCAGTCTCCGGGAGCATCAGGAGGTTAGGCCAGTGAACACTGTTGCTCCCTCTATGGGGCTGCCAACTCCCTCAGCTCCTTCAGTGCCTTCTCCAACTCCTCCATCTGGGACCTCACGCTCAACCCAATGGTTGCTGTGAAGTGACTCTTGGGTATTCCAAACTTTTGGGCTAATAAACACTTATCAGTGAGCACATGCCATGTTCATTCTTTTGTGACTGAGTTACCTCACTCAGGGTGATATTTTCAAGTTTCATCCCTTTGCCTAAGAATTTAATTAAGTAATTGTTTTTAATAGCTGAGTAATATTCCATTGTGTAAATGTACCACATTTTCTGTATTCATTCCTCTGTTGAGGGACATCTGGGTTCTTTCCAGTTTCTGGCTATTATAAATATGACTGCTATGAGCATAGTGGAGCATGTGTCTATATTACATTTTGGAGCATCTTCTGGGTATATGCCCAGGAGTGGAATAGCAGAGTCCTCAGGTAGTATTATGTTCATTTTTCTGACATTCTGCCAAACTGATTTCCAGAGAGGTTGTATCAGCTTGCAATCCCATGAGCAATGAAGGAGTGTTCCTCTTTCTCCACATCCTTGCCAACATCTGCTGTCACCTGAGTTTTTGATCTTAGCCATTCTGACTGGTGTGAGGTGGAATCTCAGGGTTGTTTTGACTTGCATTTCCCTGATGACTAAGGTTATTGAACATTTCTTTAGGTGTTTCTCAGCCATTTGAGTTTCCTCAGTTGAGAATTCTCTGTTTAGCTCTGTTCCCCACTTTTTGATAGAGTTATTTGGATCTCTGGAGTTTAACTTCTTGCGTTCTTTGTATATATTGGATATTAACCCTCTATCGGATGTAGGATTGGTAAAGATCTTTTCCCAATCTGTTGGTTGCTGTTTTGTCCTATTTACAGTGTCCTTTTACATTACAGAAACTTTTTAATTTCATGAGGTCCCATTTGTCAATTCTTAATCTTAGAGAGCATAAGCCATTGGTGTTCTATTCAGGAACTTTTTCCCTGAGCCCACATGTTTTAGACTTTTCCCCACTTTCTCTTCTATTAGATTCAGTTTATCTGGTTTTATGTGGAAGTCCTTGATCAACTTGGACTTGAGCTTTATACAGGGAGATAGGAATGGATCAATTCACAATCTTCTACATGTAGACCACCAGTTGAACCAGCACCGTTTGTTGAAAATGCTGTCTTTTTTCCCCTGCATGGTTTTAGCTCCTGTGTCAAAGATCAAGTGACCATTAGAGTGTGGATTTCATTTCTGGGTCTTCAATTCTATACCATTGATCTATCTGCCTGTCACTGTACGGATACCATACGATTTTTATCACTACTGCTCATTAGTACAGCTTGAGGTCAGGGATGCTGATTCCCCCAGAAGTCCTTTTATTGTTGAGAATAGTTTTTGCTATCCTGGTTTTTTTGTTATTCCATATGAATTTGAGAATTACTCTTTCTAAGTCTATGAAGAATTGAGTTGGAATTTTGAAGGGAATTGCATTGAATCTGTAGATTGCTTTCGGCAGGATGGACATTTTAACTATATTAATCCTGCCAATCCATGGGCATGGGAGATCTTTCCATCTTCTGAGGTCTTCTTCGATTTCTTTCTTCAGAGACTTGAAGTTCTTGTCATACAGGTCTTTCACTTGTTTGGTTAGAGTCACACCAAGATGTTTTATATTGTTTGTGACAATTGTGAAAGGTGTCTTTTCCCTAATTTCTTTCTCAGCCTGTTTATTCTTCAAGTATAGGAAGGCTACTGATTTGCTTGAGTTAATTTTGTATCCAGCCAGTTTGCAGAAGTTGTTTATCAGCTGTAGCAGTTCTCTTGTGGAGTTTTTTGGGTCACTTAAGTATACCATCATATCATCTGCAAATAATAATATTTTGATTTCTTCCTTTTCAATTTGTATCCCTTTGACCTCCATTTGTAGTTGCTCTAGCTAGAACTTCAAGTACTGTATTGAATAGATAGGGAGAGAGAGGGCAGCCTTGTCTAGTCCCTGATTTTAGTGGGAATGCTTCAAATTCTCTCTATTTAGTTTGATGTTGGCCACTGGTTTGCTGTATATTGTTTTTACTATGTTTAGTATGGTCCTTGAATTCCTGATCTTTCTAATACTTTTATTATGAAGAGATGTTTTATTTTGTCAAATGCTTTTTAGCATCTAACGAAATGACCATGTGGGTTTTTTTTTCCTTTGAGTTTGTTTATGTAATGGATTATGATGATGGATTTCTGGGTATTGAACCATCCCTGCATCTCTGGGATGAAGCCTACTTGATCATGGCGAATGATCATTTTAATGTGTTCTTGGATTTGGTTTGCGAGAATTTTATTGAGTATGTTTGCATCGATATTCATAAGGGAAATTGGTCTGAAGTTTTCTTTTATTGTTGGGTCTTTGTGAGGTTTTGGTATCAGTGTAACTGTGGCCTCATAGAATGAATTTGGTAGTGATCCTTCTGTTTCTATTTTGTAGAATAGATTGAAGAGCATTGGTATTAGGTCTTCTTTGAAGGTCTGATAGAATTCTGCACTGAACCCATCTGGTCCTGGGCTTTTTTTGGTTGGGAGACTTTTAATGACTGCTTCTATTTCTTTAGGAGTTGTGGGACTGTTTAGATGGTTTGTCTGATCCTGACTTAGCTTTTATAATTGATATCTGTCTAGAAACTTGTCCATTTCATCCAGATTTTCCAATTTTGTTTTTTTATAGGCTATTGTAGTAGGATCTGATTATTTTTTTAATTTCCTCAGAGTCTGTTGTTATATCTCCCTTTTCATTTCTAATTTTGTTAATTTGGATACTGTCTCTGTGTCCTCTGTTTAGTCTGGCTAAGGGTTTCCCTATCTTGTTGATTTTCTCAAAGAACCAGCTCCTGGTTTTGTTGATTCTTTGTACAGTTCTTTTAGTTTCTACTTGGTTGATTTCAGCCCTTAATTTGATTATTTCCAGCTGTCTACTCCTCTTGGGTATATTAGCTTCTTTTTGTTTTAGAGCTTTCAGGTGTGCTGCTAGTATATACTCTCTCATGTTTCATTTTGGAGACATTCAGAGCTATGAGTTTTCCTCTAACATGGCTCTAGTGTGTTGTACTTTCATTTTCATTAAATTCTAGGAAGTCTTTAATTTCTTTCTTTATTTCTTCCTTGACCAAGTTATCATTGAGTAGAGCGTTGTTCAGCTTCCATGTGTATGTGGGCTTACTGTTGTTGTTGTTGCCATTGAAGACCAGTTTTAATCTGTAGTGATCTGATAGGAGGCATGGGGTTATTTCAATCTTCTTATATCTGTTCAGGTTTGTTTTGTGACCAATTATATGATCAATTTTGGAGAAGGTACCATGAGGTGCTGAGAAGAAGGTATATTCTTTTGATTTAGAATGAAATGTTCTATGGATATCTGTTAAACCCATTTGGTTCATAACACCTGTTAGTTTCACTGTGTCTCTGTTTAGTTTGTGTTTCCAAGATCTGTCCATTGATGAGAGTGGGGTGTTGAAGTCTCCCACTATTATTGTGTGAGGTGCAATGTGTGCTTTGAGATTTAGTAAAGTTTCTTTTATGAATGTGGGTGCCCTTGCATTCGGGGCATAGATGTTCAGAATTGAGAGTTCTTGGTAGATTTTTTCCTTTGATGTTTATGAATCATCCTTCCTTATCTTTTTTGATGACTTTTGGTTGAAAGTCGATTTTATTCAATATTAGATTGGCTACTCCAGCCTGTTTCTTGGGGCCATTTGCCTGGAAAATTGTTCTCCAGCCCTTTACTCTGAGGTAGTGTTTGTCTTTAACATGGAGGTACGTTTCCTGGATGACGCAAAATTCTGGGTCCTGTTTATGGATCCAGTCTGTCAGTCTATGTCTTTTTATTGGGGAATTGAGTCCATTAATGTTAAAAGATATTGAGAAATAGTGATTGTTGCTTCATGTTATTTTTTATGTTATTTTTATGTTTGTGTGGCTATCTTCTTTTGAGTTTGTTGAAAGATTACTTTCTTGCTTTTTCTAGGGTTTAGTTCCCCTCCTTGTGTTGGTGTTTTCCATCTATTATTCTTTGTAGGGCTGGATTTGTAGAAACATACTGTGCAAATTCGGATTTGTCATAGAATATTTTGGTTTCACCATCTATGATTATTGGGAGTTTTGCTGGTTATAGCAGCCTGGGTTGGCATTTGTGTTCTCCTAGAGTCTGTATGAGATCTGCCCAAGATCTTCTAGCTTTCATAGTCTCTGGTGTAATTCTGATAGGTCTGTCTTTATATGTTACTTGACCTTTTCCCCTTACTGCTTTTAATATTCTTTCCTTATTTTGTGTATCTGGTGTTCTGACTATAATGTGATGGGAAGAATTTATTTTCTAATCCAATCTATTTGGAGTTCTGTAGGCTTCTTGTATATTCATGTTCATCTCTTTCTTTAGGTTAGGGAAGTTTTCTTCTATATATTTGTTGAAGATATTTACTGGTCCTTTAATTTGGGAATCTTCTCTCTCTTCTATACCTATTATCCTCAGGTTCTGTCTTCTCATTGTGTCCTGGATATCCTGGATGTTTTGGATTAGGATCTTATTGCATTTTCTTTGATTGTTGTGTCAGTGTTTTCTATGGTATCTTCTGCACCTGAGATTCTGTCTTCTATCTCTTGTATTCTCTTGGTGATGCTTGCATCTATATCTCCTGATTTCTTTCCTAGGTTTTCTAACTCTAAGGTTGTCTCCCTTTGTGATTTCTTTATTGTTTCTATTTCTATTTCTATTTTTAGTTCTTGGATGGTTTTGTTCATTTCCTTCATCTGTTTGATTGTGTTTTTCTGTAATTCTGCCCATTTGATTTTGTTTTCCTGTAATTCTTTAAGGGATTTTTGTGTTTCCTCTTTAAGGGCTTCTAGTTGTTTACCTGTGTTCTCTTGTATTTCTTTGAGGGAGATATTTTTTTCCTTTCTAAAGTCTTCTATCATCATCATGAGATGTGATTTTAAATCTGAGTCTTCTTTTTCTGGTATGTTGGGGTATCCAGGACTTGCCATGGTGGGAGAGCTGGGTTCTGGTGTTACCACGTAGGCTTGGTTTCTATTCCTTATTTTCTTGTCCTTGCCTGTCACCATCTGGTTATCTCTGGTGTTAGCTGGTCTTACTCTCTCTGACTGTGGCTTGTCTTTCCTGCAAGCCTAGGTGTCAATACTCCTTGAAGACCCGTTCTCTCTGAGAGGAATTTTGGTTTGGAGAGCTGTGGTACAGGGTCAGCTCTGGGGTGCAGACAGAAACCAGAAGGATCTAGTCCCCAGCTGTCCCTTGTTTCCTGTGTCCTGATGGCTCTGCAAGGGTCCCTCTTGGTCCAGTGAATTTGAAAAGAAATGATGGTCTTGCCTGTGCTTGAAGGTGTGTCGGCACTCCTGGAATACCAGCTCTCTCCTGGCACTATTTGAGTATAGAGCCCTGTGTCACAGGATCTGCTCCCCAGCCACTGAAAGAAACCAGAAGACCACTCCTCAGTCCCTGTGTCCTGGGTATTCCAGGTGAGTACCTCTGAGCAGACAGGCTTGCCCACACTCCTGGGAGGCTATGTTTCTCCCAGCGCTATTTGGCTATGGAGCCCTGGTAACCCAGGTAGAGGTCTCCTGTTTGTCATTTATATGACAGTAGTAGGAAGGCTACTTTTTTTTTTTTTTTAAGTTGATTTTGTATCCACCCACTTCATTAGCGGTATTTATCGGCTGTAGGAATTCTTGGTAGAATTTTTGGGTTTGCATCTGCAAATGATGATACTTTGTCTCCTTTCTTTCCAATTTGTACCTTCTTGATCTTTTATAGTCATTTTATTGCTCTAACTAGAATTTCAAGTACGATATTGAATTGATATGGAAAGAGTGGACTGCCTAGTCTTGTTCCTAATTTTAGTGCAGTTGCTTTGAGTTTCTCTCCATTTGATTTTGGCTGTAGGCTTGCAGTAAATTGCCTGTTTATGTTTAGATATGTCCCTTGCATAGCTAATTGCTCCAAAAATTTTATTATGAAGGGATGTTGGATTTATTAAAGGTTTCTTTAGTGTGTAATGAGATAATCATGTGTTTTCTCCCCAGTTTGTTTATATGGCATATTACATTGATGTATTCTTGTATTTTGAAGCATCCCTGCATCTCTGGGATAAAGCCTACTTGATCATAGTGGATGATCTTTTTGATATGTTCTTGGATTTGGTTTGATAGTGTTTTCTTAAAAATATGTTATTTTCCTTCATTTTTTTAAAAAAGAGTTTTATTTATTTTATGTATGTGAGTACTATGTTGCTTTCCTCAGACACACTCAAATAAGGCATCAGATCTCATTACAGATGGTTGTAAGCCACCATGTGGTTGTTGGGAATTGAACTCAGGACCTCTGGAAGAGATGGCTCTTACACTAAGCCATCTCTCCACACACATACACACCCAGCTTGATAGTATTTTATTGAGTATTTTTACATCAATTTTCGTGAGGGAAATTGGTCTGTAATTCTCTTTTTTGTTGAATCTTTGTGTGGTTTGGATAGCAGGGTGACTGTGACCTCATGAAATGGGTTTGGCAGTGTTCCTTTTGTTTCTATTTTGTGGAATAATTTGAAGAGTATTGGTATTAGCTCTTCTTGGGAGATCTGGGAGAATTCCATGTTAAAATCATCTGGCCCTGGGCTTTTTTGGGGGGGGCGAGGGGGACTTTTTAATGACTGCTTCTATTTCCTTATAGGTTATTTAAATTGTTTATCTGATCTTAATTTAACTTTGGTAAGTGATGCACACTTACCAAATTGTCCATTTCTTTTAGGCTTTCCAATTTTGAGGAATATAGGTTTTGAAGTATGACATAATGATTCCTTAGATTTCTTTAGTGTCTGTTGTTATTTTCCCCTTATTTTGTTAATTTGGATATTTTCTATTTGTCTTTTTAATTAGTTTGGATAAGGTTTTCTCAATTTTGTTGATTTTCTCAAAGAACCAGCAGTTGTTTCATTGATTCTTTGTATTGTTCTCTTTGTTTCTATTTTATTGATTTCAGCCCTCAGTTTGATTATTTCCTGCTGACTACTCTTCTCGAGTGAGCCTACTTCCTTTTATTCTAGGGCTTTCAGGTGTGCTGTTAAGTTGCTAGTGTGAAATCTGTCCAATTTCTCTAGAAAGGCATTTATTGCTTTCCTGTTAGCACCAATTTCCTTGTGTTCCATACATTTGGGTATGCTGTGCCTTCATTTTCATTGAATCCCAGGAAGCCTTTCATTTCTTTCTTTCTTTATGCCTTGACCCAGTAGGAAGTTGTTCAGTTTCCATGAGTTTATAGGCTTTCTGTTGTTTCTGTGGTTGTTGAAATCCAGTTTTAATCTGTGGTGATCTGATAGAAGACAGAGGCTGTTTCATCCTTCTTGTATCTGTTGAGACTTGCTTTGTGACCATGTATATAGTCTATTTTTGAGAATGGTCCATGAGGTGCTGAGAAGAAGGGTATTTTTTGTATTTTGGTTAAATGTTCTGTAAATATCTGTTAGGTCCATTTGATTCATAATGTGTGTTAACTCCACTATTTCTCTGTTTAGCTCTTATTATCATTATTATTATTACCTGTCCACTGGCAATAGTCGGATATTGAAATCTCCCACGATTAAGGTGTGAAGTTCAATGTGTAATTTAAGCTTTAGCAATGTTTCATTTACAAATGTGGATGCCCTTGGAATTGGGGCATAGATGTTAAAGATTGAAATGCCATCCTGGTGAATTTTTTCTTTGAGTATGAAATGTCCTTTCCCATCACTTTTGATTAATGTTGCTTTGAAGTTTATCATGCTATATATTAAAATAGCTACTCCAGCTTGTAAATTAATTGAATTATTTCTATTCCCATCTAGTTTCCAAATGAATGAGACTCAGACTATGATTTATTTATTTAGCTTTGCTCAATTACTGGAAGATTAGTCCT
>JADRCH010000029.1:17631932-17673461 GCA_019843965.1 Rhynchomys soricoides
TGTAGCCAGTTTTAATTAACCAATAATTTAAAATTGGGGAGCAAGGTTTACATAGCATCACTTAGCATATATTGGGATTTGTTCATGCAGGCAACCAGATCTTGGGTGTCAATATTTCGCATTTGAATACATAGCTGCATCAGACCAACCCCCCAACACCAGTTTGCTTCTTGGGTCCATTTGCTTGGAAAATCTTTTTCTAATGCTTTACTCTGGAGGCAATGTCTATCATTGATGTTCACATGTGTTTCTTGTATGCAGCAGAAGGATGGATCCTGCTTTCAAATCCATATCATATACTGTGTCATTTTATTGGGGAATTAAGTCCATTGATATTGATTAATGACCAATGATTGTTAATTACTGTTATTTTGTTGTTGTGATGGTGGTAGTGTGTGTGTGTGTGTGTGTGTGTATTTGTTTCCCTTCTTTGGGTTTTGCTGGTGTAAGATTATTTGTTGCCTGTGTTCTCGTTGGTGTAATTAATCTCCTTGGGTTGGAGTTTTCCTTCTAGTAGTTTCTATAGGGCTGTATTTATGGATAGTTAATGTTTAAATTTGACTTTGTCATAAAATATTTTGTTTTCTTAATCTATGGTGATTGACAGTTTTGGTGGGTTTAGCAGTCTAGGCTGGCATATTTGATCTCTTAGAGTCTGCAAGACATCTATATCTTCTGGCTTTTAGAGCCTCCATTGAGAAGTGAAGTGTAATTCTTATAGGCCTTTATGTGTTAGTTGGCCTTTTTCTTTTGCATCTTTTAATATTCTTTATTCTTCATGTTTAATGTTTTGATTATTATGTGGCATAGGGACTTTCTTTTCTGGTCCCATCTATATGGTGTTCTGTAAACTTCTTTTATCTTTTTAGGCATGTCCTTCTTTAGAATAGGACATTTTTCATCTATAATTTTGTTAAATTTTTTTGGGGGGGGATTTTACGCTAGGAATCTTCTCCTTTTTCTATTTTTATTATTCCTAGGTTTGGTCTTTTTGTAGTGGCCCAGATTTCATGGGTGTTTTCTGTTAAGCATCTTTTAGATTTAACATCATCTTTGATGACCCTATTACTACTATCATATCTTCAACGCCTGAGATTCTCTCTTCTATCTCTTATATTCTGTTGTGATGCTTCTATCTGTAGTTCTTGTTTACTCACATAGATTTTTTTTCCATTTCCACATTCCCCTCAGTTTGTGGTTTCTTTATTGCTTCTTTGTCCATTTCCAGGTTTGAACAGTTTCCTTCACTTGTTTGTTTTTTCTTGGCATTCTTTAAGGGATTTATTGATTTCCTTCAACTTTTTGTCTCTGTTTTCTTAGATTTCTTAAAGAGATTTATTCATTTCCTCTTTAAAAGCTTTATCATCTTCACAAAGTTGGTTTTAAGGTCTTTTTCTTGTGCTTCAGCTGCATTGGAATATTCAGGTCTTGCTCTCATAGGCTAACTGGGCTCTGGTGGTGCCGTGTTGTCCTGCTGTTGTTGTTTGTGGTCTTAGCCTGGCATTTAATCATCTGGCTTTGGGATGATTATAGTTCTAGGTAATGATTTCTGAGTTTGTCTTTGTTGGATAGGTGTTTTGTTCCTTGGATTCTGTTTCCCCTCTGTTTTTCTGTTCTTTGTGGCCTGAATTTCTGGCTGCTGGTGTAACCTCTGATCCAGTGGGGTGGGGTGAGTCTCTGTCCAGGTTGGTGGCTGGACTTCTGGTGGCTAGCTTGGCTTTTGGTACAGTAGGTGGTATCCGTTCTTCTGACTGGTGTGGCCTACACCTGAGCAGGGGAAGTCTGCTGGGGTTGGGGGCAGGAGAACAACTATAGGGTGTGGGGTGGTGGTGGTGGTGGTGGTGGTGTGTGTGTGTGTGTGTGTGTGTGTCTTTGGGAACCAAGTCTAGGGAGTGGGGTAGTTCTGACAGGCGGGTCATTCACCTATTCTTCTGACTGGAATTTTTGTTTTCTTTTTTAGCTGTTCCTTCTGGCTTAGTGTTCTTTTCAGAAATATATTTCTTTTGTTTATAATAACTCCAAAGTTAATTTCTTAATTCTGATTAATGTTTACTCATATCTCCTATAATGTTTCTTAGTACTTTTTAAAGTTTAGTTGCTGTTTTGTAATTTTTAAAACTCTTGTGATGTCTTCCTGGTACACATTCATTATTTTAAGTATTATACTGCATCTTGATTTGTTCCCTAATATTAACTTTAAGACTTGATTGCTTTCTTTCGTCACTTGTCTTGATATTGCTTCCCTTTACTGTCTTGAAGTAGTTACAGTTATAGTTGGCTATAGTTACAACTCAATATATTTCTAATGTCATGGCTCCAGACACCTCTCTTTGGGCATCTCATACAATTTTCAAAACCTTTGGCAGGTGTTTTTCTGGAGTGTGTACTCCCCACTTTTAGCTAGACCAACTTAACTTTTTTAACATGTCTTGTTTCTGTACTGACCAGTTTGTAGGTTTTGTTTTGTTTTTTCAATTGTTCCTTACTTGAAACTTTGCTCCAAGACAGGTCCCAAGATTTTGTTTTGGCTCAGGGGTCCCACTCGTCTGTTGTTCCTCCAGGGCACTCACTCATTAGCAGAGACTGGGAAACTCCTCCTACCTCCAGAAGTCACTGGTACTTTTGGCTACTTTAGAGGGTCTCAGGTCCCTCTTGTGAGCTGTGCCTTCCTCTGGCATCACAGAGATATTGACACAGCTAAAGGTGCTAAGGGTTTCCTTACCCACTCATATTTTGTCATTGATGGCAAGTCATTGTCAATTAATTTTCAAGATCATTCCCACAGGGTCTTGACTCTCCCCTCTTTTCATGTTCTTAAGTTGAAGATTTTTAAAAAGCTGCTGCCATCTTCCTATCATCTGCTCAAGGCTAACTCTTAGGTGTAAATGTCTTCCTTACACAGAACCTTCTCCTCCCTCAAATCTACTCCATCTCAATGATTGCACCATCATGTACTGCATTACGTTGACATGAAAACTAGCCACCTGTCATATTACCTTGTTTCTTTCTCTCTCACACAGCATGTAGCCCATCAAGACATTCTAGGGCCCAAATTGGAATTGTCCCACTGATAGATGGTATTTGTCTGCTCCCCCAAACTCATTCTCACAATCAATAAATATCTCTCAGAATGAGAGACTCAGTTTCCATAGTAGCTTATGATTAGTGTCTGATTATCTCTCTAAACTAATTTTGGACTTCATAAAACACCTACATGACAAAGTGAGAATGCATGTTGGATAGAACCAATTGAAGTCTTCAGCTTTGGTTGGTAATAATACTTCAGTCTGTGGTACCTACTGCTCGGGTCAGTGGGTGCAAGCAAAGGTTCGTAAGACTAGCAGAGGAACAGTGGGTCTCCCCTGGAGCAGTCTCCTGATGCAAGTTGAGCATCTTTCCAGTTTGGAAAGCTCTAAAGACTGACTCTGTGACCCTCCCAGAAAATCTAGAAACTATTTCGCACTCTTTTAAAGATTGCCTTTCTACTTAAAGGAACTCAAGTGGGCTTCACTGTTCCCTACCATCATGTAATGAACCCAGGATCTTTTTCCAGTGTTTCGAATGTATTGACCATAGCCTTGTGCTCTCTGTAGATAATCCTTCCATCTTGATAGTTCATCTACTCAGCTACCATTTTCACTCTCTGCCCAAAATTGACAGGAATATCTAGTTCTTCTGAGCATCACTGTAATTGCTGATTTTCATAGCAGTAATTTCCACTCTAAGAAGAACCAACGGTAAGATCATTTTATTCTGCACTAAAGAGCACAGCTCACTTCCCAGTATCAAAAGTTCTTTTATTAGTGTATATAGTCCTAATGTGATATAAGTCATAGAATCACCGCAGCTTCTATCTGCCGTCTGTGTGCATAGTTCTCCCTCGTGGGTCATGCTTCCTTGGGTTTTATGTCAGTCTTAATAAAACAGCCTCTTTTACTCGGAGGCAAAACATAAAGCCTATTAAAATAAAGACAAGTTTAAGAAAATTTGAGGAAAAACTGGAAACATTTTGCCAAATAAGTGTTAGAAGAAAATTTATGAAACAGGCATTTGAGAAGACCTCCATTAAAAACAAAACAAAAAACAAAACAAAAAAAACCAGAAATAATAATTTTTGGCCAACCAAGAGAAAAAGACATAGCATTCTACTGTTTCTGACATCTGATGTGTTTGTGTGGAAGAGTGGTTGCATGATTATTGATACATCTGAAGATACATGATAAATAGATGACTGCCAAACACTACGGAGTCCCAAAGGGGCAATTCCCCCGAACTAAGACAGTAAGCATGGAGTGAGTGCTCCACTTCAGTCTTAACACAGGGCAACAGTGGAGCCATGTGCTGTAGGATTCTGTGGAGTCAAAGGCATCTGTCAGTCCTCAGGGAGAAACAGAACATCAACTCTATGTTACTTTATACTTTTTAATCTCCATGAACATGATTTGAAACTTTCACATTAAATCTTTCAACTAGGGGCTGGAGAGATGGCTCAGCGGTTAAGAGCACTGACTGCTCTTCCAGAGGTCCTGAGTTCAATTCCCAGCAACCACATGGTGGCTCACAGCCATCTGTAATGGAATCTGATGCCCTCTTCTGGTGTGTCTGAAGATAGCTACAGTGTACTCATATAAATAAAATATATCTTAAAAAAAAAAAAAACCTTTCAACTAATAAATATTTGCATTTACCATCAACACTATTTATGTCCAAACTAATTAATCAGTTTATTTAAATACATTCGTTTTTTGTTTCCGTTTTAACTATTTTGTTTTAGGTTGGTGGGGTTTTTTTTGGGGGGGGGGGGTTTTTTTGTTTGTTTGTTTGTTTTTTTGGGGGGGGGTTGGTTTTTCGAGACAGGGTTTCTCTGTGTAGCCATGGCTGTCCTGGAACTCACTCTGTAGACCAGGCTGGCCTCAAACTCAGAAATCTGCCTGCCTCTGCCTCCCAAGTGCTGGGATTAAAGGCCTGCGCTACCACTGCCTGGCTTGTTTTAGTTTATTGAAGTTGATTGGCGCCAATTTTTTTCCCTTTATTTATTTATTTATTTATTTATTTATTTTTCTACTTTATTTGCATTTCAAATGTGTTCCCCTTTCCAGATCTCCCCTTTGGAGCACCAATTTTTTTCTGTTTAAAAATTTAATGTATTTTTTTCAGATTTTTGTCACTTATAAGTTTTGTCAACTCTAAATTCTGATTTTGTGTCACTTTGTGGGCATTATTTCTTTCTGAATCCTTGAAAATTCGAGGCTGCACTGTCAAGAGCATGTGGGAGGAGCTTGTGGGCTCTAGTGTTTCCTATGGCTCACACTGGAGTTAAGCCTGTACTGGACTAGGGTTCGGTGTCCAATAGAGCTGTGTTTACCTCTTGTTTCTAATCTCTGAGGACCAGGGGCTTCTGGCCATATGGCTTGGCAAGTCTTCTTACCCTCAAACGTTCCTCAGATTGTACCCGCAGGCCTGGCCAGTGCTCTAGCTGCCAGTGTCTCCCAATTGTGTTGTAACTATCAGAAGCCACCAGAGCACTGATATCTGCAAAGACAGAAGGCTGCTCCTCATCTCTTCGTGATGCTGGAAGTGTTATCGCCTTGCCAGAAAGATGCAGCTAAGAATGTCATGTGACCACTGCTGCTTGTCTTCAGGTTCTATAACTCTTAACTGAGGGAGTAGTTTCAGAGGTTGATCTGCCCACTTTCGTGGCACCAGGGCCACCAGACCTAGTTCATCCAAGTTGGTGAGATCTGTTCCTGGCGCGCACCAATACGGCAACTGCTACCGGTACAGAACAAACCACCTGCCATCTGCTCCTTTTTGGCTTGTCAGCATCTGTGGGCTTGCCCGCCATTCACAGCTACCTCCCAAGACTTCCTCTCGAAATCTGAGACTGGGGAAGATTGAACTCAGGCTGCCCGGGGTCTTCTGATTGTTCCCTGTTCTCAGGACCCCAGGATATTTCGGTTTCAGACAATAGCTTGTCATCTAAGGTGGCTCCTAGCCTCTGTACATGGTACATCAAGACAGACAGAGAGACAGAGAGACAGAGACAGAGAGACAGACAGAGAGACAGACAGAGAGAATGGGATTACTCTTCACTGCTAACCCAGCTGTTTTGCCAAAACCCGCACCCCTGGGTTTGAGAATTGTGGAGACTGGTAGCTTGTCCTGCAGGTCAGATTACCAGTCTCTTTGCACCAGGGTGGCCTGGCCTGCCTTTTGGAGGAATCTTTTGCTCCCTTTCCCACAAGGATGCCACCCAGCAGGCTCTGTGCTCGCCTTAGCTTCCTGTCCAAGCATTTCCCGTTTCCTCCCACTTTTCTGGTGTCTTACCACCATTGCGGATTTCTGAACCACTTCCTCTCACCTTGATGTTGGAAAATTCTGTTTTGTTATGTTCTGACTTTCTTCTTTTACCACATATCACAAAGGCAGCCTCCAGACTGTCAGCTTTCTAGAAAGTTCCCCAAATACAATTTTTTTTTCTTGAAGATTAGATTTCTCGGGCAATTTTTTCATAAACATGTTCCCCCCTATATTCAATGGGTATGCTGTAACTCTGTGTGTGTGTGCTGTGTGTACTTGTTTGTGAGGTTTGTGTATGTGTGTGTGCATTAGTGTGTGGAGTTCAGAGATCAGTGTAGGGTGTCTTCCTTAATCACGATTTACCTTAGTTTTCCAGGCAGGATCTCTCATGGAATCTGGAGCTCAGTAAGCATCTACCTGGCTCTGACTCCCAAGCACTGGAATTAAGTGCATGACACCGTGGCTGGATTTTCGTGGGTGCTGGGGACCTGAAATCAGTTCCTCAGGCTTTCATACAATGAACACTTTATACCCACTAAGCCGTATCCCCAGGACTCCGTTATTTTTTGACTTTATTAATAACTTTTTATGGCTACCATAAGTATTTCAATGCACAAAAAGAATTGTCCAATGTTCAAATTAAGATAAGGAGTTTAATGTCTTCGAGCACTTTTCAACTTTTTTGTGAAAACAGTAACAGTCCTTCTTTTCTTGCTTCTTTGAAATGCACAGTCCACTGCCACCACCTAAAGTCATCCCATGTGACCAATGCATGCTTCTAATGATACCTCAATCCTTGCTAATTTTATCAAATATCTTTTTCTCCTCGGAGAACTTGTGATTTTATGTGTAGGAAAGTTTATTCATCTTTTTTCCTTTCTATTTTACACATTTCCCCTGATATGCCAATATTGCTTAGCACCACATATGCCTAAAATTCTTAATATTTATAAACAATTTTACAGACAATTTGAATTCACTTCTGTGACATTGTATAAACACTCTGTTAATCTGAAATGCTTACCATAAGGAAAACTATCAACTCCAGACCCCCAAGACCACGGTTCCCAGTGCAAAGGAGATTTATTCGACCCCAAAGGGTCAGAGGGCAGGGAACAAGAAACATAGACAGGAGAAGGGAAGGGGTTTTGTCCTGGAGGACAAAGGACTGCCTCTGGACAGAGAGGAGACAGACATGGTACACAGAAAATTGACAGTTTATAAAGGAGAAGGGAGAACCCCCCTGTCAGGATGAGATGTTTAATTCTAATTGGGCATGTTAATTAAGGTGAGCCAAAGGGAGCTTTTGATTGCTAGACTTAGATACTTTGGTAACCGGACTTTGGTAGTCAGCCTCAGAAGGAGAGAGTGGCCAAATAAGGGCATGGACCTTGGTGGCTAGCTTTAGGAATGTAATCTAAAGGTTTTTAGCAAGAAAGAGGCGTGGGAGAGAAGGGTGAGGCCTGCCAGCGCCATGCCCGACACGCTTGAGCTGGCCAGAGTCCCTTCACTTATCTTCATAGTATATTTAAGGCAAAATGTTGCCAAACTTTTATTATGGAACTATTGCAAACTTAGTTTAGAAAGACAGCTTTGAAATCACCTGCCTTTTGTGGGTTACTATAATGAAATAAAAATTTACTTGGAAGTAAAAATGGCTGTCTGAGGGGAACCCAGCAGAAGCTGGACCGCATCCCTGGGACTCCTTCAGACACTGCTGGTTCTTCTACTTTTACTGTCCCTTGCTGTTGGCTTCTGTCACTTTCACTTCTCTCTAGGCCTTAGACTTCCCCAACTCTGTCATACCTGTCACCAATTTTTGTTGTGGTCTTTAAGATTACAATTTTTTATATATAATTTTGAAATTTCATTTTAAAATGAAGTTTGGTCCTTAGATTAATATAATACTTAAGACTATCCACAATGGGCAAAATAAATAAATAAATAAATGACCTTGTGCCGATAGTAATTCTGTAACTTGAGGTAAGTTACTTTACCTCTTTGGTCCTGTTTCCTCATACACACATAGGAAGACTATCTCATGTATATGTAAGAATCGTTGTTGAAAGGATTAAATGTGTTCATCTGTTTAGTGTGCGGAGAAGGCTCTTCAGCATGCAGCCAGTGCCTGGCTGTTGGGACTACCAGCACCACCAAAATCGCCAGCATCTCCAGCATCACCAGCACCATCAGCATCCCCAACATCATTTGCGGTAGCTTCTCCTTTCCCACCTCTCATTCTGTGTCTCTGTTGCTTTAGTGTTATCATTTTAAAGCTTTTCTCTGGCAAGTCACTCTCCGGGGTCCTGTTTTTAGAACCTCAGGCTGTCTCTCCTTTAGAGGTCTCTTGTTGGTAGGGATCCCCTTCCACTTCAGTGTGTCTGCTCTCCCACATGTTTGCGGTTTTTAAAACAAGGAAAGCCAGGGATGTTTCTGACTTAAAACTACATTTTCTGTCTATATTTCCCAAAGGGAGTCCCTGAGATGCAAACTCAAACCCCGAGCCCGATGCAAGGCACTGAGGTGGGCTTTCTTAGGGCCTTCCATTCCCCCTCTGGTTACCAGGCAAAGACAAACTGCATCCTGAGCATCTCTTGTGTGGGCAGCAGATGGTTTCTGTTGTGTCCTCACGGCCAGCATTTCGCTTCCCCAGACAAGGGTCTACACAGGACTAGCAGAAATACCCTCAGGCCTCAGTTCTGAATTTAGATCCCACCCACCCGCACCCATTCTTTAATTCACTTCCAAAGCATTCTGTGTGTTTTCGCCCCTGTTAGTAGGCTCCACCTTTCGCAGGGCGGGCATTCATAGGCTCCACCCTCAGGACCCTGTAGATTTTTGCCCTTCTCCCGATGCCTTTTCATAACCATCCTCTTGCCTGTGACTCTCTTCCTCTCACCCCACCCCTTCAGCCATTTTTCTTACTGACTTCCTTTTCTTAACACCAGTTTCTTTCCTCCTCTGACTGTACATTTGGTCCCATTGAACCTCACATAAAATGACACCCGGAAAAGAGAAGCTGTATTATTAGGTGGCTTTTTATTGTCGGTGAGACTAAAAGCGTTTATACCAAAGACAATACATATTGGGCTGGCACCGGGAAATTTCATTTAAACCCGCAGACTTTGATCCCATAGAAATAGTCTCAGACGCCTTTCTTCTCCGTTTTCTCCAGTGAGTCATTTAGATTTAATCATCCCCTCTGATAGCTGCTGATATGTAAGTCTTCTCACAGAATTCCTAACCCTGATGAATTATGCCTTGAAAAATGACTTCGGTCAGATACATTATATTGAGCCAGGAGGCTGGGGCTGGCTGACGCAAAACTCAAGGCTCCTTTCAGACATCTTGATGTATCAGAAGTAGATATTCCCACTCTTCCTGCTGGGACCCAGCCTGTTTGCTCTGGTTTCCCCATCCTAAGGAAACTTCGCAGAGCCATTTGACATGTAGATATACCAGTTCATACCTGGGACATGAACTTTCTCCCTAGAAATCCATTAAGCTAGTGGTTATTATAAAATAACACCAAAAAGATTGAACCTTTTACTCAGAGCAGTATATATTTCCAGAGTGTGTGTGTGTGTGTGCGCGCGCGTGTGACCATTCAACCTTTTCTGCAAGGACATTCACATTCATTTCCAACCATAATCACAACCTTAGAACTTGTATTATTTCAAACTGAGAAATCTGTATTTGTTCAGCAAGAATCCCCCTTCCTCTTCCTTCAGGCCCGACGCCACTATTCTGCCTGCTTTTTCTCTGAATTTGATTACGCTAAGAATTTCATTTATCAATAGGATCACACAATCTCTGTTCTTTGGGTGGCTTGCTTATTTCACTTAGCACAGTGTCCTAGAGGTTCAGCCATGCTGCAGTGCACATCAGAATGTCCCCGAGGGTTCACCTTTTAGTGGGCTGTGCTTTATGCATACAGAGTTTGGAAAGCTAATTTTGTGTTAGCTAAGTTGCCTCCAGAGTCTCCACCGCAAAGATGCTGCTGATGTCATCACTGGCCTCTCTCACTCATTGGCCCTTTAAAAGTTACACTCTTCCACAACTGCCAGCCTAGCTCTGTCACATTTGGACTCTCTTTGGCCTCTCAGCAAGAGGGGACTTTGGAAATGCATCAACTTTACATGAAAACGATTTTTATTCTGAAATAGAGAAACTGACCTATAAAGTGACAATTTGAAGCCATTTGCTCTGTCGTGTGTGTGTGTGTGTGTGTGTGTGTGTGTTAGCGTGTTAGCTAATGTAAACAGCAATAATAATGAATTTGGAGTTATTATCTAATCGTTCTTCCTTTGGGCATTATGGGATGTAGGTAGCCCAGTCTTAGTCCCCTGAACTCAGGCATATTTTCCTGCTGCAGGCTCCTATCTCCCTCCCCCTCTCTCCCCTTATCAGACACCTGACTGCTCCTACTATACACCTGCCAGTGACTCCCCCTTTGCCTGCACAGTAAGTCCAATCTCCTTGTAGAGCATATAACCCAATTTACCTGGCCAGATCCAACGAGGGAGGAGTCAGTCAGTCTTTTTCCTGTCTCCTACTTCTCATCTGTTGTCATTGCCTTGCATGCAGTCCTCAGCAAAATTAGGTCTTAAGTAGAGTTCATCTCAAATGTTAACTTTGTCCAAGAAACCCTCTTAAATCTACATGGTCACTTTTTTCTTTCTTTCTTTCTTTCTTTCTTTCTTTCTTTCTTTCTTTGTTTTTACAGTGACTCACATGTTAGTCTTGGTGCTCGAGTATACAAGGCTATAATTGCTTAATGGAAGTGATTGTCTTGCTCTCTCTTGATACCTAACCTTGTGACTTACAAGCATCAGTTCTTAAGATGTGTATTTGTTTGTTCTGACCTTTGCTTGCTTGCTTGGAGTCTACTCCTTTAAAACCTTAGAACAATCATAGATATAGTTCTATTTGGCTCAAACCTTCTGGGATCTCGATGGAAAGAAGGCAAATAGTGCTGACAAGCAGCCCATGAGGTGCAGGGAACAGGTCTGAGTAGGCGCATGGAACTCATGCTGACCTTTTGCCCAAAGTGAGGCCCTGCCTGACAGGCTTTTTACTCTCTCTCTCTCTCTCTCTCTCTCTCAGATTTATTTATTTTATTTATGAGTACACTGTCGCTGTCTTCAGACACACCAGAAGAGGGCATTAGATCCTGTTACAGATGGTTATGACCCACCGTGTGGTTGCTGGGAATTGAACTCAGGACCTTCGGAAGAACAGTCCGTGCCCTTAACCACTGAGCCATCTCTCCAGCCCATCTTCTTGCTCTTATTTTATCATTGCTTTGTGGTTTGTAATGTGAATGGAGGGGAGTGAGGTGGGAGGGGTGTGTGGATGTAACTCCATGGTGGCTTTTCACGCAGATTAAAAAGTATAGCCTATATTTCCAAAGATCTGAGACAGGACACGATTGGAAGACTTAGATAATTTTTATTTCTCTGGAATAGCCATAGTGCTTCAAAATGTTAACAATTAGAGAAGATAAGAGATTTCATAGAAAACTTAAATTCCGAGAAAAACAGGCATGATCTTAAATTACTATTTGGCAGGGTAATTCTAGACCAATTCTCCCCAAAATATATGATCCTGGTTTCAAGGTTGTTCACCTAATGAATTTTAAAACTACTTGATACTCATAAAATATTATTAATATTACATTTAATGTTTCAGAAGAAAAAGCAGTTAAACGGTGGGGTTTGTTCTCAGGGGGAAATTGCTATGCCCCACATATAGAAACGTAAATGTTAAGTCGATTCTATATTGAGTGGGATCTACTGGGCAGAAGCCATCAGAAGTGGGGGGTCAGAGTGAGTAAGGAAGGGGACTGAAAATTATAAATGTTTCCAGATATCCACTTTAGGGGTATTGTAATGAGGACCCTGTTACCATTTTAGGATTCCTAAAAGATAAAGAGTCCTAAAGGAATGAAGAATGTGTGTGTGTGTGTGTGTGTGTGTGCATGTGTGCGCATGCGTGCAGACACATATACCATATATGTGTGTGTGTGTGTGTGTGTGCGCGTGCGTGCAGACACATATACCATATATATATATATATATATATATATATATGTTTTAAAGGGAGCCAAAGAAAAAATTATTAGCAAGATTTGTTTAGCGATAAATGTGATATAAAGATTGTAGGCCAGATCTTCCAAACGTCTGCTTAGGATATGTCCAGAAGCATGCTGGATCCTGCAGAGAAACAGTATGGCTTTATGAAACTCAGTATGTGTTAGGCAATTTTAATTCCGTCCTGTGACAAAAGACAGAACTTGTGCCTTGGAGGCAAGCAATGGAGCCCATTTATCTTCTACTCAAGTTTTCATTTCTACCCAACATGTGATGCCTGTTAGCACAATTAGTTGAACACCATGTTTCTAAAGCTGCAGCCCTTGCAGAGGCCATGAGAATTATTAAGTGCAGGCATATATCCTTATAGCAAGGGGTATATCTTAAGGTATTCTTGACTTATGGTTAGATACGATTCTTACCTTACTAATATGTGTAGGCAATAATGCACACATATATGCTTAACACATCCAGCCTTACTATGCACCAGCCAGCGGCTGGAATATAAAGGGATTAAGATGCTATTCCTGGTGTCAAAGAGTTGCTCACCTGACAACCATGACAATGGAGGGTGGTTCAAAGGCATTTAGCAGTGAAGCTGGAGGGGCACCCACAGGACACAGTCTTCTGAATCAATGGCTGTCTTCCCAGCTATGCCTTACCACAGGCCTGACCACTCTCAGTGACTCCTGCTATGCTAGTCTGAGTGAGGCTTTGAAAGGTTTTAACAGACCCTAATATGCCCCAATGCTGAGAACCACAAGACAGTGTCCTGGAGCAAATCAATTGGCAGCCATACCCTGCTCATTGCAGTAGACATTTGTAAGGAATGTGCTCTGGCAGACATAGACTCCTCATTTGACAAACGAGCATTTGAGCAATTACCTATTTCCAGTACCCAGAGACAGACAGTACAGCAGTAAGTAAAGCAGATGTAGTCTTTGCCTCTAGAATCTTACTGCCAAGGCATTAACCATCCATTAAACAGTGACCCAAATCACAACAAAACTCAAGTTGTGATGAGTCCTTTAAAGAAGTAGCAGGGGGCACGGAGGGAAGGAAGGCTGCATGGGATCCACGGGAGGCTCAGGAGGAAGGGAACACTGGGCTCAGATTTAAACTAGGAGCAGGAATTGAAATAGGGCCCATCACCTAGAGCCCTCAATTGAACTTCCAGAATAGAGGTGTGGCTATCGAGAGTGAGACCCTGGCAGACATCTATCTACAAGGCAAAAAGTGGTATCTGGACTTGGAATAATGAGGGAGACAGAAATGGGGGACAGATTGAGGAGGGGTGCAGGAAAGTCCACTTATATGACTCCTGAGCTGTTTGAAAGATAGAATGAGGAGGACAGACTCCTCAGAGTAGTTTTGCAGATATCTGGCTGGACACTATTTGCTGACACAGGAACTACTGTACCAGAATGGAAAATGTTAGCGCAGCCATGGTCAGGAAGTAACAGGAAGGTTAGGTGGTAGCTATTTCATTCATCTCATCCTCAGAATCTCTCCTTCTCAAGGCGAGGCAGGAAGCAAACAAGACTGTCAAGGGCAGCCAGATAAAAGTTCAGCCCAAAAGCTTCTTGAAGTGCTTTGAAGTGGATTCCACTTAACAAAATAGGAAGTCAAGGAAAAATAACGCAGCTAAGCAAGTGGATGCTCTCCTACCTTGCCCTTCAATATTGCAGTTCAGATGTTTGTGTTTGATGGTCAATTATTGGGAGACCTGGGAAGTTGCACTTCAAAAAAAGTTGCTGCCAAAAAAAGTTCACAAACCAAAGCACCTTTTAGGGGATCCGTTATTACTGCTACTTGAAAGAGGAATCTATCCTCGTCAGAGGCACCAGCCAGTTCAGTCAGCCCAGAGCCTGCTGTCTCCAGCAGGGAATCCTGCCTTGAGCATCTATGCAGCTACATACAAGGGACAAATGATCCAGGATCCAAATACTCTGCGGTATGGTGAGAGATACATTTTATTCATTCCGACCATATAAATATATATACACAATATTACACACTATACAAGTTTGCAAGAGCTCCTCTACTCTTACCCCAACCAGTCTCTCCAGTTTCTAAATGTTCAAAAGAACCTTGAGAGTGGGATCAATTCCTGGAGCCTCTGCTGCATGCAGCCTCTCGAGGTCAGCCCAGGGAGGCTTAGGTACAAGCTCTGAAGGAGACCCGCCTCAAAGTTACACAGGCAGATTCGGTCGCTATCTTGATTTCAAGTTTAAATTTGGTTGTTAACCAATTCTGCAGCTTATTCAGTTCTTAGTGAGACAATAAATACAGCTTCTTCATGACATATTTCCTTCTAGAAATAAAAAGATTGTGAGAAGGCAATTGAGTCACTTCTGATTTCTGGGGTGGGGAGATATGGGTCTTTGGGAAACAAAAGATGTGATCTCAAGCTGTGATGCTCTGTGGTTCTCAAGAACATACACTCATAAGCCTCTAATTCCATTCTGTGTGCACTGAAATTGTACAGGGACAGGAGAAAAGGGATGGCCATATTTCCCCAAGGATAATTCTTCCATACCGGCCTATATTACACTGACACATTTCTGTAAATATTTTGAATGTGCATGATCAATTTTTGTCACTTGTCCAACACTTAGAAGTGCTGACACCATCCTAACACACACTTCTGGATCTGCTTCAGCAAGCAACTGGTAACCATCTACAAATGGCTGATCTATTTTGATGTAAGCTTAATTAATGCTACATGTGAAACTCCAAATGTCACATTTCATGAGTTTAAAATATTAATTCTTAGACTGCTTTAGTTAACTCGTTCCAAAATGGAATTTGAACTTAATTTCACATGGGTATTAAATTCTCTTACAATAAATTGAACTTTAAGATAAAAGATTTCATAAAAATCTTTTCTGATTATAGCCCAAGGATGAGAATTACATAAAAATGCTATAAACAACACATGGCTCCATCATGGCCGTTCCATGTACCAACTCTCAGGAGAAGGGCGGGATTCGGAGTTATGACATCTGGTCACAAAGTCCAAGCTGTTTTTTGATGAAATTTGAGATGAGGAGCTGGGGCCGTTGCTGGTATTCCACCAAGACATCATGGGACAAATTGATTTGGTCACTCTTGAGTCTGTCAAGAAGTGTCACACAGACCACGGCAGCTAGTAAGGAAAGCCATATGGTTAGTGAAGGGAATGTGCTGATCTAGTCTACAGGACATTAGTCTATGGCACTCACATTCTCAACACGTACATTTCAAATGGTTTCTCCATAACGTAGACTCATTCTGCTGGATTTTCTAGTTTTCTCCTTCCTTCCTTCCTTCCTTCCTTCCTTCCTTCCTTCCTTCCTTCCAAGACTCATTTAAATTAGTTAATTGAAAGTATTAAAATTCCCCTTAGCTCTTTCCTCTGCTGTATACTAGATTAGGGATACTGCCGTGCTTAGACCAGAACACCCAAGGCACACAAACCTCTGGGCTGTCAGTGGTACTCCTCAGAGCTGAGAGGAGGCGCTTCCTCAGAGAGGAAGCATCTAAAGTGGTACTCTGTTCCTGGGCGCAGCATGTGAATGTGCTTGCTGTGGATGAATGAGTCAGGCAGCTATGAATGGCCTAGCTATAGGATGCTGGCTGGAAAGATACCTATGAGGGTGGACGCTGATTCTTATAAAATTTAAGGTCTCAAATCAAATGCTTGAACATAAGCCTCAGGCTCATGAAAGGACAAGCACATTAGCATTTCATTTCCAAAGAATGAGGGAAATCGTTGAAAAACAAAACCACAACAAAAACAGTGAGAGAGAGCACACTATGTTTTGAAAAAGCAAAATTCTCATTCTTTTGACCCAAGGGAAGTATCTTCAATTTGTTCTATTAGGTAAATCCAGACAGAAAAAAAAAAAAATGTACACTGTATCAACTTTTATTATCAATTTCACATCACGTCTTCTATTCCGAGGAATGCGCCTCTTTATAATGGCATCAGTGGTGAGCACTTAGGAATGAGAACAGTGAGCTAATCTCCATCAGCATCTAAAAGTGTATTACCGAAGAGGGGAGCAGCTTTGTAGACATTAGTGACCTGTTGGGGCTTAGAAGTAGAATTGGGTAATGTGTATTTCTTGACTCACTGCTGCAGACTTCACTGGGAGATTTAGGAAGAAGTATCCTATAATCACAAGAGTGAGCTCTTTCTTTTAAATTTTTCTTTCCAGTGATAAATGATACTTATACATACTTAGGGGCACAATGAAATGTTTCAATATGCATATGCATTACAGAAAGTTTTAGTTAATCTAACATATACATCCCCTCACACATGTCTTTTCATAATAACAATTAGAATTTACTCATTTAGATATTTAGATATATATCATTATCAATAATATTCCCAATATTTATTAGGACATTTAAATGTGTTCCTCTAAGTGCACCAACATGTTCACATTTCCCACCCAACCAAACCTCCACTCCCCACCCCAGCCTCTTGTAGCTATGATTCTAATCTCTATTCCTATAAATTTGAGGTTTTTAGATTCCATACATCAATGAGATTATGCAGGATCTTTTCCCATGCCTGGTTTATTTTGCTTAGCACAACATCTTCAGTGTTTATCTGTGTTGTAACAAATACCCAAATCACCTTTGTTGTAAGACAAGAGTGTTCCATTTTATATGACTGTCATGATTTGTTTATCCAACTGATGAACACTTTGATTGATTTCATAATGATGGCTGTTGTGAATGATAATGTAGTGAATTCCAGTGAATACCAAGCTCTTCCATAGACTGAATTCAACTCTTTAACTTATAAATTCAAACGTGAGATTGCCAGACACCAAGGTAGTTCTATTTTTAGTCTGAGAGACCTCTATCCAGTTTCAAAGATGGCCGTGCTTTTGCATCCCTCCATCACCAGCATACTAGTGTTCTGTCTAATCTCACAGCACTTGTAATTCTTTGCCTTTTCATAGCCGTTGTAGCAGGTGCTCAACGATCATTGGGCTACATCTTCCCCTGCTATTAAATTGTATGAATTCCTTTTGCATTTTGTATGTAAATGTTGTGTTATTCAATTTGCAAATATTTTCCCAATTCGTGCATCTTATCGTTTGTTTACTTCTTGCTGCATGCCAGGCATTTATGATATCGTAATTCAGGCAGCCATGTCATGAACGAGGTAATATTTTTGTTCGCTTTGACAGATGATGAAATGACAGCTTAGAAAGGGTAAACAAATGGCCCATTAATAATGGAACAGCTAAATAAGTAGCCAGTAACTCCCCAGCTTCCTAAACAGCTGCATTCATTCCTCTCCTGAGTTGGTATATGGTGAACTGCTAGGACTTGCCCTGGCCTGCCCTGCCAACTGATGCTTACAATCAAGCAAGAACCACTGAAAATTCTCAACTGCAGAAGAGTTGAATATTCCATCACTTAGGACCTTTCTTACTCAAAACCCACTCAGTTTGTTGTAAAGCAACTCGGCTGAACAGGTAAACAAGAAAGCCATGAGCTAGCATTCACCATGCTTTTTAAGTTAATGAGCATCAGGTCTGTGAAATGTTGATGTGTCTGGCAGATGCAGGGAGCATTCAGAGTCCAGCTCCAGTCCCTCCCTCACTTGGCAGAAAGATAAAAGGGAGCCCATGCTCTGTACTTTCCACAGAGCAGGCACCAAGCAAATGTTTCCCTTGGATTTCGAGGGCAAGGTCAAATCCGGAGAGAGCAAGTAACAGCAGTTCTGGCTTTGCTTCCTCTACCCTGGAGAGCCCCCTAACAAGCAGCATATAATGATCTTGTCACCCACCTATTTCCATGAACAAATAAAAGGGACTAATTACTCAAAACAACCTGTCAAAATGAAGCCTGTGGTTTTGCTGCCATAATCCTTAGGTTAGGCATGGAGGGTAGTTCCTGGGGCCAGAGGGACATTCAGTGACCTAGCTGTCACCAAGAACATTGTCACCTACCTGACCCAAGAGGAATGTAATGGGAACACACAGATCTAAGGCAGAGCTTACTGTGTTCTGAGTCCAGTCAGTTATGCCTAGCAATTCTCAGCCCTTTGGCATCTTTTATGGCTTCTTACAGAAGCCGAGGGAAGTTGCCACTGTGTCTTTTTCACATAAAAAACAACATGGATTTCTATGCATACAAAATACTTGTGGATAATTTTGGGGACCTGGGGCCTCAAAGCTCATACATTCAATTCTTTAGATTCCCTGCAGCCCTCTGCTCTGCTGTGTTAGCAGCCCCTCTCTGGTTCAGATCAAACCTCCAGCAAGGTTTTGCATTAATGGGGGACAAAGATTACAGGGCTGGGAGCCAACACCCATGCACACAGCAGCAAGCAAATGAACTGGATGTTAAAGGAACAGGAAAACAGCAAAGGTTGGTATTGCAGCTCCCAGCCAGGCTTATCTGTCTGCTTCTCTTTCCCTCTCTTTATCCCCAACCTCTGTTTTCTCCCACTTTGTTGTTGTCCCTCAGCATCTGAGTTTACAAAGCCAACACTTTCATCCTGGTCTGCATCCTGTAGAAGACAACAGAATCATGCCATCATTCACCCAAAGCCTTTCCGCTTCCTGTCTCTCCTCTGAGACTTTGATCTCAGACTGTTGACCACCTGTCACAAAGCAGGAGACAAGTTCACCTTCAGAGGGACCAGCAGGACCAGGGACATACAAATAACTTATTTGTAGGTTCGTGTCTCTCAAAACTTGGTCTGCTGGCCACCTGTGTCTGAGCCAGAGACTGCAGGTAATTCAGATTCATAGGCTACGTTCCAGACACACTGAACCAGAGTGTAGCTGGGGGAGAGGAAGAGGCAGTAAATACTTACAGAGAGCGGGTCTTTTTGATTGAACTATCTGAAAACTAAAGACTTCCAACTGCGTTCTTGAATCAAACAAAGTTGCCACAAATGTACATACCTGGACCCTAACCCTTTACATCAGTAAAGGCATGCTGAATTAACTGGAGCATTCACATTCCATCCTTTGATTGTCCCAGATCTCTTATGAAAGTGTCACTAAAGATGCTTCCTGTAACAGCAGAGCTGACTGTCCCACTTGTTTAATAACCGGGTAAAGTTTAACATTTGGATAAAGTTTTGCCAAAACAAACAAAAGAAGAAAACACCTCACACGCTTTCTTTCGTTGTATAAAGAGAGCTGAATAATACAACGTGTTTTCATTTTCACCCAGAAGCCCAGAACTAAATCCAGGAGTTTACATTTAGCACTGGATTCCTGGGTAGTGTCTTCAATATTGAGGCTCCTAGAATCACATCCACTCCCTTACATAACCACCTCTTGGTCTTTTTCTCTTATTATAAATACTGTTTAAGCATTCCTCTTCCACTGAAAGCTGTTGCTAATGTTTTCTCCAATAAAGGCGCGTGCACATCATTTTTCAACAGTTCGTGGTGCTGTAGGAAGCATCAGTGGGAAGGCAATCATGTCAGATCTCATCCATCCTTGTTCTTGCTTAGCTGTGTTTCCTTAGGCTGCTCAGTTATTCTCTCTAGACCTGGCTTCATTCTTTCGGAGGCCTCCCAAGCCTCCAATTTCCACCTCCGGCCTCACACCATCTTGTCAGTAGGAAGACCATGTTGTCATCCCTGAGAAGGCCTAGCATCAGTGCTGGGGCTGCGATCTTCTGCCACATGCTGGGCCATGAAACAAAGATGTCTTGAGAAGCACAGGAGATGAAGCCTAAAATCCTAGGCCTGGTCTCTGGTCCTGGTGCCACAGCAAAGAGAGGCCAGTACAGACTGTGCCAGCCACACACAAGGTATGTTGGCAGTGGTAAGAGAAGCTTAGGATTAGAATTAAAGCCACTCAGCCAAAACTATACTCATTTCTATTTAAGTACATTAAAATATTGCAAAGTGTTTTTTCTCTTGATCTTGTCTTTGTCAAATGAACAGGTCCAAAATTGTTAAATGTCAATATTTTAAATGTTTCATCTCAAGAAAACAGAAAAATGTTTGAGGTGATGGATATGCTAGTTAGCCTAATTTGATCACTATACAGGCTATACACATATTGAAACTTGCACAGCTATTAATCAATGGAAAACACACTGCAAGGAGTGGTGGGGTAACACACAACTGTAACTGCAGAATCTGGGCGGTTGAGGCAAAAGATCTCAAGTGCAAGACCAGCCTGAGCCATATGCTAACACCTCACCAGGACCACCCTAAACAAAGTAATAAGTTAACCATGTATTTACACCTGATTTTTTTAATTTGAAAGTCAAATTGCTATGGCATGCCTATGAAATATCACTCAGTGGCTGCTCAACTTTTTATTTGACTCCAGCTCTAACTCTTGGGACCACCCATTTCTTACAGTTTGCTGAAACAGGATGATTATCTGCTCACAATGTTTACAGCACAAAACTGGCCTCTGATTTTGCGTGATGCACATTTTGGTTCTTTGGTCCAGAGGACCTTCCCCCACACACACCTCCAGCCTTGTGTTTTTAATGGAGAGGCTCCTGCCAGAGGCAGCAGTGTTTCTGCAGCAAACTCAAACACACAGAACTGAGGTTAAATTCTAGCCCAGTGACTTAGCTGAGAGAAGGTTCGAACGTTAAAGAACCCTTGGCCACTGTTTGTCTTGTGCAGGTGCAGAGAGCTGTAGGTGGTTGCCAAATATCTATGTGGAACAATTTTTCAAGAACTTGATTCACTTCTATTTTGTGATTAAGAAATACTCTAGCTACAAACCTAAAATAATCATTAATTTTTGCGGTAACATCATTTGGGCTTCGCCAATGGTCACCATGCAGGTTCCAGACACTGAGATCCTTCATTGCTGGGAACAGCCACAGAAGAATTTAAAAAGTTCAAATTGAGTTTCTGTTTCCTTTTATTGAAGAGTTTCAGAGTTAATTCTCTAAAGAATGAATACTTCCCTAAGTTACACATAGCTGTCAAAAGAAACAACATGGAATTATTCCTTTACTCTAAAGAAAAATCACAGTGAGTTGCAGACAACTAAAGACATTGAAGAGGACTCGAGCAGAGCCTAATCTTAGACAAATATTAGATTTTATATATTGCTGTGCAAGTTTGTGTCAAAAGGCAGTTCTATCTATAAAAACTAGATACAGGCTGAATATATTTATCACAAGTTCATAGCCTGAGAGGGTTATCATCTTTGATCAGCAGCCAGGGGCTTAATTGAAGTAAATATCACCATAAGACAGGGACAGACACATCACAGATGCACCTATTAGGCACTGTGTTGCTTTTCTTTTCGTTTCTTTTTTTTTTAAAATACAATATTTATTTATTTATTTATTTATTTTTTATTTTCATATTTTATTTACATTTCAAATGTTTCCCTCTTTCCAGATCTCCCCTTTGGAACCTCCCCATTCCCTCCACCCTCCCCCTGCCACTATGGGGATATTCTCCAACCCACCCCCCCACCCAACCCCCCACCCACTCTCATCTTCCCTCCTTGACATTCTCCTATACTGGGGGAT
Source organism: Rhynchomys soricoides (assembly GCA_019843965.1). Classification (NCBI taxonomy): domain Eukaryota; kingdom Metazoa; phylum Chordata; class Mammalia; order Rodentia; family Muridae; genus Rhynchomys; species Rhynchomys soricoides. The sequence continues at coordinate 17,653,814 of JADRCH010000029.1, forward strand.
AGAACACCCTCAGGCCCAAGGGCCTCTCCTCCCCCTGACGGGTAACAAGACCCTCCTCTGTAGTCTTTGTGGCCAGCACTATGGGTCCCTCCATGTGTATTCTTTAGTTGGTGGATCAGTCTCCAGAAGTATGGGGGGTCAGGCCAGTTGCCAGTGTTGCTACCTCCCTGGGGCTGCACACTCCCTCAGCTCCTTCTGTCCTTTCTCCAAGCCCTCCATCTGGGACCTCGTACTCAGTACTACTGTTCCTGCGAAGTGACTCTTGGGTATTTCAAACTTTTAGGCTAATAACCACTTAACAGTGAGTACATACCATGTTCATTCTTTTGTGACTGCGTTACCTGGCTCAGAATGATGTTTTCAAGATCCATCCATTTGTCTACGAATTTCATGAAGTCATTGTTTTTAATAGCTGAGTAGTATTCCATTGTGTAAATGTACCACATTTTCTGTATCCATTCCTCTGTGGTGGGACATCTGGGTTGTTTCCAGCTTCTGGCTATTATAAATATGGCTGCTATGAACATAGTGGAACATGTGTTTTTATTACATGTTGGAGCATCTTCTGGGTATATGCCCAGGAGTGGAATAGCTGGGTCCTCAGGTAGTATTATGTCCAATTTTCTGAGGGTCCACCAAACTGATTTCCAGAGAGGTTGTATCAGCTTGCAATCCCACCAGCAATGGAGGAGTGTTCCTCTTTCTCCACATCCTCGCCAACATCTGCTGTCACCTGAGTTTTTGATCTTAGCCATTCTAACTAGTGTGAGGTGGAATCTCAGTGTTGTTTTGATTTGCATTTCCCTGATGACTAAGGATGTTGAACATTTCTTTAGGTGCTTCTCGGCCATTTGAGTTTCCTCAGTTGAGAATTCTCTGTTTAGCTCTGTTCCCCATTTTTTGATAGGGTTATTTGGATCTCTGGAGTCTAGCTTCTTGAGTTCTTTGTATATATTGGATATTAGCCCTCTATCAGATATAGGATTGGTAAAGATCTTTTCCCAATCTGTAGGTTGCCGTTTTGCCCTAATTACAGTGTCCTTTGCCTTACAGAAGCTTTGTAATTTTATGAGGTCCCATCTGTCAATTCTTGACCTTAGAGCACAAGCCATTGGAGTTCTGTTCAAGAGAAAACTTCAGACCAATTTCCCTTATGAATATCGATGCAAAAATACTCAATAAAATTCTTGCAAACCGAATCCAAGAACACATCAAGACAATCATTCACCATGATCAAGTAGGCTTCATCCCAGGGATGCAGGGATGGTTCAATATCCAGAAATCCATTAATGTAATCCACTACATAAACAAACTCAAAGAAAAAAACCACATGGTCATCTCATTAGAGGCTGAAAAGGCATTTGACAAAATTCATCATCCCTTTATGATAAAAGTCTTGGAAAGATCAGGAATTTAAGGAGCATACCTAAACTTAGTAAAAGCAAAATACAGCAAACCAGTAGCCAACATCAAACTAAATGGAGAGAAACTCGAAGCAATCCCACTAAAATCAGGGACTAGACAAGGCTGCCCTCTCTCTCCCTGTCTATTCAACATAGTACTTGAAGTTCTAGCTAGAGCAATCAGGCAACAAAAGGAAATCAAAGGGATACAAATTGGAAAGGAAGAAATCAAAATATCACTATTTGCAGATGATATGATTATATACTTAAGTGACCTGAAAAACTCCACCAGAGATCTGCTACAGCTGATAAACAACTTCAGCAAAGTGGCCAGATACAAAATTAACTCAAGCAAATCAGTAGCCTTCCTATACTCGAAGGATAAACAGATTGAGAAAGAAATTAGGGAAATGACACCCTTCACAATAGTCACAAACAATATAAAATATCTTGGTGTGACTCTAACCAAACAAGTGAAAGATCTGTATGACAAGAACTTCAAGTCTCTGAAGAGAGAAATCGAAGAAGACCTCAAAAGATGGAAAGATCTCCCATGCTCATGGATCAGCAGAATTAACATACTTAAAATGGCCATCCTGCAGAAAGCAACATACAGATTCAATGCTATCCCCATCAAAATCCCAACTCAATTCTTTATAGACCTAGAAAGAGCAATTCTCAAATTCATATGGAATAACAAAAAACCCAGGATAGCAAAAACTATCCTCAACAATAAAAGGTCTTCTGGGGGAATCAGCCTCCCTGACCTCAAGCTGTACTACAGAGCAGTAGTGATAAAAACTGCATGGTATTGGTACAGTGACAGGCAGGTTAATCAATGGAATAGAATCGAAGACCCAGAAATGAATCCACACACATATGGTCACTTGATCTTCGACAAAGGAGCTAAAACCATACAGTGGAAAAAAGACAGCATCTTCAACAAATGGTGCTGGATCAACTGGCGGTCTACATGTAGAAGATTGCGAATTGATCCATTCCTATCTCCCTGCACAAAGCTCAAGTCCAAGTGGATCAAGGACCTTCACATAAAACCAGATACACTGAATCTAATAGAAGAGAAAGTGGGGAAGAGTCTCGAACACTGTGTTGCTTTTCTGCTGTCCAGTTTTTCATTACTCTGAAGGTACAGCTATCTGATGTGGACTTGAAGTCCCCTATTTCCTTACCCAGATCTTTGTTAAGGTGGTGCTGAACCCCTAATACATTTGTTGGAGACAATGAGCAAAAGAACAGTAGTGACAGATGGATATTGGTGGCCCTATTCCAGGTAGTTTGTTCACCTACAAATAACAGCAGACTCTGGGACTTCGGGTTTGAATAAATCTAACAGCAAGGGGAACTCTTGGCTCCCATCCCTCAAACAATTCTGAACAACTCACGTGACCCAAGAATGAAGGATCTAGTTTTCTATGGCCATTATCCAAGGTCAAGTAGCATCTCATCGCATTCTTTACATTTATTCACTCGACAAATATTTACTGAGTTCCCATATGGCAGACATTATTCTAGGTGCTGGGCAGGGAGCAATGGCAAAGTTCCTGTTCTTCTGGTACCACATCACAATGGAGAGAGAATGAAGGCTCACCTTTATGCACTGTATTGATTTGGTTTTTATCACTTGAAACAAATTAGAGTCAGATAGGAAGAGGAATCATCAGCTGAGGAATTGTCCTCACCACTTTGGCCTTTGGCATGCCTGTGGGGTATTTTCTTGATTAATAATTGACATAGGAGAGCTCAGCTCACTCTAGGCAGTGCTATCTATAAGCAGGTGTCCTCGGTTGTATAAGAAAGCAGGCTGAGCAAGCCAGAGGGTGCAAGCCAGTAAGCATCACAGGTCCCAACTCCCCTCAATGATGAACTGTGGTGTGGAAGTGTAAACCATCTAGATAAACTCTTTCCTCCCCTAGTTGCTTTTTGTCAGCGTGTTGTATCCCAGTAACTGAAAGCACAGTAGAGCATGCATTATAGAAAGCAATACATAAGTTAATATATAAGCAAACCAGAAATAAAGATAACAGTGTTGGATGTGCAACATAGAAGTCAAATCCATGATGTAAATATAAGTGATTGGGTTTAGGTGGTCACACAATGGTTCCCTGAGCGATCAAGTCTCACATTCATTGTGAAGATGAGTTCTGAGATACATGGACACAGACCCTCCCTGAGCCAAGCAGACGCAAAATGACATGTCTCTGCAAGGGTGCTAACTCTATGACTGAGTCCTCAGTCTGAACAGTGGTTCCCAGAAGAGCAATGTTAGTGTACAATGTTATCTGAAGGCAGAAACTATCAGTTCTCACATGGGTGTGAATTCATGTTGGTTGGTCCACTGTCTTTGTAGTATTAAAGGAACAGATAGGACCACCAGAGAAGGCAGTCTAGATAGTATGGTGGGATGGGCTAGCAGTAACTGTGGAGGGTAGTCAGGGCTTGTGAGCTGGAAATCTGGGGTCAGGGGAGACATCTCCATGGTGCTTGTCATTCATGTCCTTCCTGATTTTCTGCTAGAACAGCAGAGTGTGAATGCACCCTCAGCCCTTGCCCCCAAGCTTTCCTGGCTCACACAGAGTGAGTTAGTAATGGGCTAAAGTTAAAGAGGGTTGCTTGCCAGTGTCCAAGCTTTACCATTGGGAAGGGATGGGGGGAAATTGTTATGAAGTAGCAATGAAAGGCAGACATGATAGCAACCTGTCTGGGGGTCTTTGTCTAGCCCCTGAGAGTTGATCTTCCAGAACCAACCTGCTAGAATTCCACCTTTTAAAACAATGATGTAGTGGGGAGATTAGCAGTCCCCGTGACTGTGAAGATATTTGCACAGTAATACTTGGATGAGCTACAGAGCTGCAGAGTTGCCAATGGAGCCATTGGTGTGTGTGTGTGTGTGTGTGTGTGTGTGTGTGTGTGTGTGTGTGTGTTGGCAGCCGAGAGGGGTCTGCGTGGTGAAATGGAGGCTGCAGCAGTGACTTGGGAGAGAGAGAGAGATAGAGAGAGCTGTGTAGATGTTGAAACCAGCAGCCAGAAGCTCCAGCAGCTCCAGCAGCAGCAGCAGTGAGAACAGATGCTGTAGAAAGATCAAGGAAGGCAAGTTTTAAGCAGGGATATCTACAGGTGCAGGTAAGAACTAGGTCATGAGATCTGCCACAAGGGCAGAAAGGCTCTCTTAAGAGAACAGCCTCCCTCCAGTCTCTGAAGGATTCTCAAAAAGTCAAAGACAAGATACCCAGGATTCACAAGCCTACAGTGTTCCCTGGAGCCAATAGATAAGTTTTACAGAAGGAACTCATGGTCATCACCACACTTATACCTGGCAGCATGTTGGCTCAGCATTTTATATTTGACTATATTGGTTACCAAAATCTGCTCAATTACATATTAGCAGACATATGAGTCAAGTGGTCACTTGTTTCACTAATAAGGAAACCTCAGAAGGCCTTTCCTGGAGCAGAAATCTTTTGTATTTTGTCTCTGGCAAGGTCATTGGTTAGAGTTCTAATTTCTCTGAAAATGGGCATTCATGATGAGTTTGCAAACAACGAAAAAGCATACGGGTAGTGACTGGGAAGATGGCTCAGCGGTTAAAGCACTTGCTACGCAAACCTAACTAAATGCCTAGTAAGTGGGTAGACCTGCCTGAAATTGTAGCCTCTGAAAACAGAGAAAAAGTATTCTTCAGAGCAAGCTGGCCAGGAAGACTAAGCCATATCATTGAACTTGGGGTTTGGTTGAGGTAAGAAGAGCCACTGAGGCTGATTCCTGACCTCCAGCTTCCACAGGGCATTCACACTCATACACATGTACCCACATGCATGCAAACATGCATGTCACACACAAACACATAAAAGTAGAAAACCTAAACATCACAAGGAGGGATCTGTGGTTCTCCACCAGATAGTACAGGGACTGTCGTGCACATGTATCCTGAGGTAATAGTGGTTAAAAATAGTGTCCCTGCAGTTGATCTCATATGAACTCTTTCTAATCCCAAGGCGCATTCTCAGACATGTTATCACATGCACAGTGTTTATTACATGGATTGGCTATAAGGACAGATGTTAAGAATCAAGATTCTTTGTGTGGCACACTTGTTTTCAGGGTATCAGAGAATACCTTCCTGGTGTACTGATGACATCACTGGTCACCCCACCTTGGTCTTCTTCAGCTCTCTAACTTCTAGCTTTGATCTCTTTCTGTCTGTGTCTATGCTCTTTGTACCTCATCTACTGTATGAGCTTCAAACGCCACTTTACACCGTCCAGTCCAAACCCTTCATCAGAGTCCAAGAGACATAAGTCCAACTGCTTACCTGACTCCTATCTGCTTGTCACAGCCACCAAATCCTCACCTAAACATGTCTGTCTCAGCTGTGATAAGCTCACCCTTCTGGGTATCATTAGGGTCTTCCTTTCTTCTAAAATTCACATCGAACTGTTGGCAATTCTTGTTGGGTTTCTCTTTGGAACTGTGTAGGGTGTGACTGTCTCCCACTGCCCTGTTATTACTGCTGCCTTTGGTCCCTTAATCTTCTTCTCACTTCTGCTCTGTCCCCATTAGCTTCTTCCCAATTCGGCATTCAGAGAAAGTCTACCGAAGGTTATCTATTCAGAGTTCCCCAGGACCTTCCAGTTTCCAGACAGAAAGTCAAAGTTTTAGTGGCGATACATGCAGCCCACCTCTCCCCCTTCCTCACGCCCCCACATCTCCCCACCCTCCCCACACTTGTCCCCACCTGTTCCTGCAGCACACCTGCGAGCTTCCAGTATATTTAGCGTTTTACATTTACACTTCCCAGAACGTGCCTCCCCGGTTTCCACGTGCCCTTTCCCAAATAGCACTTCTCCTCCTACCTTTTCCTGACCACACTAATTAAAATTATGACTGATAGGCTATTTTAGGAATCTCTCGTTTGCATCCTGTCTCAACAAATTCAATTATGATTTTTTTTAAAAAAGTAGCACTCACTACCAAGATAGAGAACAATGAACTTGCAGCTGAGTCTTAGCTACATCATCAACCAGCAGGTGCCCTTGGATTTTTGATCCTTGAGCTTCATTTCTCATATTTCTGATGGGAGCAATGTCCTACCTGCTCACAAATCCCTATGAGGTAATGTATAGGATGAACAATTTTAAGGCATGTGTTCAACACAAAATAAAATTTGTTTGGGTACCCTTTCCTTCTCTTGAAGAATGAACATAAGTTACCTTTGTAAAGGAGGGGAGGGGGTCCTTAGAACTCACAAGAAATTTACCTCTCAGGCCACACAGTCCACACATGGCTGCGAACACCGTCGATTCCATTTCGATGTTCCTGACTCCAGCTTTGTATGCTCTCTTCAAGTAGTCTAGCTTTTTCTCTCTGGAAAAAGAACATAATGCTCCATCTAGGCGACCTTGGCCTGAAAGAGAATGGAGTGATTTAGTGGCTGCAGTCTCACTTCAGTGGCAGTAGCATCCTCAGAAGCCTGTTTACTTATGCCCCTCCCTCTTGAGTGAGCCTCCTCTGAGGATCTAGCTGTTGACTTGTTCCTCCAAAGAACTATAAACATGGCCGCACCTGGCTCACATCTCATATACAGGGCAGAATGTCTGTACCGGAGTGCCCCAGTTCTGAAGGACAGTGGGGACATCAGAAACAGGGTGAGGGGGTCACAGAGAAAGTTGTCCTTTGGGGAGAACCTCAGCTGGCTCAGTGACAGGGGCGCAGGCCATGTGGAGACACCAGGGGAGAAAGGTTTTATACCTCAGGGATGTTCCTGAGGCAAATGGTTTGGATACTGCCACTCTCCTTATGACCACCATGGCCAGACATAGGCAACTGGTGTGTGCTGTGTCCTTTGCACACCTCTCAGGCTTCATGCTACCCCTTCACTCAGGCTTTTCCATCCAGATTGTCCCTATTCTGTCTTGGTTAATTTCACTGGGTTGACCAGTGGGCACAGAAGGAGGTGGAGAACAATCTGATGTTACCTCTTTGCCATGTGTGTATCCGGACTTTTTGCACTCAGCAGTGCCCAGATGGAAGCTAGTGGCCATCCATTACTTACACAGTCCTTCCTGAAGTCCTACCTTTCCTTTGCTCCTGTTCCCTCTGGCTTCCATCCTAGCAACCAGCTTTTCCCTGCTCTTCTCTCCTCTTTAGTGCTGCCTGCCAACACCTCTGTTATTGAGGCTGAGCCAAACTCAATTGGCCCAGAGGCCCTAGGTAATGTGAATGTGAGGGTCTACAGAGGCAGATAGGAGTTGTCTCACCTCACCCAGCCCCAGCTTAAGTAGCCCCAGATGTGGGCAAAGTCTTTCCAGGGCTATCATGCATCAACTATTTTGTACTTTTTAATGTTATGTTATGTTATGTTATGTTATGTCAGAGGGCCAAAACTCTGGATTTTCAGATGGAAAGCTCTAGAAATTACAAATGTTGGCAAAAATCTTCCATATTTGAAATAGTATCTCATAGCCCAATGGAAACACTGACTCTCTTAGGCTCCTGCTAATGAACTGTGACATAAACACATGGGTGGGTGAGCCTCTAAATGAAGGGCCTAAGAGCTGATAACCTAGAACAGTCTCACTGTCCATCTACCTCCCTGCTGCCTGCCTGTTGTAGAAATGACTCAACACCTTCTCTAACCTGAACAAATACAAACAGTCTATCTCCATGTGTGACATTTAAAAGTAGAATGTAAACTTCGATTGAGAGAAAGGTAAAAGAAGTTGGCAATGAAATTTTAACATCAATTATAATATTATATAAACATAACTATAGTAAAGATTTGCTGTGAAGTACTATGGAGTCAAGACAGTGCAGATTCTTCTGTAAGGGGCAGAATCCTTGGAGATTGGTTTGTCCTGGTTTTCCTTTGCCTTGGTCCTCATCCTTTGGAACAAGAGCTGTTATTTGGCAGTGACCTTCAACTTAACTCTAAACTAGGTATGGAGGCCGTTTACTCTGAGCTGTAGACCACCTCATCCTCACAGAATGTGTCTAATTAAACATTCCTCTCCATTTCCTAGCCTTCTTTCTTGCTTGGGGTTCAGGAGAATGATAAAAGCATAGAACTAGCATATTCCTCTTTCTTAAAGTCAGCAATTTAAGTAAAAGTCATGGGCAGAGAGAAGATGCTGTCACTATGACTAATTGCATTTCAGTATTCAAATTGATACAGGATTAAACCCATTCTCGATATAAAGTCACTCTGTGTGTTTCTCAGCTGCTTATTAAGCCCTTATGTTGCTATGCTTTAGTAAGTAAAAAGGCAATTTGCTTCTCCTTGAAAATCCACACGATTAATTTGCTATCATGCAGTTTTAATATAAATTGTGGGTTTGTGTAACAAGTGGCTGGTGTTTTCCTGCTGCTTTCCTGGTGTGCAAACGATTCTCACCTTCATAAAAGTCATAGGTACACATTGTGTGTCCGATGAGGGTTGGAAAGTTGGGGATTTCTCTGCTACAGTTGAACAAATCATAAGCCAGTTCTCTGTCAAGCTCAGTGCTTCGGGTGACCACATTATCCAAGATGATCTGCTCAAACCGAGGCTTGAAGAAGGAGTCTACAGCTGTATCTGTTATTACAACAGACCCTGGAGCAATCCCTGCAAAGAGGAACAAATAAGTGATCCCAGAAGATTGCTTCAAGTTGACTTTTGTGTCGTGAAGCATTCGGCCTGTTCTGTCAATGCTAATTAATGCTGTTTGTTAATGATTCCTCCTGCTTCCATCTTTAAAAAGATGTTTTTCCCTAAGTGCAAGTGAATAACCTTTAAAACAGCCATTCTCATTGGCTGTCTTTGCAGATTCGCATTTACAATGTGGTGGGGTTTAGGTTTCAAGACAAACATGACTCTTGGACATGCAAATTAGTGCCAGCCTGCAGGCTCAAATTTGAATAAATGAGGTCAGAAATAAAGTAAATGAGCCTGCCAGCAAGTAGCTTTCATAAAGTGATGTGACTACTTGATAGTTAATCTTCCTACAAACCCCTCGATTACTGTAATTTCTTGGCAGCTCTCTCCTCTCTTCCTTCAGAGTCTCATCACATACCTCCCTTTCCTCCCCAACTCCATGCAAATTAGGCCTCTTGGCTGACCTTCCATTGCTGTGAAGTCTGGCTTGCTCAAGGGGCTAGGGGCCCACTGAGATGTCATTTCTTGTCAACTCTTACTCTCCCTGACTGGGTGTGTCCTTGCCCTCCCTTTCATCACACTAATGCCAATGTTCCTCAGGTGTCAGCTGGAGTCACTCTCTTCCAAAGTCTGAGCGATAGAGAGAGAACCAAAGAAATGAGCATAAATAAGTAAAAGGTAAAAAAAGACGGGGTCCAGAGAATTTCCCAAGGCCTCCTGGGGTCCATCTTTTGATTTATTTGTTTATTTATTTATGAGTACACTATTACTCTCCTCAGACACACCAGAAAAGGGCATCAGATCCCATTACAGATGGTTGTGAGGCACCATATGGTTGCTGGGATTTGAACTTAGGACCTCTGGAAGAGCAGTCAGTGCTCTTAACCGCTGAGCCATCTCTCCAGCCCCCATCTTTTGATTTATACCAATTTCTACTGACAGCCTGAGTGCAAAGCTGTATCTAAATGGTACTCTTTTTTTTTTTTTTTTTAAACTGTTATCCATTTGTCTATTTCTCTGATGAAGCACAATCTATATAAAGTTAAGAATAGTGTCACCTCGCTGCTCTCTCGCTTGGTCTGGTGTCGTACCCAGAACATCATAAGTATTCAATAGAAATTAGTGAGTACATGCTTCTATCAAGATACCACAGAACACGGGTCTGTAAATTCTGGTCCTCAGGCCACATGCCACCTGTCTTAGTAAACAAAGCTCTGTTGCAACATGATCCACACGTTCTTTTACATACTGTCCTTGCGATACCTGAGCTATGTTGTGATGCTAAAAAGTAGCAACAGCCAGCAAGTGCACAGTTTGCAAAGCCCAGAACCTTTATTATCTGGCACTTTACAGAATTTTTAAAAACAACCCTGGCTATGGAGTGCAGACTCATCTTGGGTTTGTATATATTCTAATATGCCAAAGTAAAATTAATTAGGGAGCACTTTATATTTCCTGATAGATACCCAAGGTGGCTGTGGGACTTTAATTTCTGTTGTTGTAATAACAACTCTAACAAAAGCAGAGAGACCAAGTTTACGTGGTTTGCAATTTCAACTTACAGTCCACCCTTATGAGGAAATTAAGGTAGGAACTAGAAACAGTCAGTCTCATCCACAGTCATGAGCAGAAGGGGAAAAAATGGGTGCGCATATACCTGCTGGCTTGCTGGTGCTCAGCTGCATTTCCCTACTTTTGCGCAAGTCAGGACCTCTTGCTAGGGAATGGTCATGCCCACATCAACAAATTGAATTAAGACAATCTCCAACCAGATACACCCACAGGCCAACCTAAGGTAGATGCTAGGTTGTGTCAAGTTGATAATCGAAGCTAAACATTCCAGTAGCTTCTGAAGATACAGTTCTGATTGGCCAGGCACATTGTAAGTAAGTAAACAAGTGGTTCCTTACAATGCCCTAAGACATTGAGAAGGAAGTTGAAAATGTGTTTTCCTCATACTGGCTTAGCATGTAGATACATTGAAGCATGTATAGCCTAGTCTCGCTAAGACAAAAGTTTTTTCTTTTTTTAAATTATGTACATTTCCTTTATCAAGGTATTTTTGCTCAGTTAAGGATTGATCATGCCATGCCAGCAAAAGAATAAGTAATATCTGTATTTTCTATCTTCAAATATAGTGTTGCTTCAAACAAAGCAAATGAGCCTGTCTTAGATGCAACTCTGAACTGCTTGCACCAGAACAATAGTTTGCTTTGTCTCCATTGACAGGCCTCCACAATGTATACAATCTTGTTGTAGTCTGTACTGTGTTATCATGAAGCACAAGACCATGCTGGTCTTCGGACAGTCACCAGAGTAACTAGCTGGAGGCTCATTCATATCTATTGGCAACTGCAGCAGTCAGGAGGCCAGAAATGTGTAGCTGTGAGCTCAGAAGACAGATCAGTGTATCCCACAAACCGAGAATTACAAGCAGTCTTCATTTTGGTTCCCAAGTCTTTCCCAGGCACTTTCTTCCCTGATACTGATTATTTGGGAAACCACAATCTAGAAGGGTGCCTGGCTAACACTGCTTCATTCTCCCTTTCCATTTGGAATAGCACCCACAAAAAAGAAATATTTTTTGTTCACATGTGAGGTGCTTTGGTCTGGCTTTGTTTCTGGATAATAGCTTTAGAAAGGCTGTGGTCCTTTTTAACTTGCTCCATCTTAGTCAGAGCTGTCTGTGAGAATGCTATTTCTCCAGTCCTTTGAGGATTTTTTGAGACCACCTCTTGCACCTAAATGCTTACTCAAGCAATTCTGGGGGGATTTGTCTTTTGAAAAGCTCACCTCCTTCTATGTAACCATGTAGTCCTGTTGCTCTATCAAACCTTTCTATTTAAAATGCTGCATCTGCCTTACATGTGGTCTCATGGTAAAATGGCACCCTGTAGGGTCTGCTCCGTAAGAAACAATTGAAGGGTGGCAGAGGAAGCTCTTGGACGAACTTAAGCAGTCACTAGACCTTTTCTAAAAGCCCACATGGTCCTTTTTTGTTGGGAGCCGCCTGAGCACCCACATCCGCCATTACAAGATGGCGCCTACATTCGGCCGAGGACAAGTTGTAAACAGGCTAGTGCGCATGCACCTGGTAATTTTCCACCTCAGAGTCTCAGCCTCTCTCGTGGCGGCATCTGGCCTGGTGTGCGGGAGCCAATGGGGAAGCTCCATGTCCCAGGCAAGCGCTGTGACCCATATAAAGGGCAGGTATTCTATTGTTCTGGGTCTCCACTCGTGGCCAGCTTATGCTCTCCCTCTCAAGATGCATTAAAGCTGTTCCTGCAGAAGGATCCTATGTGTGCCGCGTCGTTCTTGCTGGCGAGACCGTAGCGCGGGACATCTGGTGCCGAAACCCGGGAAACTTTGTCATCATCAAGCACCTTTGGAGACCCCCTGGAAACAGGGAGGATTCAGAACTGCAGGGAGGTAGGTTCGGATAGGCATGTCGATCCTGGATCTTGATTTGGGGTTGCCCCCTTTTTGGTCTAACGCTGTTGAAGTTTTGCTGATTGTGTTAAGTGCCCTCATTTTGGTTTTACAAGGTAGGGCCTATATAGATGCTGTAAGGGAGGGGCAAATCACCCTTGAAAGGGTCCAGGATACCATGTCAGAAACCGGACGGAGTGAGAGGATGGGTACCCAAAGGGAAAGAAATCTTAGCAATGGAAATGGACCTCCTGGTAAGTCGAAAGACGAGGGAGAGATTAAAGACAAAGTAGAGTACAGCCAAATTAAAGACCTGGCTGAAGCGGTTCGAAAGTATGGGGTAAATGCTAATTTTACTATAGTAATGTTAGAGAGATTTGCCGGGGTGTCCATGACTCCCGCCGATTGGCAGATGCTGGCCAAGGCTGCGCTCCCTACAATGGGCCAATATATGGAGTGGAAGGCTTTATGGCATGAAGCTGCACAAGCTCAAGCCAGAGCCAATGCTTCGGCACCGACCCCTGGACAGAGAGATTGGACCTTTGATATGTTAACTGGCCAAGGTCCTTTTGCGGTAGATCAGACCGCATTCAGGCAGATAAGAGACTTTGGTATCTCTGCCATTATCATAGGTGTGGTGGCAGCGGCTGCAGTTACAGGGGCCGTCACTGCTTCGGCCCTTGCGCTCTCTGGAACGATGCAGACTGCCAATACCATTAATGAGTTGTCTGCAGCTGCCACCTTAGCTCTAGACAGACAGGTATCCGCCAATACTCAAGTCCAGAGGGACCTAATGCTGGTTAACCAGCGCATTGATCTTATTCAAGAACAACTGGATGTCCTTTGACAGCTAGCGCAATTGGGCTGTGAACAAAAGTTGCCAGGACTCTGTGTTACTTCCATACAATATGATAGATTTACAAAAGCAGCTAACCTGTCTAAAAGTCTTTCGCAGTATATGTTACAGAATTGGATCCTTAAATTTGATGACACCCTGCGGGAATTGCCGACAGCAATTATTCAGATCAACTCCACCCGTTTTGACCTGTCCTTGACCCGAGGGCCTCTCTTCGTGGATTTCCTCGGCAATTTCTTATTTCAAGGAATGGGTGGGGGTGGGATTGTTTGGAGCAGTGCTTTGCTGTGGGTTGGTGTTCCTCCTATGGCTCATCTGCAAACTCAGGGCCCAGACTAAAAGAGACAAGGTGGTCATTGCGCAGGCGCTTGTTGCCTTAGAACAAAGAGCCCCGGCCGGTGTTTGGCTGTCCATGCTTAAACAATAGCAGTAGGTCGCCAGCCAGACAGTTCTTGCACACCCGCGAGTCTAGTCTCATTGCACTGGGTAGAATGTTTGGTCTGAGCAGCTCTTGAGGGATGTCGAGCAAAGCATCGCACAAGGCGGTCATCATTGTGGGCCACCTTGGGAGATATGTCATCTGCATGAGGGTTGAGTGCCCTAGTTTCCCTCCCTCTAAAAAACGGCACTGGGCGGGTCAGGAAAACCTCGGGCGCACATGAGCTTAGGGGTCTTCTCCTGTACAAGGCCCAACCTTTTGGTCAGGGGATTTGACCTCTGTCTCCGCCCTCTTAAGAGTGTCCTACTTTGCTTACAGAAATAAAAAGGGGGAGATGTTGGGAGCCGCCTGAGCACCCACATCCGCCATTACAAGATGGCGCCTACATTCGGCCGAGGACAAGTTGTAAACAGGCTAGTGCGCATGCACCTGGTAATTTTCCACCTCAGAGTCTCAGCCTCTCTCGTGGCGGCATCTGGCCTGGTGTGCGGGAGCCAATGGGGAAGCTCCATGTCCCAGGCAAGCGCTGTGACCCATATAAAGGGCGAGTATTCTATTGTTCTGAGTCTCCACTCGTGGCAAGCTTATGCTCTCCCTCTCAAGATGCATTAAAGCTTTACTGCAGAAGAATCCTATGTGTGCCGCGTCGTTCTTGCTGGCGAGACCGTAGCGCAGGACACTTTTTGGTGTGTAGTTGAGTAAAAGACAAGACCAAGAAAAGAGCTATAACCACTGAGATGAGCCAAAGGCAACGTTTTGCTAGCAGCCATAAGGTCTAATACTTATGGAAGTAGATAAAACAGGTAAATCCTTATAATTTTCTTTACCTGAACACCCCATTCCTGTCACATAGAATTTTTCAGGCTCAAAACCTACCCTTACTATGTGCTGATTAGTTTTTTGTCAACTTGGATCAAACTGAAGTCACCTGGGACGAGGAAGCCTCAACTAAAGAACTGTCTCTATAAGAATGGCCTAGCAGAGATCCTCCAAGGCCTCTGCTTCAATTCCTGCATCCAGGTTCCTGCCGTGAGCTCTTCCCTTGGCTTTCCTCAATAATTGACTGCAAGCTGTTACCCATATAAACCCTGCTCTCCCTGCTTGATTTTGGTCAAAGTCTTTTGATGGCAACAAAGAAACAAAGTAGAAAATGCCATAAAATCACACTTCCTAATAATTCTTCGCTTCTTTCTATGAACATCTTTGAACAGTGGAATCACACATACACACACACACACACACACACAGAGAGAGAGAGAGAGAGAGAGAGAGAGAGAGAGAGAGAGATCTTTAAATCCTCAAGCCCCAGCTTCCCAGTACTTTGCAGCCCATCAGGGTTTCTATTGGGCTCTAAATATGTTGGGTGTACTTTGAATTAACACAGGATGTATAAAGAATCACTCGGCTTTAATGGTAGAAATCAATCCATCTCACCAATTCCCCCTGACGTTCCAATTCTGATGATGGTAACATCACAGCAGCGTGCATGGTGGAGTAATTTGATGAGTTCGTGGAGCATAATAGAAATGGAGGGGATGCCCATCCCATGCTGTTGAGAGAGAGGAGAGTCATTATACAGCTCACACACGCATAAGTGAGCAGGACGTATTTTTCTTCTTTATGACTTAACAGCCCTTGTATAAATTTACATAATCATTAAGACTGTGCCAACGCTTGGGAAAACGTAAGTCATCTCTAAGTGATGCCTACATGGCATGCTGATGGATGTGTCCATCTATGAGGACTAGAGAGAGGCATCCTACAGCCAGTTAAACTGAGCACTCACTGTCAAGGGCAGAGGTAGATGGTAGAGAGTACAGGTGTGCCCGGGCAGCATCAGCTTGCATCTCCCTGTGGGGTTCTCTTCAATGGGCTTATGTGAAGTGGATCTCGCCCCCATACATAATTGACAGGGAACAGAGGAAGCATACGTTTCCATTTCACACAGCCTTACTTCACCCTGCTGAGTGAAATAGTAAACTAATTTTATTGTTCAAATGTAGCCTTGATCATCTGTTGTTAATTCTGTGTGGGTTCAGAAGGACTCTAGTGCAGAAATGTGGCTTCAGTTCCCACTCAAGAGTTTCAAACTTACGCTGAGCCTGTGAATAAATTTAAATTGCCATAGATCATGACCGCAGCCCTGGTTTAATTCAGCACTTATGTCAAAACAATCACAGTCACCAGACTAGGGGTCAGTCAACATAGACTAGCAGATTTAGCCACTTCTGCTGATTCTGTTATGTCTAACAAATCTTCAGGAAGACCTTCCTTGCAGTAGTTTGTAGAAACTGGAGCTGAGTTTTATCAATGGCGACTTCACATCTAACCTGATGGCAGAGTCTGTGCATCAATCCATGGCCTCAGAGACTGTGGGAAACCACTAGAACTGCACTCATGTTGTTCCCAACCAGAGCTCCCTCTCCTTCCGGTCACCAAGAATATTAAACTATGGAAACTGTGGGCCTCTGGGGTCACCATTTTTTTGTTCCCATCCAAGACGCCCTCATTTCTGAAAGCTTCATAAGCCTCCTGGATCCAGGGATCAAGTCTGTATTGATCTGTGTGCTTGAGATTAACAAGTTTGGGGCCCTGGCACTGGCTCTGCAATGAATAAATGTCATTTGTTTGAACTGTAAGTCAGCAGATGAGTTATTATTTCACCTACTAGGTTCCTTCAGAATCAGCCATTTGTTAGGATCAGCACTTAGTTTTCAAGATGATGATACAGTTACAAATAGACTCCTGATTCTCTTAAAGTTCTATCTCTTGTTCTCTTTTCCTCCCTCCCTCTTTCCCTTTCTCTCTCTCCTTGTAGTTACTAGAGATTTGCAAAGTGATCTGTATTGGGAACTGCCTACCCGCCTAGTATTCTAAGTGGACAAGCTTTGACCATTTGGGTCATGGCCCTTGACAGGACACCAGGATCACCTGTGACTTTGCCCTATGATAAAGTGTTTCTGATCATTTAGAGAAGTTTTATTTTTGTGTGTGTGTGAATGTTCTTTTTTTCTCTCCCTGTTTATTGTACAAAAGAGAACAAATAATTATCGTTTAAAGGGTTTTAACTTAAAAGTTAATAGGACAATATCAGGGGACATTTAGCTTCTTCTAAGGTAGGTAGTCTATAATTTTTTATTGACTGAACAAATTAGTAAGTGAATGGATTCTGCTATTAGAAGCCAAAACAGGTTTCAGGCACTCTTTGCCTTGTGAGATCCACTTCGAGGCCCCAGTGGTATTGTTATGCATGTTTTCTTTGGTAGCCCCATGTTCTCTGCTCTGGGCACATTCTACCACTGTGTAATCTGAGTCACTTGAGGGATCAGTGAATTGTGATGGTTCCCTAACATCGAGAACATTTTACAACTCAACTCTTCAGAATGGTCACATCTATGCAGGTCTTACTCATTGTCTCATACCACATCCAAATTCATGTCAGACTTGGATTTTTGCTTCAGAATGTAGTCATGTGTGGAAAGCTGAGTAAGGCAGAATGGGTGGCTGTGTACAGATACCCTCCCAAGTGCACCATGGATGGGATCTGCTCAGAGATCACTCCACTTTCATCTCTTCTTAGACAGTGTCCAGAAGGGTTCTGAATGAGAGCAGAACACATCACGAGACCTCTGCAAATGCACTTGCTGCTTTTCAGCAAGTCGATGTGTGTTAAATTCTAACAATCCTGAGAACTGACTTCTGTGAATAGCTCAAGGCTCCTAAAGTGGAATAAAAGAGAGAGGAAAGGAAATGGCTGAGAAGGGGAGCACGTTGATCAGTTAGGACTAGAAAGAGGGATGAGCCTTGAAGCCTTTTGCCCTTACCTAATAGCTAAGTAGTGTGTATAAAGGCCGGTAGTGACCCTGCACTCTCTGCCCTGTCCCGAAAACTTTTTTGAGTTGTGTTAACCTCTTCACTTGTGTTCCTTGTGTAAGAAGACATGGCAGAGTGGGGAGGGAACTGTGTTCTGGTGGTCCCAGTTTGATGTCCAGCCCAAAAAGGCTAGCTAGCCTGCAGCTGTCCCCCACTTACACTGATGGAGAGCACAGGGCCTGTTTTGAACATGCAGTATCTGTCTGTCCCTGCACAGATGTCTTCAATGTCTTCTCCATCTCCCTCCAACTGGAGTTCCTTGTGCATAAATTGTGCAAATGCCTTCATTCTGTTCGGGCTCCCGCCAACGCAGACAAACTGTCAATAAAAATGAACAGGTGCCTACCATCATCACCACAATAAGGGCAAGGGGCAGCGTTCAGTTCTAATGTTTTCATTTTGTAGCACGTTTAATTTACTTCTGAGTGTGTGTAGATATCTTGGATTATGCTTAAAAATTGGCTCATTTATGTCATTAACCTGAAAGAAGGGAAACTAGGTAAAATGAGCTATATACTAAATTAGTGAAGAAAATCATGTAAGTGTACACATTGTTCTAGGAGGTGGTTTGTTTATAGTAAGCACCAGCCAGCATCTTCATGGATATAATCATCCTAGTGGTGGGCGCTCACATGACATGTTTAGTGTCAAGTGCTAAAGATCTGGAATGTAAGTGTTGAAAAGCAAAGGGACACCTGCCAGTTTTACCATGTTGTCTGATTATCTGCCCTAACCAGGAGCTTTTATTTAAAAATTTACTGGGATAACCTCAAGCTTTAAAGGAAGCATCTCAAGACTTTTCTGTTCTTCACTGAGGAAAAAAAGCGTTATAGAACAAGGCTTGTTACTGTAAGTTAAGAACTTGACTGCAGTAGGTCATCTATCCCACTAATTTTTTTGTATAGATAAATACAAATAACTAAGATAATACTTTCTGACTTTAGGGTAGATGTTGTAGTCAAAGGTTGTCATGTCTAATGAAATATGTTGATAATCAGCAGTTAGTCATGGTAATACATACCTACAGCCAGAGTTCTGAGGTAGAGGCAGGAGGATTATGAGTTTGAGAGCAGCCTGGGCTGCATAGTGCACTTGATGCCAGACCAGACTATATAGTAAGACCCTCCCTATCTCAAAAGAAAATTATAATTGATCATGGTACAACCTGTTAGGGATACATCAACCCCAAGGATGGGAGAATATGCCAGAGAAAGAGGAGAGGAGTGTCCTGTTGGTGGCCTACATGAGTAGGCATCCAGGTGGGCACCAAGCAGGGTCAGCAACAGAGGGGAAGGTCTGAAGGCCAGGACGAAGCAGAGCACACAGAAGGTTGTCAGGCAGAAATCTACTCCGAAACAAAAGCCATGTGGTGTGGTGCAAATGTGTCATGGTGTGTTATGAGATACAGTGTGTGTGGTGTGGTATATACAGTCTGGTCTATGTGGTGTGGTCTATGTGGTGTGGTATATGTGGTGTGCTATATGTGGTGTGGTATATGTGATGTGATATGTGTGATGTGCCATATACGGTTAGGTATATGTCTTAGTCAGGGTTTCTATTCCTGCACAAATATCATGACCAAGAAGCGAGTTGGGGAGGAAGGGGTTTATTCAGATTACTCTTCCACATTGCCATTCATAAGGAAAGGAAGTCAGGACTGGGACTCAAGCAGGTCAGGAAGCAGGAGCTGATGCAGAGGCCATGGAGGGATGTCACTTACTGGCTTGCTTGCTTCTCCTGGATTGCTCAGCCTGCTTTCTTATAGAGCCCAAGACTACCAGCCCACAGATGGTACCACTCACAAGGGGCTCTCCCCCCTTGATCACTGATTGAGAAAATGCCTTACAGCTGGATCTCATGGAGGCGTTTTCTCAACTGAAACTCCTTTCTCTGTGATAACTCCAGCTTGTGTCAAGTTGACACAAAACCAGCCAGTACAGTATGTATGGTATTGTATATGTGGTGTGGTATATGTGGTGTGGTATATGTGGTGTGGTATA
>JADRCH010000029.1:17673471-17703127 GCA_019843965.1 Rhynchomys soricoides
ATGTGGTGTGGTATATGTGATGTGGTATATGTGGTGTGGTATATGTGGTGTGGTATATGTGGTGTGGTATATATGGTGTGACATATAAAGTGAAGTACAGAAAGCAAAAGCCAAGGAATGCTGGACAGCTGCCATTTGAATGTAGGCACACTTGGATTTGAGTACTAGCTCATCACTGATTAAGTCACTTGCTCAGCAACACATGAAACCTTTGTATTACCCAAAGCATCGTTTCTGGCACTCTCAGGTTTAGGTGGAATGAAGTAGGATTGAATATAGCAAAAGAGCAGGCATGGATCTCTCCACCTTCTCAGTGTCCACATATGTGGACTTCTGCATTTCTTATCAGATAATACTGCTTTGGCCCATATTTTGAGCCCACATCTCTGTTGCAGGATTCAGTAAAAAAAGAAGCTGACTTAAGTTATCTTGGAGGGTAAAAACCAGTTAGTGGTGCCTGGCTGATGTGGGCAGTATAGGCAGAGGATCCAAGGAAGGCTAGCAAGGGCCTTCACAGGGGCTGTCTGAAGAAATTCCTGAGGTTGTTGAGTGGGTGTCCCTCCTGCAAAACATCAACAGAAGTACTGGGTGGTCAGATCTCATGATGCATCCCGTTTCCACTTAACAATAATTTCTGGGCAGCATACAGTAACTTTCAATCACAGGACATAATTATTCTTTTTATGTCTAGGCCCTGTGCTTCTCATCTATCCTCACTGCTGTCTTCTCTGGAATTTCCTTGGAGATTTTCGACGGGGTCTTAAGTTAGTGATGAACAATGGAAGCCAGCCATAAAGTCTAGAGATAAGATGGCAAAGCAGGCAAATGTTTAAGGTAAGCTTCGGATACTATTGATTATTCATGAACTTTGCTCCTTTCTTGTTATAAGTAGTTAAGCACTTTCTTGCTGTGCATAGGTCAAGGTCTAAGTACAAGGAGGCCCCTTTTAATATACAAAATACAGGAGTTTGAAAATAGCCTCACTGTGTGGTGCCAGTACATCTAAATTATAATCATTCGGATTGACCATAAAACCAAAACAGATGTTAGAATAGTTTGCAGTTTGTGTTCTGCTTTGAACTGTAGATATTGCAGTAATCAACCAGAAAGTCTACAGATTTCTGGAGACATACGGATGACATGTGTAGACAGAAACAATCTTAGCTCCCGACATTTACTCCCAAGTCAGATTCACTAAGCATCACCTGTAGACACCATGACCAGCCTGGCTGCTTTAATAAGAAATAACAAGTAGCTGAAGACCACCAGCCAACATCGGTCTCCAGTGGCACTGACTATGATTTATGTTCCAAACAAAATGATCTTTTCCAGGATTTATCAAAAAAAAAAAAAAAGTAGAAATGCATTGGACAGTGTACTAGCTGGTTTTATGTGTCAACTTGACAGAAGCTGGAGTTATCACAGAGAAGGAGCTTCAGGTGAGGAAATGCCTCCATGAGATTCAGTTGTAAGGCATTTTCTCAATTAGTGATCAAGGCGGGAGGGCCCCTTGTGGATGGTGCCATCCCTGGGCTGGTAGTCTTGGGTTCTATAAGAGAGCCAGCTGAGCAAGCCAGGAGATGCAAGCCAGTAAGGAACATCCCTCCATGACCTCTGCAACAGCTCCTGCTTCCTGACCTGCTTGAGTTCCAGTTCTGACTTCCTTTGGTGATGAACAGCAATGTGGAAGTGTAAGCTGAATAAACCCTTACCTCCCCAACCTGCTTCTTGGTCATGATGCTTGTGCAGGAATAGAAACCCTGACTAAGACAGGCAGGAATAAGAAGTATTATAAAAATATGTACAGGATTTTGCCTAACAACTTCCAGAACAAACTCACTTTCAAATATCCCCAGTAGCTTAAAAGATATTGCCATATGGCATTTATTTATAACATAAATAGAGTTTATGCATTTTGTGTATTAAGAAGGACTATAAATATTTAAATGCATATTATGAAGTCCTATGAAGCAATGATTTTCCATGTTACTTAAAATTCTGACGATACCATGCATTTCAGAAACAAAGCCCAAAACCCCTTGACTTTGTACTGATCTGAATGCTCCCTACCTGAAGATAAGATTTCATGGCACCAGAAGGCACCATGCAAGCATCTAAAGGAAGTAGGCAACCAAAAGTCCTATGTAGCTATGTAGCATTAATGACCAGTATGGCATGGCAACCCTAGGGGTATAATAGTGGCACACATATCTTGGTAGTGACCAACTGCTCTCTAATTGGACTCAAGAGCCACTCAACAAGAGTGAAAATATTCATGGGACTGGAAACCTAGCTAACTACTCAGAACTAGAAAAGCCACGGTTATTGAAGGAGAATCTACAACTACTTATTTACTAAACTAACATACTCCCTAAGAACACTCTACAATCATTTGTCCTTATACCCACAGATAAATGTAATCTTTACTCTGAACTCCATTAAGAAAACATCTCTGCAACAGATGAAGACCATAACAGAAAACCAAAACCAGTCAAAATTCAGAGATGTGGAGCCCAGTCTCAGTGGATACAACTATGAAGCATTCCTGTACCTAAAGATCAGGGAACGCTGTGGAAGAGGAGATGAGAAGACTGTAAGAGCCAGAGGACCAGGGAGTTTGTTGGGAGACTGTATCACCTAGTAACATCAGAAGCTGCACTCGTGAAGTCTCACTAACGTAACCACCCAATGTGAGCTGAACAAGAGCAACGCCAATGGGTGTGCAGAACTGGATGGAGAAAAGCACGTAAGACCTCAAGCCTACACAAACACACACACACACACACACACACGCACACACACATGCACACAGCAACCAAAGAAAGCTGGGAGGGATAGAGGTAGTCTTCCTCAGGAAAGAGTACACTAATTGGTTGGCCAGTGCCAAATACTTAGCCCTGAAAACATACATACAAGCAACATCATATGGACTGAACCAGGTAATATTTAAGATTGTATGTGTATATACTACATATATGCATATATAACAATTAGTGAAAAAGAAGCCGTGAATTTGAAGGAAAGTGGGGAGGGGTATATGAGAGGGTTTGGAGAGAGGAAAATTAAGGGAGAAATGTTAATTATATTATAAGCTCAATAAAATGAAAAGACTTGCATGGATGAAGCAGAGGGTACCAGTTAGTGATTTTATAAAAGGCATCTGGGACAACATGACAAAATATATATTTGGATATTGAATTTGAAAAACATCTTTCTAGCACCCCTGTCATGTTTTTTTAATTGTTTTCATCTCCTATGCATATGGCAGAGACTGATGAGTTATGCCAAGACTATTTCCTCGTCGTTCTGGGTTTATAGGTAATGCTAACTTCTCAGGCTTTTTTCCAGGTAGACAAGGTCATATGGCCAAGTTCCAGCCACTAGAATATGAGCAGAAGTAAAGTGGTCCACTTCCAGCCTGCTTCACAGATGCACCCCATTCCCATCCCTCAGGAGGATATTGTACATATACACAATCTACAAACAGTAGGATGCAAGAGGACCAGGTCTCTAGACTCTGCTTCACCTGGCCAGCCATCAGCCGACTACACCTGCTTTATGCTTGTTATGAATTAAAGGTCAATTTACATTGTACTAAGCCACAGAAACTATGTAGTACTAAGCAGGAAAATCCTTCAAAACAAGAAAGCTATGAAGGAGTAAGGGTAACAGAGTTGGTCAGATTTGTTTTTCTGTGCATTTGTCTGTTTAAGACAGGATCCCACGTAATCTGGGCTGGCCTTGGACTTGTTATGTAGTGATAGCCAGGCCTGAACCCCTGACCCTCATTCTTATACCTCCCATGTGCTTTGACTGCAAGCATGCATCACCATACCTAACAGTTTCAGGTTTAAACTGTCTATCTCACCATCTTCTCTCCTTTTGAAGTGGGTACTGATAATAATTATCGCCATCATTGGTGGGGCAAAGGTGAATTTTTAGGTATTGGTGGGTTGTGTTCTGTGCTTTGTAGCCAGAATTGCTGACCTGAGACATAAGGAAGAAATCGAATCTCACAATTTTCCTGCTTCGAGATAAGAGAGATAGGAGAATGCTGGGTGAAGATAAACTTCTGAGGACAGAATCTATAACAATACACCTGGGTTTTTATCTTCTGTTCCCAGCATTCTGTTTCCATTATGATGATAATTCCCTTCTAATCCTAAATCCAATCACACTTTTGCCCCCATCCATCAAAATGGGGCAAAATGGTTGCTCTCAGGGATAAGACTCTTTGAAATGGCGAATGTGTGTTATTCAACTGATTGTCCTGGTGGGTGACAGTGGTTCTGGGAGACAGTGTGGCAAACATGCTGGTGGGAATCCAGCTAGGTAGACAAATGGGAACATGAAGTCCCAACTTCTGATGTAATAGAGATAAGACTGTAGGCACTCATGTGTGTGTGCACATAACATGTGTGATTCTCATCTCTAAAACAAAGTTATCGATCCCATGATTTACCAATAACTAGGAGAGTATCTCTTTCATCAGGGAAACCTAGGGTTTAATCTCAGCTTTTCCACTTACTGGCTGTGCCTCCTACAGATAGATAAATATAACAGGTGTGTTTTCATACCATGTATACAATGAGGCCTAGTGTCCTCTTCTATATAGGAAAGATAATAGCTAGTTTCTAATGTAACCAAAGCCTGATTTTAACTCCTGACCCTTTTGCCTTTATGTCCCATGTGCTTAGATTAGAGGCCTGTGGGTATAAGAAAGGAAGGAGTCCCCCTACATGGTGGGGATTGGATAGGATCAGATATAAAGAAGATGGTCCAGCCAGGCAGTGGTAGCGCAAGCCTTTAATCCCAGCACTCGGGAGGCAGAGGCAGGTGGATTTCTGAGTTCGAGGCCAGCCTGGTCTACAGAGTGAGTTCCAGGACAGCTAGGGCTATACAGAGAACCCTGTCTTGAAAAACCAAAAAACCAAAAAAACAAAAAAGAAGGAGGAGGAGGAGGAGGAGGAGGAGGAGGAGGAGGAGGAGGAGGAGGAGGAAGAGAAGGAGGAGGAAGAAAGACGGTCCATGAATGGTATGGTTGGGGAGAGGCAGACACTTAGACATGTAGGTAATAGGTCAGTCTGTATCAAAACATCTCCTATCTTCTTAATATACTGAATACAGTGTGTCATCATTTGTTAATTATGGCAATCCTCCTATTCCAAAATATCATCCTTAGATAAAGGTCTTGGGGAAATCACTATGAGGCATGAACTACGCACCTAACGTCTGAATTCAGGTACAACCCAGTTAATGAGTGCCAACATCGACTCGACCAAAGATTCCCGGAGCCCAAATATCAGACTCAGTAGAAGAGACAGAGATTACATTCAAAAGATGATGCAGGAAAAGGAGGTAGGCTGTACAAAGTCAGGGAGCTGCAGCGTGGAGAGGAGTGGGGGCACAGGCTGTGCTGCTGCCTGGAAACACACCCACACTCACAGTTCTCTCCTTTAGCGCTGGAGGGAGGCGGCAGCCACGCATGCGTGGACTGACAGTGGGCGTCCTAGGCGTACTTGCTTCCCTCCGTCCTTCTCTTCTCCTCTTCCTAAACTTATCCTCTTTCTCTTCTTTCTCCACATTCCTCCCAGTTAAAGTTTGGAGAACTCTGACTTATGGTAACTCAGGATCTACCTGGTACAAAGAGTAAGAGCCCTGGGAACTTGGTCTAAGTACCAGCTCTGCCACTCTGGCATAACTTTAATTTCCTTAGACTTCTGTGAGTTCATTCCCTTTGACCATGTCTGTGACTCATCCTATACTAATATACTTGCATGAGAAAAGTCCTTACAAGAAACAATATCTATTTGAGTCCTGTTTCTAACGAGAAACATTTAGTACAAAAGTTAAAAATAGTTTATGTACTTCTCGATCCCATGAACGATTAGTAATAACATAATGTTAAATAAAGAGGCATAGGATGGCACATTGCATCATTAAAACTATTTTATTTATTTAGATAGAGTCTCACTTACTCAGGCCAACCCTGAACTTCTTATGTAACCAAAGATGATCTTGGATGTGAATTTCTGATCCTCCTGCCTCAACTTCCCAAGTTTTAGGGATACAGCCTCTCACTGCTACTCCACCAATCTATGCTGACCCTTAGTCTTATCATAAGTATTTTAATATTTTTTATTAGAAAAAATGGAAGAGGCTATATGGGGTTAATATGTTCAAAGTCCTCTATGTGCTTGTAAGAAAATGTCCTTATGTAACCTAGTACCAAGAACAATGAATGAAAAAATGCCAGTAGAAAAAAATGAATAAATGAAATGGAAGAGAAGAAAGTGGGTTGATGGTGTCCTGATGGAAGTACGGCTATAAGGTACAGTTTAAAAGCAGAATATTCTTGTCTATGTTTTCCTACTTTTAAATAAGGAGCAAGAATCACTTTTACAATTTATGTATATGATAAAATAAATAACATAGTAATACAATTCTCCCATTATTATTCCATAAACAATTTTCTCACAAATATTTCTTATAAGATAATAAAATCTTAATGACACAAAGTATGGTCATTTTTGAGAAGAGAATAGGGCATTGTTAGTCTCGAATTCTTTTATGATTTAATAAGATGAGAATTAGTGAGGTTCAGCAATAAACATAGATCTTAAGCTGTGAGCAGAATCTATTAAGACATAATGAATTCTGAATACCTAACAGTATTGTCAATAAAATTATATTTCTCTCCAGGGAGCAGAGCATAGAAGTAATCATGTTTGCATTGGATTTAGTTTGGAAACCTTTGTATCTTGTTGGGGTGGAAATGACCATTCATGATGCTCACATTCCAAATTAGAGTGGCTTCATGTGCTCTTGGGACTTCTGACCTGTCTCTATCCAAAGCTGTGAGGTTTATTTTGGAAAAATGAGAAAAAAATGGCAGGGGAAATACAGTAAATTTCCTGACATTCAAAATATTTTTACCTTTACGTCTCCAAACATTGCTGGTAGGTTGTGTGTTTTGGTTCCTAAATCCAAGTGATAGAGAATGTCTTCGTCCATGGCATCCAGGTATGGATTCTTAACATACACAGACCTTTTCCTAGGGAAAAACCCAATGAAGACATCAAGATATTTGGAGAGAAAGCACACCTGAGACAGGATAACAGTCTATACCCATGGTCGCCACTAACACAGCGACTACACACAAACCTCTCATAATTAAATCTATAATATGGTGTCTTACTCAGGGTTTCTATTCCTGCACAAACATCATGACCAAGATGCAAATTGGGGAGGAAAGGGTTTATTGAGCTTACACTTCCATGCTGCTGTTCATCATGAAAGGAAGTCAGGACTGGAACTCAAGCAGGTTAGGAAGCAGGAGCTGATACAGAGGCCATGGAGGGATGTAACTTAATGGCTTGCTTCCCCTGGCTTGCTCAGCCTGCTTTCTTATAGAACCCAAGACTACCAGCCTGCAGATGGTACCACCCACAAAGGGCCCTCCTGCCTTGATCACTAATTGAGAAAATGCCTTACCACTGTATCTCATGGAGGCATTTCTCAACTGAAACTCCTTTCTCTGTGATAACTCCAGCTTGTGTCAAGTTGACACACAAACCAGCCAGTACATATGGCTAACATTTGTTTTACAATTACTATATACCACATTTAGACCTAAGCACAGAAACTATACCATACCAGGAAACTGATGAAATAAATACATCAACTTGTTTAATACCATGACCATTCCATCAGATTAGTGATATTAATAATCCAACTGACAAATGATGACACCAAGGCTTTTAGAATTTGAGCACTCCCATGCAACTAGGAAGTCTACCGTCATCTCTCCTCAGTTCACTCTGTCCCTAATTGTCATATAGTACTGTGAGGTTACATAGGGGCATGGCTCCCAGACCACCTTTGTTCTAGTGCCCAATCAACTGACCATACACGTATTGTACAAGCATGAGCAAGTTCACTTTGTCCTTCTGTTTCCTCCTCTGTAAAGTAGAGATGGTGAAAACTGCCACCGGGTAAGTTTGTGGGCCCTGAGTTTCATAATTATAAGGCATTGGGATGTATAGTGACAAAGTACTTACCTTCATGTATGAGAGTCAGCAACACACATACACGAGAGGCAGAGAGAGAGAGAGAGAGAGAGAGAGAGAGAGAGAGAGAGAGAATGCTTGTAAAAAGAATGTGCAGGGACAGAAGTATCCCTTATACTTGCAATATTGTGAGGCTTTATTGAGATCAACCAGAAAAAGCAGAGTGTGACCCAAAGTGCTCTATGTTTGTGAACCTCCAATTCTTTTGGGGGTACACTACTAAGTAAATTCCCAGTAAGATAATGTAATATGACTGAGTTTGGGCAAAGGGATGTGAGGATGAGACTTGTCTATTGTACTGCTTGGCTCTGGGTTACATTATCTCAATGGCTACTTGGAGTCAATACCCTCTTCACCCATGATTTGCATTGAGTAAGAAGCCTCTGAGCTCAGACAGTACTGGTGTCTGATCACTGAGAGGTTGCTAGCTGTGGTCACTGAGCTTGGAAGTGATCCTCCTCCCATTAGAAGGCTTAGGTGAGAAAAAGACCTCAGAGGATGGCGAGCTAGGTGCAGAGAGATCAACAGGCTCCTGGGTAATATGAGTTGGGGTACATCAGAGACCAGGAAAGAAGGACTAGGTACAGGCTGGGAAAACAGGAGTTAGCCAACCAAGAAAACAAATGCTTAAGATGAAATCCGAAGAAGCATGGCTACGGAGCTTGAAGAAAGTGGGGGAGGGGTGAGGAGAAGGGATTTAATCTTAATTAACACATAAAACAAAATTTAAAACAATTATAATAAGAAATATGAAACTTAGAAACAGGAGGTGAGATAAAATGAATCCTTTAGCCGAGCATGGTGATGCATGCATTTAATCCCAGCACTCAGGAGGCAGAGGCAGGCTGTTACCTGTGACTCTGAGGGCAGCCTGGCCTGTACTGTGGAATCTCAGTCCAGCCAGGGCTACATAGTGAAACCATGCCTCAAGAAACAAAAACCAACCAAACAAAAAGTCTTTTGTTTTGATTTCTTTTAAAGAACGGCCCTTTAATGAAGAAAATGTCCAGTAGCATTCTTTTACCCACATCAAGAGCGTGTGGGACAGAGAACACAATGGAAAGACAAACTTGCCCCAGAGAGAGCAAAAGGGTAGGAGGCCTAGAAGCTTTGCTTGGCATCAGCCCATCACTCCATTACCCAGGATGTTTCAGTGGCTTCTCATTTAGCCCTGCATCCTGGAGCCAGCAACACACTCAAGGCCTGAATGTAACACCCCTTTGCATGGCTGACAGAACCTTGCTCCTTTCCTGACTGTATCCTTCCCCAGGGAACAACTGTATGCTTCAATAACTGTGTCCCATATGCTCCACTGAGAGAATCTCTCAGCTCTGTGTCTCCATCTCTACACACTACTTGCCTTCCTTCTCAACTTTCCTGGTCTGGATCTACCTACGTAAACAACGTACACGTTTGCTTCCATATGTCAGGATTTCTTAAGAGCAACCATGAAGAATTGCCTGGATGGCTCTACTTTCAGAAATCTAAATTTAGTTGTGCATCTCTGTCTCTTGTATCTGTCTCTCTGTCTCTGTCTCTGTGTGTGTCTGTCTCATTGTCTCTCTCTCTCTGTATCTGTTTCTCTCTGTGTCTCTTTCTGCGCGCGCGCACTTTAAGCATCGGTGCCTAGTGCCTTTGAGAACACACCAGTCATGCTTCCTTCCTACCTAAGGCCACTGGCGGAGCCGCCCTCACAGCAATCCTAGCTGGGTCACCAGTCCTTCCTTTCTCACTTGGCAAATCTGTGTGATACAAGGTAGCGAGCTGTCCCTACAGATGGGCCCTTAATTGAATCTACTTTATACTTACAAAGCACACTCTTGAAAGCCTTTGGTTACTTTGTTTATCATAATATATTCCAATGGGTATCAGTGGTAACAAAGTATCTGTCCCAAACTGCAGGGGTCTAGACCTCTTACAAAGAATCGTCTAGAACTTCTTTGCTTCTCCTTACTTCCTTCTAAATCCTTTAAACCCTCTCAACTAGCCTCATGACCTTACACATCTCCAGAGACTCTCATCTGATCCAGGATGTGCCTTAAAAACCACCAAGGGGATTCAAGGGGAAAACCCTGGTGACCGGACCAAAATCAATTGGATGCTCAGAAAGTATCTTTTTAAATTTTACCATCAAAGGCGCTGTTGAGGCTGAGAGTTCCTGCAGCAAGCCTTTGCTCATCATCCCTAATCAATATCTCCCCTCACTTTCCTAAAGCATCTATGTTGTGCTAATGCTATTTAAATGGAGTTAACTTTCTGGCTCCTCAAAAAGACTGTAAATTCCTGGATGCAGGCTCTCTAATGTGTCACTCTTTTATCTCTAAGACTTAACAAATCCTATTCATTAACCTAAATTTAACTGTTCAGAGTGTGGAACAAAATACTATTAGGGTTTTTTTTTTTTTTTCTGCTTAAATACATTATAAATAACAGGTTCCTAATTAGTTGGAGAGAGAGAGAGACAGAGAGAGAGAGAGAGAGAGAGGGAGAGAGAAACTCCATTATGTTTGCTGTACTGCCACTACTTCAGAGCAAGCTCCAGCATCCCAAAGCAGGACAGACACCAGATACCTCCTTGCTGCTGTGGGAAGAGTGAGTCAGCGTTTCCCACACCCTTATACAGCATGCTGAATGAAGCTCAGGACATCACAGCCCAGTTCAGGAAGCTGGTTAGAAAGGCAAACCACGTTTCCACCCCAGAACTATTGAATCAGAACCTGCATTTTAATAAGCCTTAGTGATTCATATGCACATTAAAGTTCTGGAAACACTGCCACTCACTTCCTCCTCCAAATTCAATTCTACTTTTGATTTCATTTCATGATCTGGAGATTTTCCTTTGGATTTCAACCGAATCTACAAACTGTACCATGAAGAAACACACCCATTCATCTCCAATGACTCTTTAATCACTGGGGCAATATTATAGCTAGAGTCTGATGTTGACAGTCTTGTCCCACTGGTCCATGAAAAAGCACTGCTAAGGTGATCATTCTGTCAGCGACCAGAGAAGGCTTTTTGGCCATTTGAATTTTTGTCTGTTCCACACAGATTTTAGGGGTGTTCTAGTTTTGTGATGAAGGGCATTATACTCCTAATTGGAAGTGCGTTGAATCTGCAGTCCATGCTGGGTGGTATGGACGTTTCACTAGTCTCTCTGACAACAAACATGAGTAATCCTTTCACCTATTTACATCTTCATGATGCCTTGAAGCTCTTTCACCAGTATTCTATGGTTTTCAGTACACAGTAGCATTCTATTTAATTGGAATTGTTTGATTAAGTTCATTTTCAAACAATTCTTGTTAGTACATAATTATTCTTCTTTGTTTGCTGAGTTTATAACTTACAACTTCACTGAATTTATCAGTTCTATTAAGGTGTGTATGTGTGTGTGTTTAACTTAATGTCTTTAACAAAGTTATGAGACTTCACAGACCTTGAGTGGAAATACAAAACTATGGTAGGGAGTGGAAATATAAAATATGTGGTCCTGTGCACCTCTAATGTAGAACTAAGCACAAGCCACACAGTGAAATCACTAGAAGGACTTTAAAGAGTGTCTCAGTCCCTTCTCCGGATTTCTGATTCAATTGGACAAGGCTACCTGGGCCTTAAAGTTTCTAGAACTACTGATGTTCTTCTGTGTTCAAGGAGAAAATCTGAAACCAGCATAGTCCCTTGTATTGAATTTGTTATAATAATCTCTTAGATTTCCATGATGTCTGATTGCTAATTACTGAAACGGAGACAAAATAATCCTAAATTTAAGGCTAGTTTAGGCTATATAGAAGGTTTAAGCCAGCCTATGCCAAACAGTGGAATACTGACAAAAAGAAAACAAGCAAACAAGTAAGCAAGTAAGCAAACAAACAAAAACCCACCCAGGATTGTAACCAAAACAGTGTGGCACTGAAACATCAATGAAAGAAATAAGATAGAGGATCCAGAAATAGACCCAGTTATAAATGGACAGATGGTATTTGACAAAGCTGGCAAAAACACACAATGAAGATAGGAAAAGCTTTCCAATAAATGATGTCGAGAAAATTTGATCTCCACCAACAAAAGAAAGAAATTGAACCTGGTCTTGGACTTTGCCCAAATGTCAACTCAGAATAGACAGCAGCTGCACACATAAGACCTGAAGCTTTGTTACAGAAGACCACAGGAGAAAATTCCGCCATATTTGTTTGGAAAGTGGTCACTCAGGTTGGACTCCACAAGAAAAGACAGACAGACAAACAAACAAACAAACAAATGGGATTGTACCAAACTAAACCCATAGGGTAAAGGGACAATCCATGAGCTAGGAGAAAGTATTTGCAAACTATCCATCTGACAGGAGTCTATGATCCAACGTAAGTAACCGAAAAGGAAGGAAGTAGAATGTGGTTGAGTACAGCCTAAAGATTAGGACAGATGTCTCAAATGTCCCACAAGCATATTTTACGTTGTTCAACATCACTAATCATTAGGGAAATGAACATATAAAACACAATAAGATATTTCTTCATAACCATTAGAATTAGTATTATCAAAGGCCAGTGGTAATAGATACTGATGAGGGCTAGAGACAAGAGAAACCATATATACTACTGGTGGAAGTGGAAGTTAATATAACTAGTCTGAGAAAGTATTCGGGGGGAGACTAAAATAGAACTGTCATATGGTACAGAAATTTCACTTTTTGTTATATATTCAAAATATTGAGATGGGGGAGGGATGGAAAGATGGCTCAGCGGTTAAGGGCACTGGCTGCTCTTTCAGAGGTCCTGAGTTCAATTCTCAGCAACCACATGGTAGCTCACAACCATTTACAATGTGGTATGATACCCTCTTCTGGCATGCAGGTATAGTATATATATGTATATACTTATATAGAGCACTCATAGGCAGAAAAATAAATAAATCTTTTTTTAAAAAAATTGAGATTGGTGTGTCAGTGTGATATCTACACTCCCATGTCAATTATAGCACTATATCTATAGTAGTGATATATATTTACTTATATATTTGTATATATGATAAATATGTTTATTAATATATATTCAAAAATGCAATACTATTTAGGCTTTGTTACAGTTAGTTATTTGTGGGTGTGGGTGGGACCATGCACTCATGACAGCGTTATGTGTGGAAACCAGAGGACAGCTTGTGGGAGTCATTCCTCTCTTTCCACTATGTGGCTTCTAGGGCCCCAACTCAGGTCACCCAGCTTAGTGTCAAGTGTTTACCCACTGAGCCATCTCACTGGCCTCTCAGCTTTTCTAAAGAAGAATGTTCTGCCATTTGTGATGGGGACAGAACTCGAAGTCTGCTAAGGATAACAGCATCCCAGAAAGACAAACACTGTGCTGCTCTCCTTTGTGTGGACTCTAAAAACTGTTGCTCTAATTGAAACAGAGAGAAGAGGGGCAGATATCAAAGGCTAGGGACCAGGAAGGTGTGGGGTGTGGGAAAGAGATGGTCAAAGGCAACAGTTCCACTGGAGGATCTTTACCTTCAGTGAATGATCTATACCGCCTTGTCTGGTAACCACAGGTAATAAACAGATACGTACAATTTACTTTAAAATAGATTTTGAACAATCTTACCACCAAACAATGAGATATTGTTGAGGTGATAGATATATTAGCTAGATCAATAGAATTTTCTACAATACCTACATAATTCAAAACTTCTCGATGGGCTAAAGATAGAGATCAGTGATAGATCTAGCCATGCATGAAGCCTTGGGTTCAGTCCCAAACACCATAAGCCAACCAATCAACTAACCAAACACACAAACAAAACCCCACCAACACATTGTGCCTCATAAATACAGGTCAATTATCACTTTGAACTAGAAACAAATAAATTGACATCTTAAAAATCTTTGAAGAAAGGCTTGCCTGAGACTTCATGCCAAATTCAAACCAGTGTGAACCTGGCTCTTCCAACATGTTTCTCTTTCTAAAAATCTCCATCTACCACTAAATAGACTCACACATACTGTTTCCTTCGCAAATCTTTCTTTTAAAAGTTATTTATTTGTTGTATTATATGAGTACACTATAGCTGTCTTCAGACACACCAGAAGAGGGCATTGGATCCCTTTACAGATGGTTGTGAGCCACCATGTAGTTGCTGGGAATTGAACTCAGGACCTCTAGAACTCAGTCAGTGCTCTTAAATGCAGAGTCATCTCTCCAAGTCTGTTTTTTTTTAAAGCCTATTTTTATTCTTTTTCCTAACCAGTGCTCTAAATATTCATCACCAAAGAAAAGTGTTAGCTGGGAGGTTATCCATCTTCCTTTGCCTTCGTTTGTGTATTTCTCCATCTCTCCTTGACTTCCCTGAAGGAGTGAAGGTGGCTGGAGGGTCTGTTTGAGCCTGGGAGTGGAGCACTGACTGTGTGCTGACGTCATGGCAAGAACATTTCCCACAATTCTCAGCGAATCAGAAGGAATTTATAAAAATTCCTTAAGCCTCATGAAGACTAATGTTCTATTATGGTCTGTTAACCGGAGGCAGAAATTAGAGTTTAATTTGCAGGCAGCTTGGGCAGATTTATGCCTACCTTTGAGACGAATAACATCCATGGTATTTCAGAAGTCGATTCTATGTCAAGTCTGTCCATCACAAAGCATATGAAATTACCCCATGACACACTCAACACAGTTAATGTGCTGTAGGCACCACAGGGCCCTTTCATTATTTCTCAGGTACAGCCCATGGTCCTGGAATTAAGGACTGAATTCCACAGTGAATTCCAGGCTGTACTTTGAATTTGTCTGCTCCTGTGGCTTGGTTAAAATTCTCATGGTTTTTGTAAGTTCTTTTGACCTACTTTCTTTGTCTTTTTCTCCTTTTCTTCTTTATTATTATTATGTGTGTTTTTTAATCATGTTCTCTTATAAAGTCTGTGGAGGTGGACATGCCAGGATGCCCATGTGGAGGTCAGAGGACAACTTTGTGGAGCCTGTTCTCTCCTTCCACCTTTCTCTGGGTTCTAGGGAATGAATTCAGGTGGTCAGGCTTGCTCAGCAAGGACTTTTATCTCCCAGCCTCTGCTCTGTGTTCTTACATGAACCAACCTGCCAACTCCACAAGAACCAAAGAATGAAAATTTTCACTTTTTCTTTTTCCTGTGAATTTGTATTATGAACAGTACTGGAATATATAAATCTAATTATTTAATGTCCAATATGAAATTATGTGCAACACTCTGGGGGTTACATCCTCTGAGCTCTTAAAATAAAATCCAAGGGACACTCATCTGACTGAAACAATGAAGATTAAAATTACTCACCTCTCATATGTATTCTTGTCAGGTCCCATGGATCTACTAGAAGCAGGCAAAATAGAAGCCGTACTCTGCATGAGCAGATAGCAGAAAAAAGCAGTATTAGGGTCTGCTGTTAAATTACAGAGCTAATCACAGTGATGCAGCTTCAAGTCAGGTGGTAACCTTCCCTTCAAACTTAGGTTTCCTTCTGAAATTTTCTCTAAAATCTTCCCTGAGTGTTGAAGCCCTCTGACAATGTCCAAAAACCATCCCTGGATGGCCTTTTATACTTAGCCCAGCTTTGAGAGAATCATTCCCCAAGAAGATAGGCTCCCTTAGAAGGTGTGGCATCCTTTCTCTTTGACCAGGTTGGTTAGCTTGTTAACTTTGATCCCAGCACCTGTCCATGGCATGTGACCTTGATCCCAACGTAGGGCAGGTATGACACTCAGACTTATTTGCTTTGAGACAACTGTACATGAATCCAAGCCTGCTTTCAGCTTCCATGCTAATGTCATCAAAAATGTGCCCAGTACTCGTGAGAACTTTCAGTTCTCAAATGTTTTGTTTCCCCATCCTGCTCCACTACTTGCCAATTTGGTTTTATTCTTTGTGATTACTAGTTAGGAGAACATCCAAAGTCAGGACCTCAGAAAGGTTTCTTTGTCTGAACTTTGCCCATCTGAGCTCGTACATAAGGTCTGATGATTAAACAAAGCTGGTTTCCTGAGGCCTCTCCATTTAACTAAATACTAGGTTGACTCTACTATCCACTAAACCGTGTCTCTGAGTGTCAATACAGGTACAATAGCATTATAGCTTAATATTTTCAGAAAGTATGCTGGTTTGTTTGTTTGTTTTTTAAAGGAAATCTATTAACTAGTAGCCTGCTGTGGTTGTGCAGGGCTGTTGTTCTAGCACTTAGGAGTCAGGACAGGAGACTTGCTGAAACTTTGAGGGA
Source organism: Rhynchomys soricoides (assembly GCA_019843965.1). NCBI lineage: Eukaryota > Metazoa > Chordata > Mammalia > Rodentia > Muridae > Rhynchomys > Rhynchomys soricoides. The sequence goes on from JADRCH010000029.1 coordinate 17,689,772, forward strand.
AACTTGGTTTACAGAGTTCTACAACATATATGGGAACAAAGCAGTCCCTGCCTCAGAGATAAAGAAGGAAAGAAGGTAGGAAAAAGGAAGGGAGGGAGGGAAAAGGGAGGAAAAGAGTGAGGGAAGAAATGGGGGGAGAAAAATTATGGATTCACTGTGTTTTCTGGTGTATTTCCGGTTAGAGTGAGGAAATCTACTTCATCGTGATCCTTTCTCTCCTGGCTGCCATGGGAATCAGCTGACATTCTATATGGAGCAGAGCTTTGAGAACATTGGTATCATGGATTTTAAGCAAATCTGAAGTTAAAATATTAGCAAGTGACAAATAGCAGCGAGTGTATGGTGGCACTTCCTGATGTGTGTGGATTTCTGTTTAAGAATGTACATTACAGTCAAGAAACAAATACCCTGGATCTTAACTTAAGGTATAGGTCACCCCACTTTCTGCTGAAAACCTTTATTTCCCCTTTTTTGGCTTCTTTTCGTTCATCGTAGTCACCTGGCAAAGTTTTCAGAATGGGAAGGCAAATGCCTGTTGGGGAATAACCAAGAGAGCCTAAACCATGACACTGTCCATTGGGCATTTATAATTTTACCTAAATCATCCAAAAGCCATTATGAATGTTATCTTAGACAATGTAATGATAAGTGCAAGACAGATAACCCTAGGCACGAGAGTTGTCTTCAAACTTGGGACCTTGACTCTTGCCTGTAGCTTACAATTATATGTACCCCTCAAGGCTCTTGACACTGTAAGCTGGTCTACAAAGTGCTCTTTCCCAAAAGTCACTGACAATATTGACCCTGTTACCAGCCCTTAGTTGGTTTCGTATATGCCATATCTCTTTGTTTATCTTTAGAAGATAAAGAGGAAGACTACCAAATTGCATCTGGCATTTACGACTGCTCTTGACAGGTTGAAAGGGCTAGCTAATTAGTTATTATGTAATTAATTATCTTGGTGAGCAAATTAGGGTAATTAACATGTCAGTTTCCAATACAGATTCTGTCAACCAATGATCCTTGTCACTAATAATGTCAGATAGAACAAATAAAGTTTAGATACTCTATATAACAACTTTTCCCTGACCTGGGCATTAAGACCAGTAGTCATCACATAAGGAAAGCTTAGAATAGACTTGGAGGGTCTGTGAAAGGCCAGTATCAGGTGATGTCTTGTGAGGAATCTGAAATCATTCTCTCCTGATTTCAGTCTTCTAAAGACTAATTTATACTCTTACAGTGAGCTATTACCTAAAGACCTAACAGGAATGGGGAAAGTTTTGTTTTGGGAGAGAATGCCAAAGGTCAACTTGAACCCAGCCTCTGGGTGTTTGCTAACATGGGCTGCATTCCAGAAAAGCCTTATGACTCCTTACAGCATAAATCAAGAAGGCCCTGCATTAGCTCCACCAGAGTCCTGCTCTACGGTGACAGAGCTGCAATGAAGTGAGTCTTCCAGCCTTCCTCCACAGTGCCAGCCCCTGAGGATCCTCCACCCTAGACTATTTTCTCCCTGACCTAGTTCTGCCTCCAAGCCCCTGATGTTCAGCTTGATGACTTTAGGTCTCTCCTCTATGGCTGCAGTTTCTACTGAGTCCAGGGGACTTAGACATGTGGAGTTAAAATCCTGCCTACCCACCTCCTTCAGCAGTGTTCTGTTGCTCTGAAGATGGGTTTGCTTATCAAGCTCAATGTTAGTTTAGTGTTAGTGCTAAATGTTTTTTATTTCTAAGTATTTGCAACAAAATAACTCTAATGGCTTTTATTTTTTCTTTCAGCATACTGGTATTTTAAAAATCAAATGTCAAAACACTTTTAATATTCACACCTGATAATAGCCACCTTAACTCTTTTAGTGTGTGTGTGTGTGTGTGTGTGTGTGTGTGTGTGTATGGTATGTTATTTAAGAGGTGAATATCATATATATATGATTTATTTATTATATATAAGTACATGTCTTCAGACACACTTCAGGGCATCAGATGTCATTACAGATGGTTGTGAGCCACCATGTGGTTGCTGGGATTTGAACTCATGACCTCTAGAAAAGCAGTCAGTGCTTTTAACCACTGAGCCATCTCCAGCCCTAGTTAATATATTTTATCTGTGCTGATATACAGTCCTCAGGATGCTTCTTGTTAAGGTGCCCTGCCTGGTTGTGCAGGGAGATGGTAGCCTTCAGCAAGTTATCTCTGATCTAGGAACAGCATCCTTGACAGGCAGGCATGAGCTAGTACACATGCTCCTCATAATAGTGAAATACCACACCCCAGTCCTGTTTTCCATCTTCAGGCAGGCATGGGGCAGCAATGTGAATTTCTCCTTTCAAACTAGATTCCCCTACTGGCCTATGACTAGCTTAAAAGAGCTTTAAAACCTTCTTAGTCTATCCACTCTGGTGCTGCACAGTTTATTTATAGTTTTGCCTCCATTCAGTAATATTAACTGAGCACATACTGTGCCCAAGAAGTCTAGAAAGTGTTGCAGATAAAGGCATGAGTAAGACAGTTCTTACTTTTCTTATTTCTTTGACAAAAAAAAAAAAAATGTTATCTATGAATAGAGAAGACCCAAGTTTCCACCTTTCTCAAGCTTGTCTTTTTATGTCAAAGCCCATGTGGTGGCAGTATCAGCAGCAGCTCTTGTGTCAAGCAGTTGGCTTTCATGATCTTTAGGTCTTCCTTTGCTTTGATGGATTTGCTAATCCATCCCCAGCTCTCTCCTTTTTATTGTAGATGCATTGCAGTGAAATGTTAGATATTAATTTGCTTTAAAAACTCCAGAAGCCCTATTAGTAGTGCTACGTGGTTTTCACGGCCAAATATTTGCAACAGAACAGCACTGGTGGCCTCTTTTGAAAATCAAATTTCAAAAATTGAATGCCCAAACAAGGTTTCATTGACTATAAGGCACTTGCAGTAGTCTTAATGAATAGGCACCTAACTCCTTTAATAATGCATTTTACCGGTGCTATGCTCAAAGCCTCCCAAAGATGTCTTATTTCTATTACCCATTTAGGCTTTCTCACTATTTCCCACCCTCGTGGGAGTCAGAGCAGGGAGCAGTGGCTATAAACTTCCTGCTCACCTTCTCTAAGAGAAATCCTCAGCATATCCGGCTTCCCTCTGTCCACTACTCCTCTTCAAGGTGACCCAACGGAGTGGTGAGGGTAGGAAGGAATTTCCTTGACTTTTTGGCAATAAGGAAGAAGGCTCTTTTACCATTCTTTGGTTCTTTTGTCAGATGGCAAGTCAAACAATCTCTGCAGTTTTTATGAGGATTCTGGGGTTCCTTGGATGTAGTTTATGGGTTCTGAGAGACAGGCTGGCTAGGCTTAATGTCTCAACCTTTCTAAGGCTACAACCCTTTAATACAGTTCCTCATGTTGTGGTGACTCCCGACCATAAAATTACTTTCATAATGTAAATATCTGATATGTAGGATATCTGATATGTGACCCCTGTGAAAGGATCATGTAGGCGTATATTTTTTAAGCCTAATTTTAATAAGGGTTCTCAAACACTTCTACCTCCCTTCTAGTCCAAAGATAGGAGAGGAAAAATGATAAATAGAACAAGGGGATGTGGACCTGTTTAGAAGTAGTTCTTTTGGGTGATTCCAATTTCAATTTATCAGAATACCAGCAGTCCAGTTCAGTAGTATCAGGATACCAAACACAAATCAACAGTGCTGGTACGAGTCAGCAGAAACCACCAGGCCTCCGCTGAATTGGCATGAGTTAGCAGCAATGACCAGGACCAACCAGGATGCCAGGAGTTCTCTGCCATGCTCTCAAGACTAAGAAAGCATTGCAAAGATAGCTATTCAACAGTGCTTTATCACTGTTTGTTGAGTCCTATTTATAATCTCTCCAAATATCACGTGCCCTCCCATGGGTCTTGCCTCAGCAAAATACCACATGAGTTTGTATCACATGACACTACCAGAAACTTCTACTTCAGGTTGTTTGACCCATAAAGGGGTCACAATCCAGGGGTTGAGAATCACTGTCTTAATGTACAGTGGTATGTTTCCTGGATGTGCTAAACATGGCTGGACTCAGTAGGGAGCTTCTCCTTGCATTTGAAGCCCCTCCCAAGCCAGGTGGAAGGAGCCCACCAATGATTCTTTCCCAACATGACACAGAAACTCTTTGAAACCACGAACCCATACAAATCTTTGTCCCATTAGTTATTTTGGTTCGGCATTGTGATCACTGTGATACAAAAGAAACAGAGAAATTTTGGGCTGACAAAGGGGTTGTATTGTGAATAATTCTGATTGTGTGATTCTCAGACCTTTAGAACTTAGGCTCCCAGGCTAAGTAAGGTATGCCTGATTGGATGTATATTGCTCCCTCTCCCTGGAATTTCATCCCTTGGAGTGAAACAGGAAGTCCTGTGCTTCTTTTGTTTGCTCTCTCTCAATCTAGAAGGTGAGGTCCCTTTTGAGTTCCCCCGCCCCCCGTATGAGTGAATTTCCTCTATCATTCAGAGTTCTTTCTAGTTTCTAGTTAGCAATCTCTAGAAACTGAGTGGAGATGGGCCATGCAGACTGCAAGCTGCAAGACCATAGGGTCATTCAAGCCTATTGGAGCTCACACGACATCATCACATTCCCAGGATGATAGACAGGGAAGTACAGGATTTAATGTTTTCCCTTTTAGGTCTTGGTTTTGCGTTGGTCCCACCTTCCTTGCTATGCTCCTGTTCCTTCATTTTAGAATAGAAATATTTACTTTGTGGCATTACATATTGGAAAAATACACCTTCTCTCATTCTATTTTACACGGGCTCACAGACATACAGTTGGCCTTAAGTCTTAGAAGAAAAATTGAACTTTGACATTTAAACAACCTTGAAACTGTTGGGTTTGGGGGAAGGCTCCTAAAGCTGTGTTTAAGTGCTTTTTATATTATAGGATGACCATGAGCCTTCGAAGACTAGGGAAGAGATATTCTGTTTTGAATCTAAAATGTGCTTTTCAGGTTCATGTTTTAAATGGTCAGTCTCCAACTGGTGCTGCTTTCTGTAGGAAGCGGTAATTTGAAACATTCAGTAGGGGATGCTGGGAGAAGCAGATCACTCAAGATGGACCTTAGTAGGTTATATAGTTATATAACCTTTCCAATCCACCCCCTTTCTAGATTTGCTTTGTGCTCTGTGAACCATTCTGAGTCACCTTTGCAACATGCTCTCACCATCATGAATGGAGCTGGTGTCTTTGCTTTTCCTACTGTGATTCATGGAAACTGAGCGGAATAAATACTTCCTTTCTTGAGTTGTTTATATCAGAAATTGTGGTCAGAGTGATGAAAAATACAATCTATTACACTTGGAGCTGAGAAGTGAGAGGAAAGGCTTGTTCTTCCAGCAGCATCCTAATGAAAATAGTGTTATTTACACCCTGGCTTTTCTTACTGGGAATATGAGTATAGCGTGTGGCCAAACTTATATCCTGTGCTCAGGGCTGGAGAGATGGCTCAGCAGTCAAGATCACTTGTTGCTTTTGAAGAAGACCTAGATTCAGTACCCAGTCTCCACATGGTAGCTCACAATCTGTAATTCCAGGTCCAGGGGACCTGACACCCTCAGGTGGCCTCTATGGACACAACCCCACACACATTCAGACAAGCACTCATGCATAGAATATAAAGATAAATATATATTTTTAAAATTCCTATGCTCTAATGGATGAGTTTAATGTAAACACAGTACCACAGATACTCAACAGACAAGTCAAAAGCCAGTGACACCATAGCCCCATATGGCATGGTCACCAGAGTTATTTAAGACTAAAAATGCTGGGCTTCCAAATGTGCTGGACTTTGACTTTCAAAATTGCTCTGTTCTCACTTTCTGAGAATGAAAGTATGAGGCACAGGATATCAGACAAGATTCAACAAAAAGAAATGAAAAGGAAAAGTTCATCTTCCTGAAACAAGCATGATAATTTAAATCACTAGCAGTAGGGAATCAAATTTTAAAGCTTTTCACTAAGCTCAAAATAACCACTTTCAAAAATAATAACCATATTCAATCTAGAATGGAAATCCGAAGGACGAGGGAGAGAAGATGAAATACTGAGAAGAATGTCTAACATCGGTGCCTGCATCAGATCCCCTGGGCTGAAGCAGATCTAGGCTGTTTCTGTGCCACACCACATTTAAGCGATGTAACAACCCCATGAAATGCCTGTTGTTACTTCCCCAGCTTTCGGTTAGGAAGTTAAAGCTCAGAGTGCTGAACAAGGATGGAGATCACCATTTCTATAACAATGCAAACTCACAGAAGACCCACTTAACCAGTAACACCCGTACAATCTGTCAAGGACTGGAGGCCAAGGGCACTGCAAAAGACAGGAATTTGCTCGGGGTTTTCAAGTTAGTGTAGGATCTGAATTTTGGGTTAATCTCTGCAATGTTTTGCCTTGGGAGTCACAAGAATTTATTCATTTACAGAAAAAGAATCCACGGCTGGGCTATAGTGGGTATGTGTTTGGTAGGCAGCGAGGAGCAGACTGTCTCACTAACAGGAAGGACTGTTTGGAAAGCTGACTTCAAAATCAGCTTATTGCCAGATTTTAACTCAGCCTTCAATTTACAATGTAAGTACCTGGTGTTCAGGTCATGTCAAGAGCTCCACTTCCCTAAGATTTCACGTCAAAAGCCAGGCCTGGTTCAACACACCACCTGCTGCTTGTTCTGTTTTCCTCAGCAGGACACAGAAAGGTGAGTTAGAGACACACAGCCAGAGGTTCTGTGACCTCCTCACCAGTTTGCTGGCTGTCCTCACCTTTCCAGTGACCTGAGCCTGTGTTTGTTTTTCATCTATGCATACAGGGACATTCAGTGTACTGGGCAGTCAGCCTTGGGCTGGGAAGGAACCTGTAACTCTGTAAGCCAGTTAACCACACTCATCAAGGAGCGGGGGCCAATTTCCTTAGGACCCAAGGATGTAGTAACCTCAAATTATAAATTGTATAATTTAGATTTGTGTTGTTACTGTCCAGTGCAACTAACACCGTGGGGTTATGACATTCCAAAGCCAATCGATTCTAATTTGGGTTTGAGAATACCGTGTTTTATGGCATTCCCTCACTTCTAGTGACTTCGATGCCTTAACCAAACATTAATTCTTTCCCAAGGAGGTAGAGCCCTTTGTTACACAACCATGTCTGGGCTTCGGTTCTGTCAGTGGGTTGGCTAGTTATATCCTGATTTTCACTGCTGACTTTTTTAACACTTTGCCTTGGTTTGCATTTTATTTTCTGTCCCTTCAGAAATTACTGGTGCTCCTGTGCATTCCACATTGAAAATGTCCAACCATAAAATATTTAAAACAAAAGGAGATAACTACTTAGTAGGTAGTTATCTATCAAAGGGAGGAATTTTGTTGGCAACCATATGAGAGGGGATTTCACAAGGAGGTTTAAGATATATTATATATTAACTATAACAGCTCATACAATATTACAGGTGCTACTATAATATATATATATATATATATATAATAGATAGATAGATATAGACATAGATAGATAGATAGATAGATAGATAGATGTATACACATTTATATCATGCTACACATTGAGAACCTTTTGTCCCAAAGTCTAGGTAGGAGAAATGTTTCAGAATTTGAATTTCTTTCAGATTTTAACGTCTTTATGTATGAATAATGAGATATCTTGGGTATAGGACCCAAGCACAAACACAAAGTTGAATGATGTTTCATATACACCTAGCCTGAAAGTACCTTTACTCAACATTTTAAATAATTTATACATGAACCAAATCATGTATTCACTGAAACATCAGAAGTCAGATATGCAACATATCATCTGTGGACTGACATGTGCATGGTCAAAAAGTTCCAGACTTTGGAGCTCTTCAGACTTTACATTTTTGAACTAGAGATGCTGTGTGTGTGTGTGTGTGTGTGTGTGTGTGTGTGTGTGTGTGTATTCAAGTGTATAGTGGGTGTGAATGTATACATACATATGTTTTACAATTTGCTCTTTTGTCCGCATTGAGGTTTTCCTATAAACATCCATATTTACACATAAATACATGGATATATATATGTGTGTGGGTGGGTGTGTGTTTACATGAGTTTTGCTAGTACATATGATCATAGGCTGACATGTAATTGGTTTGAATTAGATATTATGACATACTACCCTATTCAATGATTTACCAAGTTCCATTTCTGCCAATCATTCAGGATTTTCTATTCTCCCATATTCTTACTACTAAATCTGGTATTATAAGCCACATAATTGTCTTGCCAATGTGGCTGTTGTATATGGTGTATTCTGTATTTCCTTAACTATTACTAAGGTTAATTTTGTAAAGATTTATTTATTTGTTTGTTTTATGTATGTGATTACACTGTAGCTGTCTTCAGACACACCAGAAGAAGGCGTTAGATCCCATTACAGATGGTTGAGAGCCACCATGTGGTTGCTGGGATTTGAACTCAGAACCTCTAGAAAAACAGTCAGTGCTCTTAACTCCAAGCCACCTCTCTAGACCTAGGTTAAACATTTTTTATGAATGTCTGGCATATAGTTGAATTCCTTCTTCCGTGGCTTACCCACTCGTAGTCTGTCTTTTGACTTTTTGTCTGTGTTCTGCTCATTCATAATTCTTGGTATATGTTGGATACTAATCTTTTGTTGGGCGTGTATTTTGTTCTGTACTTTCAAACATTTTCTGTCAATATGTCTTTGGAAATTATCCAATGAACAATATACAGGCTGATTTTTTAAATACTACCTTTGGGCTGGGTATGGTGGCACACACATTTAGTCCTAGTACTCAGGAGGCAAAGGCAAGGGAATCTATGAGTCTGAGGCCACCTTAATCTCCTCAGTGAATTCCAGGATGGCAAAGACTTGGCTACAGAGTAAGACCCAGTGACTTAAGAACAAAAAAAATCCATCTTTCATCTGCATGTGACACGTTCAAAAATACTATGATGCTAGTTGTAATGGCACAGGCTTTAATCCCAACATTTGAAAAGCTGAAGCATAAGAAGTCACAGGTTCAAGGCCAGCCTTGGCTATGGCTATCTATCTATCTATCTATCTATCTATCTATCTATCTATCTATCTACAGAGAAAGGTTGATTTAGGGTAAGTTTGGAATCTGTAGATGCATGAGATGCAGAAATGAGACAAGAAAGGAGGAAATTTTAAAAAGGAGAAAAAAGGGTAAATTGATAAAAGAAAAAACAGAAGTGGAGACTCTTTGAAGTGGAAAATAGCTGACTCATCTCACAGACCAAAATTGAGGGGATCTCTGAAGATCCACAAAGGAAGCCAGGCAACACCGGATAACAGCATAAACAAAGTCATGGGGAACAAAGCAAGAAACCAAATGCATCCTAGGTCCCTCGATAGCGGAAGGGGGCTCAGAAGCTAATTCCAGTAGGTAAGGAAGATGAAAGCTAGGCAGTCCTGTCCTCTGGATAAACCCACAGACCTTTTGGCCACAAATCCAGTTGTGGGCTTTGGGGTTAGAGCAAAGCTTCTGGCAGATAGATTAGCTACCAGAGAGAAATCCATTTTGACACAATGGATGACCTGGAGAGCCCTTGCTGGGCTCCATATTAAGAGAGAATCTGTGATAAAAATTGAGCCACTCCAGAGGCTGGGTGATCCATAAGTTGGAGAGACTTGTCCTGATATATCCCACAAGTGAGGGAATACTTGGAGAAGCAATGTAGAGAGCCTGGGGGGGTAGGGGGGGAGGGTGCATAGTGATAAGCTCAAGGGTGTGATGGCCGGAGGCTGGATCTGGCTGGGAAGTGCATGAGGAGAGCTACCTCTGCTCTTGGTGTCTGAGAATAGCTCCCCTAAGCTGAGAATAAACCTGGAGTTTGATAACTCTGAGACCAGGAGGTAGATCAATTTTTTAAAGTCTATCTGCCTTTCCCTAGTCTTAAGCCAAAAACTGTGATGTTCTAGAGATACCTACATTGCTAATGTCTGGACGGTATGAAAGTAGGTCTTCTGGCTATGCTTGCCCTCTTTCCAGAAGTCTTCTGGCATTTGCAATAGCTATCTACTAGGTTGCTTCAGCCTGTCCTGTTAGTGTCTTCTCTAGTGTATTCTATTTGCCTGTCCACCTTCCCTTGTTTTCTAGCTGTGATTAGCCTAGCTGTGCCAAATTGCAGCCAGACTCTCAGTGACTATCTGTGTCTTATTCCGGTTAATTATGCAGTGTCCTACAGAGCCCTCTCCTCATAAACAGCTGTCCTGTCCTGCCCTGTCTGATTACGTCACCAATTTCATCAAGAAAATGGGAAAAATAAGATGGTGCCAGGTGTTCCTGCTCTCGCACTTTGAATTAGTCAGCACTCCACCACAGTGTCAAAATACCCATGAGAATTGGCTGAAGGGAAAATATTTATTTTGGCTCACACTATGAGATTTCCATCCAGTGTCACATGGCTGTGTTGCTGTGGATCTGTAGGAGGTACACATGGTGGGAATCCCACGGGACAAAACCATTCACCTTGTGACGTCGAGGAAGGAAAGAAAGAGGAAAGGCTAGTGTCCCCACACATTCTTGAAGAATACTTCCCATTCTAGCCCACATGTTGTTCCTGCTACCTCCCAATAGAGCCACGGGAGAGTGACAAAACCTTGAATCCATGAGAATCAGGGACTACTGCACATCAAAGCTGAGTCACTAAGGTTGACTCTGGTTTAGGTTGGTCTTGAAATGGGGCCAATGGGGCCTTGTTACGTCTCTCCAGCTGGAGATTACTATGTAGATCAAGTTGGCTTAGCTCCCACAGCTTTGCCTTTTACTGATGGTGACCCTGGAAGCACTGGGAACCCCTTCTATGAAACCTCTGCTGCCCTGATTTTGTAGCCTAGTTTGACTGGTTGGGTCAGAGGAGAACCCCACTGGGGTGGAGGCAGCTACAGGTAGTGTTTATAATTGCAGCAGTAGGTCCAGTCCAATGGTGGAAAAAGTCAGTGGGTCTGATGGTCTTATGATCTGGGGTGTCGACCAGGTCCATTCTTGGGTTAGCAAAGTAGTAGATGGAGTGGTAAAATATTCTTGTTCCCTTTGATTCTTTGCCTATCACCAGCCTCACTGTGACATGGTTTCCCTCACCCCATCTTACTGGAAGTCCCTCTGTCAATAATTTTAAGCACAGATAATCCCTAACGTGTCTCAGACCCCTTACATGTCACAGACCGTTTAGCCCCTTATTCTTGCTTGTGCTCATTTTTCTCTTGTGTTTTTCCCTCCCCTGGTGATTGCTTCCTGGTTTTAGCTGTGATTTTTGTATGAATCTCTGCTTCCTTTATGGGGATCCAGGACACGTTGGCTTGTGAAGTGTTCCTAGACACCAACCTTGCATTTGCTTTTGCCAAAGGCTGAGGGCCTCTCCCATGCATCTGGTTTGCACTCTTATTATCTGAAAACTTTAACACAACGCAGTGCCATCAACTGTCATTCTACAGGCACACGTGACAATTGACTCTCAGGACTCCCTGCGAACCAGTTCTTTTGACCCATACTCACCCACAAGTGTCCTTTACGTGTCAAGACTCATTATTGGAATGTTGAAGCCACTCTAGCCATAATGTACACAATATCCAAGAATAGTATTTAGCTTAATAAGGGGTTTTCATGACTCCACCACCTCCTACCAGGAAAAAGCAAGTGTTTACATCCTGCAGCCCCCAGAAATAGAAAGTGAACACTTGAATCAAATCTGATTTCCTCTGGGTTAGGGTAACATGAGCTCATATAATTGACTGGACTTCATAGTGGATGGTGTCACATGATGTTTTTTCAGTCTCTAAAGCAAACTCCCATGTGTTTGTTAAAATGCTTGTCCAAGTGACTCGGTGTGCCGTGCTGCTGCTGTGTGTGTTTTGCTTGATAAGCAAAAATAATGCTGCAAGAGAATAGTTAGACAACTTTTAAACGCTTGTGCTGTCTCTGATGGCCACTAAAGAATTGATGTGAGGAGGCTTTGGCGTGTATGAACATCTTATTCCAAAACAAGCATCTCACACGTTACTACTATATTGTAAGATTTAATTGACAGAATGCAACTATCTGTAACTTCCCTGGTCACTCTCGAGCCCTGTTGTACCCATGTGTAGAGTGACAGCCCTGAAAAGAAGCTTCACAACAGGATGCAGGCACAGCTCCGTATATTTTTTTCTTATATGTTTTACTTGAAAATGCTTTAAATCAACTCTCTTTAAGATACTGTTTTGAAATTGAATAAAATATGCTTATAACTAATTGAGGCAAGACAACTAGAAACTTTTTCGTGAACTTCCCTCTCCTCTCCATTTTCTTTTTTAAACAGACTTAATTCATTTATTTTTCTTGTATAAAAACCCTTATGTGGTAGCCATAGCTGAAGCCTGGGTTCTGAACAGAGACTCTGGTGTGGATTTTCTCAAGATATTCAGTGAATCCCTGATAAGGAGACTTGGTGAACAGTCTCTTTCCAGAGGTCGGGGGTCAGGCAGCTGTAGGTCTTGGAGATGGCATCAAAGGTTGCCTTGGCAAAGTTGCCCAGGGTGGCAGTGCAGCCTCTCTGGCTGAAGTGTAGCAGTCATCTATACCGGTCATCATTAATAGCTTCTTGGGCACAGGAGCAGAGACAATGCAGTGCCTCTGGGGCCAGGGATGAGACACACCAGCATAGAGACACAGTGGCCTGTCACCTTGCATGGAACAGTGTGGGGCTTGTCAATCTTGTTCCCCCAGTAGCCTCTCTGCACAGGGATAATGGAAAGCTTGGCCAAGATGATGGCTCCTCGGATGGCAATGGCAACCTCCTTGGATCGCTTAACACCAGGACCAGTGTGACCATGGTAGTCCCCAGTAGTGACGAAAGCCTTGACCCTGGTCCGCTGGCCAGCCTGAGTCTGCTTCCGAACTGGCATGATTTTCAGAACCTCATCCTTTAGGGATGCACCCAGGAACACGTCAATAATCTCAGACCCCTTAATGGGCAGGGAGAACAGGTAGATCTCCTCCAAGGACTTGATCTTCATGTTCTTAATCAGGCAGCCCAGCTTGGTGATGAGGATCCACTCCTTGTCTTCAGCTTTACCTCCACAAGCCCTGTGGCCTCAACCAGGGCCACGGCCTCAACTAAGGCCACGGCCTCAACTAAGGCCATTGCCTCCACCATGACTGCAGCCCCTAAGATTGCTGCTGAATCCTCCATGGAAGCTACAGCCTCCTAACACGACCCCATCCTGTTCTCCAGGCTCTCCTGCTGCACCAGTGTCATCCGCCATGTGGTGTTTTCTGGAAGAAGAAGAAGAAGAAGAAGAAGAAGAAGAAGAAGAAGAAGAAGA